>PUFA01000028.1:600000-1155000 GCA_003508835.1 Eonycteris spelaea
CAGTTCTGAGGCTGTTCCTTTAGTAGAGATAAGAAATGGCCAGGCCCAGAGCTGAGGCAGAGGCCCTGGAAATGACGAAAGGACAGCATCTCAAGAGGGAGACTTGATAGACCCCACGTTCTTGTAAAATAGGTGGACAGGGAGAAGGAAAAATGTAAAATTACTCTCCAATCTCTATGCAGATTATTGGGGAGGAGAACGAGGCAGGCAGATGGGGAAGAGTGAGGGAAGAGATGAGACCAGTTTTCAACCCATAGGGTTTGATAGACTCGCCACATTCTTAATTGATCGCCCATCAATTGATGGATATTAACATTCAGGAGAAGGGTCTCAGCTAGAATTACGATATGGGAGTCATAAGCATCACTCCAGGAATGAGTCACACGGTAGAGTATGGAAGAGGAGAGGAGAGAAGGGCTAAGAATAGAATGCTGGAGAATATTGAAGGGGCAAGAAAAGGTGAGTCAAAGAGGGGCTGAAGGGGAGCCAAAAGAGGGAGAGATGGAGGGAAGGGGTGAGAGAGAGAGAAGTCATGACAACTTTTCAAAAGATGAATGGTTAGCAGTGTCACAACCCCACAGGCTGGAAAGTAGAGACTGAGTTTGGGTGCCTCGGCAAGGATTGTTCCTGTTCCAGAGGTGGTGATGGGAACATTTCAGGGTGGTAAAGTAGAGTAAGGTTGTTGAGGAGAAAAAGGTGTCTTTGTTGTTGTTGTTATTGTTGTTGTTGTTGTTTTCTTCCAAAAACCTGGTTATGAAAGGATTGAAAAGAGTCTAGAAAACATTGTTTATTTAAGATGCCTCTGTGTTGAAGGGTGGAAGCTAAGAGAGGCTCGCAATTCAACAACCAGAAGTCTGGGCAGAATGGGTTCCTGAGGAGGCGAGAGGGACACAGCCTGAGCACAAGAAGGAGCCCCACCCAACCTACCCATTTGAGCTTTTCCCACTGACTTCACGAGTGCCCTAGGTTATACTGCACATGGCAAGACAGTCAGAGAGATTATGTGACCCGGCCCAAATCACCAAGCTACTAAATGACCGGGCAGAGCTCCACCCTCACCCTGTGGACTAGGAGGGACATGCTTTTTCTTCCAAGATGTGATGTCTCCTCCTACAGGCACTGCATGCCAATTGTCTATTCATCTGTCCGGGGCCCTGGCCCATTGTGCGCCTCTCAAGACAACACCACAACCTACTCGTCTGTGTCTGTGTAGACCCACACAGTGCCTGGCACAGAGAAAACACTTTGGGAAATGAATCTTAAAGTGTTTTCACCACAGCCCCAGGAAATGGGCAAGGGCAGGATCAGCTCCACACAGAGAACATGTCTCAGGGAATAGACAGGTTTTGTCAGGACCAGAAACCAAAGTTTCAAGTTATCTTCGGCTCCTCAACTGGGACCTGGGAATGGATGGCGAAGAGTGATGACCAATCTGGACATACATATTTCTCAATAAACCTGTAGGATAAGGACTATTAATTTCCAATCATCAGATGAAAAATAGTTGAGGTGGGGCAGGTGAATTGCCTTTCCCAAGGTTCCACAGTTAGTAAATTAAAAAATTGAGACACAGGTACAGTTCTGTCATCTCGAAGCAAACGCAAGTCTACAAGAAGGGATTCTGAGGCAGAAAAGAAGCCTCTCTGAGTTTTCCACTAATGTGGATTACCCACGTTACTGGCCACCCTTCCCCATCTAAAGGGCAAACCAGAACTGAGTACATCCTCTGGCTAATTAACCAGGAGAATTTTCTGGAGTTGAGGATCATTAGCTAGGACTGAAAACTCCTTAGTCAGGGCCTGCAGAGGCTAAGAAACACTGGTTGCAGTGTGGAGACCCCCAGAGAAGGTGCCAGAATCTCCAGGCCTTAGTGAGGAGGGTTCTCCTGGTGCCCCAAAGGCAGCCTCCTGGGAGGGCTTGGCCCACTCTGGGAAAACCTCAGGCCACTCCACTCTGTCCTGAGGGGGCTGAGTCTGGCTCTCTGGGCCACACACCTACTTCTAGATGGAGGGAGAATTCTGGGCACAGTTCTCCTAACAGATCCCTCCCCAGAAATCTCTCACGGTCTATCCCAGAACCTCAGATGCCGCTAGAGATGGCGACCTAGGTAACGGGTAAGAGAAGAGAGGCAAAGGATGCCTGCATGCCAGTTAAGACAGTGCCAGCTCCAGAGGTGCTGTCCCGGACCCACCTGCAGGGAAGGTGGGAACCAACTAGCCCCAGCCAGATTTTGTTGACATAACAAGTGGCTCCGAAGTGGAAGAAGAGGTGGAGACGAGAACACACTGCTGGAAGACGGGTTTCCGTTGGTCTCTGTCATCGTTAAAAGAGGCCCAGGGAGACAATGCCAACATGCCAGACCCAGGATCTCCAAGGATTCTGTGGTTTACCTACTCTGGTACACGGAAGCAGGAGCTTCACGGCTCTCCTCCCTTGGCAGCTCTGGCTGGAGCCCTGGTCTGTGCCTGTGAGGAGAGCCTTCCCCCTGCGCCCATCTTTACAGCCACCCGCCTGCATACCCCCTCCTCCTCCTCCTCCTCCTCAGCAGAGCCAGTTCTCTCAAGTCTGTCTCCGCAGCCCACTCCTGTTTCCCGCCAGGTTCTCTGCACCAGGGCCTGTGACCCCTGGGCGGGGAAGCCAGGCTCCCTCAGGCACCCTCTGGCTCTACAGCTGCAACTCTGGTTTGCCCATTCTGCTCCAGCCACTTTAGCTTTCCCTTTCCCTCCAACAAGCCAAGCCATTTCCAACCTGCATAGACTGTTACACAACTGTTTGCCCATCCTTTGACCCACCCACAGCCAACCGCCTCCTATCCAGTCTTCAAACGCTTTCCCCTTTACCTCTCCTGTCAATGGATGTCCTCAGAGCAGCCTTACTGAAGCCCAGGAATACTTTAGGTCTCTGCTTTCCATTTTATGGCCTCCTGCATTTTGCCTTCTTAGAACCATCACAAAAGTAAGTAATGTACATTGTTTGTGTAATTATGATAATTCCTTCAAATACTTCCCAGGGCAGACTGTTTACCCTCCTCCAAATGGTATCCTCAACTTCTACAACAATGTTTGCTGCATAATATGTACTTCACTCGTGCTGTCAAAAGAATAAAGGAAAGGAGGGCTGAGGTCCTCATATCTGCAACCAGGTCACACTCTTTCCATTTTAATCATGTAACTCAGACATCTAGCACAGTATGGAAGAGAGTTAGAGAATGATTCCACATTCAAAGGGATGCTATGAGTAGCCTAAGTCTGGGGAGAATAACAGAGAGGGATTTGGTTTAAATATCATAAAAGAGTTTCTGGTGGACCCTGTGTAGCAGAGATTTCTCTCCTGTGTGTCCATACAGGCATGCCTGAGATTAGAGGTTTAGGAACTTCTCCTGCACCCTACTTGACATGGCCCCATGAAAGAGGGAACTTGACTGTTCCCTCTTTTGCAGAAGCTGCCTCTGCTCCAGGATCAGTGAACCTTCTCTCCCTCTGGCCCCAGCTCTGGGTGGGAGGACTAATGATGGAGGAAGGAAGGAAGAGAAGCAGAAGCAGGGTAAGAGCAAGGAGGACTGGGATACCTACCTTTAGGAGCCACAGAGATCAGAGACTTTCTGAAAGAGAGAATTCTGTGCTGGAACAGGACAGAGCCAAGGGGAGAAAGGAGGTGTCTGCCTGGAAGTGGAGCAGGGTAAATAAGAAAGATAGGAAAGTTTGCCATGAAGAGCAGGAGGAAAATGACATCAGGTGAGTTCAGAAGTTTTCACGATGTCTCACCCTCACCAACACTTTCAATTCAAAACTCTTTCATGTGGTTCCCCATTTCCCACCACAGAACTCCCACTTCTTAGCCACCTGTGTCCTGGATCCAGGCTACTTTTCAAATCTATGTTCCCCAGACTCCACTGCTTACATCCTTCACATAAGGCTTCACACAGAATTACCTCCTATGCCCCAACTTTGGCTCTGGATACTTTCCAACCCCTCGCCGGTCCAGGCCTAATATGCTTCAAGTCCCAGCCACTCTCTGAAGCCCCACCTCACACTCACTCTAGTTCCATGCTAAGAAGGCCTCAAGGGTTCCATGATTCTGTGATGCAAGGTTCTCTTTTCCCTCTAAGCCCCAGCCCTCCCACACTGGCACCCACACACATTTCTCTTTTATGATTTTGCAGTGTGAGCATAGTTTCTGCCTTGGCCCACCACATTCCATTGAGGGAGAATCTCGTCCCTCAGCAAGATCTCTCCACACTTAGAGAGGAGGGGGTGAGGTTAGGGGACGAAAACTGAAGGATGGGGACAAGGGAGGATCCTGGTTCTCTTTAAAGTGATGAGATCTTTCTGCTAACATGACTTTTCCTCCCCCTGAACCATAATCCACTCTAGGAAAAGGCCCTGTAGAAACAGGAAACACCTTTGAGGCAGCAGGAAAAGACTTGAAAGATGCTAAAAATGTAAAAGAGCTGGGGGAGAGGGTGTGTCCCTGAAGCAAGGCCTTGATTGGGGTAATGCGAGGAAGGAGCTGTTATTGCCAAAAAGATAAACAGAATTTCCAGCATTAGCCAGAATGACACAAAGCCATCAAGGAAGCACAGGTCTATCCCTCTAAGTCTCTTGTCAACTTCAGAGCCTTAAATTAGAATGCATAAAGCAGTAGGAGGGTGGTAGGGGAAAGGGCAAAAAGGTGAAGGGAATCTAGAGGTACAAACTTATATAATCAATAAGTTACAGAGATGTTAAATGCAGCATAGGGAATACAGTCAGTAATATTGTAATAATTTTGTGCAGTGACAGAAAGTTACTAGACTTATTGTGATGACCACTTCATAAAGTGAATAAATTTTTAATCACTATGTTGCACACCTGAAACTAATATAATACCATATATCGACTATAATTTTTTTAATTAAAAAAAAAAAAAAAACAAAAAACAAGATCTCCCATGCCAGCCTGCAGCAGGCCTCGCTCCCAGGCATAAACACACAGGGAAAGTTACAGTACCCAGATAAACCCAGACTCCTAAGTGTGCGTGTGTGTGTGTGTTTGTGTGTGTGTGTGTGTGTGTGTGTGTGTGTAGTGTTGGGGAGGGGCAAGGGAGGTACATTCCTTCTCTTATACACAAGGTTTCTGGGGTAGTAAAATTCGCTACATGTGCAGGCCTACCAACCTTCCCATGAGAGAGCAATTGGTTCCCTCAGCAAAGCCACTCCACCCAGGGGTCCCTGTGGTGCCTAGCCTGGGGAAAGATGCAGGGAGGTTCTCTTACAAATAAAGCAGGAGTTTTTATGGTAGTCCAGGTTACAAGAAAATGCACCAGCCTCAGTCTCCCGAAGCCTTTGCAAGGCAAGAAAAAGAACTTAGAATTTCCCATTGTTCCCATGAATGCATTTAAAAGAGGGTCAAAGGCCAAGAGGCCACACAGGGTCTCTAGGTCAGATGAGAGGAAGTAGCACCTGGTGGGAGGTTAAGCTGAGGGCCACTAGCAGGGCCTAAGGGAACTGTCATTTTGGTGGGTTCCACAGCAAGGGTAGGAGCTGGGATGGAACGGGAGACCAGTACGCCATACATCAGTGGAGGCCCCCGAAGAGCAGATGGTGGAGACCACCAGGCCAGAAGGAAACAAGGACTTTCTCCCCATTGACAGTGACCAGTTACCTCAGAATCTCTGCCTGCCTGTCCCACCGCCTGAGATCCAGAACCAGATCCTCCCCCTTTCATGTCTCCTGGTGAGAGAAAAGGAGGTAAAGTTTTAAACTGGATGAACTCTTAATAACTGTGGAATCTGCTCAGTATGTCATCCAAAATGGGAAAGGATATTAGACAGTGCAGTAAAAGAAAAATCTACCAAGTCCTACTAGTCAACAAACTATTGTTTCCAGAGATAACATTAACTCACAAGGACCGGGATTTGCCATCACAGAGACAATCAGAACTGAACAACTATTTCTGAATGGATCTTCTGTCATGTCTACTAATAATTCAGCTCTAATTCTTGAAAAGTTAAGGAAAAACAGAGAAAGAGACAGAGACAAACATAGAGAATGAAAAGCCAGCATGAGTAAATGTTAACATGTGGGGACTCTTGTCTCCAGTGGACCTGCGAAGAGCATGTGAAGATTTTTGCACCGTTTTTGCAGATTCTGTAAGTCTAAAGTTATTTCAAAATAAAAATGTAAAAATATTACATAAAACATATGAAAAATAATGAAAAAGAAAATCAAGAGATTTCACATGGAAATCCAGATTTCTAATTTTTCTTGAAGAACAAGAATGTGTGACAATCATCAGCTTGAAGAGGGGCAGCTAACCCCTACAGGTGGGAGAGGCACACTCCAGTTTATCCAGGTCTACCACTTCCTCCTGACTCCCTAACCCTGAGGTAAAGGGACATTTATCATTTATCATTGTACTTGCATTGTTGTTGGCCTTATACTTGGCCTGCTGGCTCATTTCTGTTACCTGCCTGACCCTTGTACACATTGAAATTTGCAACCCCTAACCTTGGCCTTTGACTCCAAGTCCCTATCTGGACATTGCCAAGTGAAGTAGCTAGATCACATGGGATCCATGAGAATTGCTTGGACCACAAGCAGGAGGGGCCTGGCTCTTTGTTTTCTGAGGCATTTCTCTGTGGCTCCCCAGAACTCACCACTAACCTGTGAAATCTAGAAAAGAAAATAAGAGTCTTTTATGTTAAGGTCTGCAAAAAGCTTTCTGAAGTCCTCTAGGCCCTACCTGTTGTCCACTAAATCTTCCAAATTTCCAAATTAAAATCTCAAAGAATACTGTATGGTTTATTTTATGTATCAACTTGTCTCGGCCACAGATCCCAGATGTGTGGTCAAACATTATTCTGGGTATTTCTGTAAGGGTATTTTTGGATGAGATTAACATTTAAATCAGTGGACTTTGAGTAAAGCAGATTGCCCCATAATGTGAGTGGGTTGCATCTAATCAACTGAAGAATTGACTAGAACAAAAGACTAACCTCTCCGAAGCAAGAGGGTATTATGCCAACAGATGGCCTTTCAACTTAAACTACAGCATCAACTCTTTCCTGAGTATTCAGCCTGATAGCCTTCAGACTGGAACTACAGATTTTGGACATACAGACTTCAAAATCATATGAACAAATTTCTTAAAATACATAAACACACACACACACACACACACACACACACTATTGGTTATGCTTTATTTAGAGAGTCCTGATAGTACAGCTACCAATTAGTTAAGGCTAGAGAAACTTAATGTTACAAAGGTCTAATATTTATTGCAAAATGGAATTTAATATTTGAACAGAGACTTGTGGTTGATAACACACAGTCTGGAACCAGAAAGTTGAAAACCATGTTGAAAACCAGCTCTGCTACTTACCAGCTGTGTGATCATGGACCAGTTCTTTAACCTGCCTTTGCCTTAGTTTCCTCAGCTGTAAAGTGGGAATATTGACAGTACCTATCTCATAAGGTTGTTATGAGGATTAAATGATATTAAAATGTATAAAGCTCTGAGAACAGTGCTTGGTACATATTACCTGCTGGATTTTTGTTAAAGTAGAATTGAAGTCTTTTTTATTTATTTATTTTTTAGGCAAGGCAACCCTTGGTTGACCTCACAGCTTACAATCCCTTTTTTTTTTTTTTTGTATGCCTACAGCACCTGGTCTTTCTAGGTGACCTCCCATCCAAGTACTAACCAGGCCTGGCCCTGTTTACCTTCCGCAATCAGACAGGATCAGGTTTGTTCAGGATAACATGGCCATAGACAGAGTCTTTTTTAAAATTCTACTTCATTGTTTTCTCTTCATACCTGTCCATTGGCCAAGGTGAATGATTAAGGGTATCAGGGGAGTGTGGCAGAGCTTGGGCAAGCCCACAAAAGCTTAGCAGAGACCAGCCATGTGAACCATAGCAGTAAGGGTAAGATGGCCCTATAGACACAACTTAAGTCTATGTCTTGGGTGTGTGAGCTATCTACCCCTAGGAGTCTGTGTCCCTTCCTCCTTTTGGAGTCTCTGCTACCCTTTTCTACCCCAGGACAGGGTTTAACATACAGAAGGGGAACAAGGGAAAGATATCAGCACGGTCAGATGGGATGGGGTGTATCAGCTGGAGTCCTGGTAGAAAACAAGAGAAAGAAATAAAAGGCATCCAAATCGGGAATAAAGAAGTCAAATTGTTACTTTTTGCAGATGACATGACTCTCTATATGGAAAAGCCTAAAGACTTCACCAAAAAACTCTTAGAAACAATAAACAAATATAGTAAAGTTGCAGGATACAAAATCAACATATAAAAATCCACAGCATTCCTATACACTAATAATGAAATTTCAGAAAAAGAAATGAAAAAAACAATTCCTTTTGTGATTTCAACAAAAAATAAAATACCTAGGAAGAAACTTAATGAAGCATGTAAAGAACCTATACACTGAAACTGTAAGATATTATTAAAAGAAATTGAAGAAGACACAAAGAAATGGAAAGATAATTCATGTTTATGGATTGGAGGAATCGACATAGTTAAAATGGCCATATTACCCAAAGCAGTATACAAATTTAATGCAACCCCCATCAAAATCCCAATGGCATTTTTTAAAAAATAGAACAACAACAAAAAAAGACATCAGATTTTTATTGAATCACAAAAGACCTCAAATAGCCAAAGCAATCCTGAGAAAAAAGAACAAGGCTGGAGGTATCACACTGCCTGGCTTCGAATTATACCACAAAGCGACAATAATCAAAACAGCATGGTACTGACAGAAAAACAGACACACAGACCAATGGGACAGAATTGAGACTCCAGATATAAACTCCTATACATACAAGCAAATAATTTTTGACAAAAGAGCCAAAAACATACAACGGAGAAAATAAATCCTCTTCAATAAATGATGCTGGAAAAATTGGAACGCCACGCAAAGAATGAAACTAGACTGCTATTTGTCCCCATACACCAAAATTAACTCAAAATGGATCAAAGACCTAAATATAAGACCTGAAACAATAAGTTGCCTAGAAAACATAGCTACTAAACTCATGGACCTTGTTCTTAGAGAGGATTTTATGAATTTGACCTCAAAGGCAAAGGAAGTAAAAGCAAAAATAAATGAATGGAACTATAGAAAACTAAAAAGCTTCTGCACAGCAAAAAAAAAAAAACCATCCACAAAACAGAAGCAACCAACAGAATGGGCAAAGATATTTACAAACAATGCCTCTGATAAGGGGTAATGTCTAAATTACACAAAGAACCCATACAACTCAACACCAAAAAAAAAAAAAATAAATCAATCCAATTTAAAAATGGGCCGAGGACCTGAAAAGACTTTTCTCCCAAGAAGACATACAAATGGCCAACAGACATACGAAAAGATGCATAACCCCCTAGATATTAGAAAAATGCAAATTAAAACCACAATGAGATACCACCTCACATCTGTTAGAATGGCTATCATCAACAAGAGAAGTAATAACAAGTGTTGGAGAGATTATAGGAAAAAAGAAACCATTATACACTGCTGGTGGGAATGTAGATCGGTAGAGCCACTATGGCAAACAGTATTATGGTCCCTCAAAAAATTAAGAATAGAATTACCATATGACCCAGCAATCTCTCTCTGGGTATCTACCCAAAAAAACTTGAAAATATTTATCCACAAAGATAAACGCACCCCAATATTTATAGCAACATTGTCACAGTGGCCAAGACATGGAAACAACTGAAGTGTCCTTCCATAGATGATTGAATAAAGAAGATGTGGTACACACATACAATGGACTATTACTCAGCTATAAGAAAAGATGAAATACTGCCATTTACAACATCATGGATGGATCGTGAGATTATCATGCTAAGCGAAATAAGTCAGACAGAAAAAGTTGAGAACCATATGATTTCAGTCATAGATGGGTTATAAAACTGAAAGCAACAAACAAACAGAAACTCATGGACAAGAGAGCAATAAGGAGAGGGGAAGGTGGATCAGGGTAATGCCGGTCAAATACATGGTGATGGAAGAAGATTTGACTTTGGGCGATGAACACACAACACAATATACAGATGACGTATTATTGAAGCGTACACTTGAAACCTGTATAATTTTATTAATCAATGCCACCCAATAAATTTAATTTTAAAATAATAAATAAATAAATGAATTCAGATTAGCCATAAATTTAAAAAGAGATAAAAGAAAACAACACACTCAGAAGGGATTTTTAAAGAGACTCTTTAATGAAAAGAAAACATATTTACAGAGGTACAAGTAAGAACTAACATTATCAGGAAGCCATTACCATCCCTAAAACTGAAGTGGCAGGGAGACGAAACGGTGTTCCCTGAGACCACTTAGGAGATGGAGCTATGAAACTAAAGCCACCAAATATGAGCTATAGTCATAGAGGAAAACAGCCATTGCCACATGCAATATTAACGATCTTTGGTTGCGTAACAAATTATTCCAAAACCTAGTAGCTTCAAATAACATCATTTCTCTTTTTTTAATAACAACATTCTTATCTCACAGTTGCTGTGGGCCAAGAGTTCAGTCACAATCCTCCACTCAGAGTCTCTGACAAGCCTGCAATGAAGGGATCATCAGGTTGCAATCACCTCAGGACTCAACTGCAGAAGGGTCCACGTCCAAGTTCAATCCCATGATTGTTGGCAGGACTCAATTCTTCATATACTGGTGAACTGACGGCCTCCATTCCTCCCTGACTGCAGGATAGCGATGCCTTCAGTTCCTTGCCAAGTGGGCCTCTCCTTAGGGCAGCTCACACCATGGCAGCTCACTTCACTGGGAACCTAGAAGATCCGGAGAGAAAGAGGGAAAGAGAATAAGCAAGACAAAAGTCAGAACCTTTATAACCTAGTCTGGGAAGTGACAGACATCTCATCACTTTTGCCATTTTCTATTTGTTATAAACAGATCACTAGGTCCAGAGCTAAGACAGAGGAAATTTCTCAAGACTTGAGTACCCAATAGTGGGAATCATTGGAAGCCTTGTTACAAGTCTACCTACCATACATGCCAAAGCAGGGAGGGAGCAGGGGGGACAAATGCCTTGACCAACTCTCTTCTCATCCTCTGATGTCCGCCAGTGTCTCCCATGGGCCAAATTCAACCAGAAGTTAGAGGGCAAGGAACCCAGATGACGTAGCCCACAAAGGTCACCCTTCCAGACCAGGGCACAGATGGTCAGAGAACAGATCTGAAGCAGGGAGGGGAGGGAAGTAGGGTGGACAGAGAATGACCTGTACATGAGGAAAGACACAGATGGGCAAACTAACACAGTCATCATGGGGATCAGGTACCCTAGAAGACAAGGCAACATAGAGGACAGCCCCTCACCCAGATACTTGGAGTGTGTCTCTTTTCTTTTATATATGTATCCAGCTCTTTCCCAGACCCTATAATTTGGAGTAACATTGGACCTGAGCCCTGTTATAAAGTTATGAAAATTTTCTGTAGAACAATTGTCCCTACCTTTAACTTCACCCCCATCTATGTCAATACCTGTCTCTTTAATCCCTGAGGCCAATGAGAGGATTGAGAGAGGAAAAAGAATGAGCAGTGACATTTGGAAAGACCCTGCTCCATGACAGCTCAAAGGCTGATGCCAAAGTTCTAATTTCCTCTTAGAAAAAAACTTGTGCAAATATCAGTTTGCTTCTGTTGGCTTTTTTCATGCACTCACAGAGACTGATTGGGATCTAGGGCCCAAACTTCTCCTCCTATAATGTATGCATGGACACACATACATACACACACCCCACAAGGCACTCATGCAGTTAAAACTTTCTCCTGTCCCTCAGCCCCTCCACCCCCACCCTGTATCCACTTAAGGCCACCATCACCTTAAAGGCTCCCAGGCCTAGACCCTCAGGTGGAAGTCAGTTGCCAGGTCCCGTCCCTGTGTTAATTCAATATATTCCCCTTCTTCAATCACCATTAGATGCCAGATAAATCTTAAATATCAAGCCACACAGACAGCTGGTGGGGGAGCCATTGCTTTAACCCAGGTCTCACAGCCCATATCTGCAGCAAACCAGCTTCCTGAATGTAATGGTCACCTTTCCTAGAGGTTAAAGATGGGTGAAATGGCCTGGAAAAGACTCACTCCTCGCACCTGCAATGTCCGACCCCGTTTATTTTTTCCCCTTTATCTCGTGAAGATATTAATGCTCTGAACCCAGGCACCCAAAATGTCCTTGTGTCAAAAATTTCCCGATATCCCCTTTTCCACACCAATCTTCAGAGCAGCCATGAGGCAGAGAAGCCTGCACGACCACCTGGGGCTTGGTGGAAAGAAACACCCAGCAAATGGAGACTCATAAATTGGTATCTAGCATCCTATTCTCCACCCATCGACCCCTCAATTGGCTCCTGTTTCTCCTCAGCCCCGTTCAATTTAGCATTTAGCCTCGGCTTGAAAAAATCAAACCTACCCAGAAAGGTGAAGCCTCTGTGAAGTTCCAGATTCCCACATATCTCCATAGAATGCTCTACCATATGTTATCTTACGTAATCTCTACCACTGACCTTAGACAGATTAGGAACCATAACTCCTGGATGACAAATGAAAATCCTAAAATTTTTCAGTATTTGACAGTACATTCTCTTATGTATATGCCAAGGCCAGAACTCAAAATCCAGGCCTCTGGAGTCCCAGCTCAGAGGAGGCAGAAATCCCAAGTTAAAGAGAATTGCCTGTTTTTCTGGATTGTTAATACCATGGATCAGTTTCCTACTTGAAGGGGAAACCAAGTTTCAACTTCAGTGAACTACCATCTTCTTTTAACCAGGAGATCCTTTCGGGAGTGTGGGGTCCCATTGGTTGGGCCTGAAGACAGAAATTGACAGAGGCCTATGTGGGGCTGGGGGAGTCCCTTCTAGAGAAAGATAACTTCAACAATAGGGGACAACTCCTGAGAAGGCACATGTGCCTTCAAAGCCATCCCCTCAAGAAGAGAAAGGAGCCATGAAATCAGTCCCCAAATGTCCTAAGTGTGGCCTCCCTGGGTAATGGGACTTGCTTAGCATGCAGAAATCTTCAAGCCCCTCTACCGAATCCTATGGAGTTTGAGGCAAGAGTTGGGCAATGTGATCGTCTAAGCCTCCAACCTCCTTCTGGAGAGGTGCCAGAACTAAGAGTCCTGCCCATACCCTCAACAGACGCATTCCAGAATCTCCCCAAACCCAACCTGCTCCTCTTCCAGTCCCCGAGATCCCAGAGATGTGAACACAGAGGGCGGGTAGGGTGGAGAAGGAAATAGAAAGCAAAGAGATGGCTGGAAGTTAGCAGGGAAGGCTTTCCAGGCAAGGATGCCAACTATCAACCAGTCCCTGCTAGCCCATGTTGACTTAACAGGTGACAATCAGGAAGAAAGGGAGGAGGACCCGGAAGTCACACCCCTCCAAACTTGATTCCCATTGGCCCTTGGTATCCTTAAAAGGGCCCAGTCATCCCAGTACTGTATTCTGGACACTCTGAGGATCCTGTGGTTATACTTGCTTCTCATCCTCAATCATGAGACTCACGGTTGTCCTCCTTCTGATAGCTCTGGCTGGGGCCCTCATCTCTGCCGGTAAGTATATCCTGCGCCCTGCACCCACCAGAGCCTCCACAGTCCAAGGCAGCCTTAGCCCCGTCTTCATTTTTCTCTTTCTTTCCCAGTGCTGTCTTGGATCCTCCTGCCATTGCAAGTCACTCCTGCACCCAATTCTCCACAGTGGCCTCTCTATCACACTGCTAGGGCCCTGCCTGCTCTCCTGGCTCATCTCTTCACACACCCTCCTTTACCCATTCGTTCCAGCCACACTGGCCTTCTTTCAGGACCTCTGGCCCACCTTATATAGCTTGGAATTTGTCCCCTGCGCAAGGATGTCAGGCAGGAGATGGTGAGGGCTGAAGCCTAGTCCACATCCCACTTGCCAGGCAACTCACCCTGATCATAGCTGTCTCTCCAGATGCTTTTCCAATTGCACAAGAGCACTCACTCTTCAGGCCAAGACTACCCTGCTGTTCCTCAAACGCTGGAACCTTCTTTCTTCTCTTCCCTCTGCTTAGAACGCTTTTCTTCTCCCAGCCTGTTTGTTCCCTTCCCCAGCCAGCTCTGAATGTCACCTGACCATGCTATCTCATCTGTCAAATCCCAATGCAGGTATGAATTCCTCAAAAAAGCCTTCCTCAAAAAAATCGATATCTAACCACTATGCTATACATCTGTAACAAATACAAAATAATGTTGACTATCAACTGTAAGTGAAAAAAATTACGGAGGATAAACTGGACCCCATTTGTCCTTGTCTCACTGTGCTGTACTTGTCCTTCTAGCACCGCCACACTGGTAACTCAAGAATTATATGATAGAACGTAAGCTCTGTCCCAGCAGAGTCTTGCCCACCTTCCTCATCATCGAACCCCCTTCACTTAGCAAAGAGCTGGGCATAGACATTGTGTTGGAAGAATACGGGGAATGAAGGCTGGGATCCAGCCCATAAATCATTCGGTTGTGGTCCAGTGGCCCCTGCACTGTCCCCCTCCACCACCATAGACCATGACCAGCTCCCTGGCTCAATCTTCCGGCACTTTCACAGGCCAGAGGCAAGTCAGGAGGAGGGCAGTTTTCACAGGGATGTCACACTTTTCTGAGGAGAACCTGCTTCAAAAAAGGAGTTAAACATCAGAAGGAATGTCCTGGTGTGGTGGAAGGACATGTCCAACCAGCAGAGAAATGCATCCCCCTGTGTCCACAGATGTCCCTGAGAGCTCAGGACTGGGGATGGGAGGGAGGGAGGCTCACTATGGATCAGGCTTTGTCCTCACTGTCATCTCTCCCCACGGAGACCGGTCCTGCCCAGAATCCTGTAAGTGGTGAGTCCCTCTTCTCCACTGGTCCCTGCCCTCAGGGAAAGGTTGAACAGCTGGGGTGTCAGTAGAAGCAGGGAGAGGAATCCAGGGGCAGGAGATCTGGGTCCTGCCCTTGGTGCTCATTGGAAGAGCATGAGTTGGAGTGGGGCAAGGGCAAGGACAAAATGAGAGAACCCAGGCAGGCAAGGTCAGTGGGAAGAATGAGGGAAAGTCTTGTTATGAATAAAAGAGAAAAAGATGAGAGTAAATAATAAGGGAAATGTCCCACTCAGTATTAATACCTCCACTCACAAACACTTCTCTTAACTCCCAGCTCCCTAGCAAGGTGCCTGCTGTCTGGCTTCAGACCCTATGTCCAACCCTTTTTCCCCTGCCTCTCTTTTATGTACCACCTACATCCAATAAATTGAGCTTTTTTCCATTCCATACATCCGTCCACACATGCCTTCCCCTGCGTTCTTCCTGACCCCAAGGAAGCCTTTAGAACACTCTCACTACCAAAATCCTGCCTTCAAAACCCAGCTTCTCTCTGTTGTAATCCCTGATCCCCCCATATCCCAGCCCCAATCCCATCCCAGCCCTGCCCATGAGAAGTGCTCGATCCTGTCCATCTTCCAAGAGGTGCTGTCTTAGTCCATTCAGGCTGCTACCACAAATAACCATAGACTGGCTTAAACAACAGAAACATATTTCTAACAGTTTTGGAAGGTACAAGTCTGAGATCAGGATGCCAGGATGGTTGGGTTCTGGTAAGGACCCTCTTCTAGGTTGTAGACTGCCAACGTTTCATTGTATCCTCGCATGGCAGAAAGACAGGGAGGGGTCTTTCTGGGGTCCCTGTCTATAAAGGCACTAATCCTATTCACAAGGGCTCTACCTCATGCCCTAATTACTTCCTAAAGACCCCACCTCCTAATACCATCCCATTGGAAGTTAGGATTCGACATATAAATTTGGTGGGGATACAAATATTCAGTCCATGATGGTCACGTACTGTGTAGAAATCCGATCTCCCTTAAGTGAGAAGGTTTAGGCCATATCACTTCTGTATCTTGGCACCTAGCACTTATCAGATATCTGAGGCTCTACCACCCATTCCTAAGGAAAAAATACTTTGACTTTGCTAAAATCAACAAATTTGTGTCTTTGTATCTGAACTTCAAGAGTCCACAGCTTCACCCCAAGAGGCAACCGCAGCAGCTCAGCCAGCCCAACCCAACTCACCTCTGAGTAAGTCTCTACCGCTACACAAGATAACAACCTAGGGAAGTCTCTGGCAGCAGGTCTACATGACACCTCCACTGGCAGAGACAAGCCCAGAAGAAACGGGCATTCATTCCCCTACACACGAAGGCATAAATGGGGTACATACTGCACCCGCACAGAGTCTCTGCAATAGTAGATTTTGCTGCCTGCACCGTACATGGTTTCTTTTCTGGCTCACCTACCTTCCTATGAGAGAGAAGCTGTGCCCATCAGCAAAACTTCATGACTTAGGAATTTGTACAGGGATAATACGAGGTTGGGCGGGGCAGGGAGGGAGGTGGGGGGGAGAGGGGAAGGTGGGGGGAGGGTCTCTTTAAATGCTGTGGCTTTTCTGCTGATGTGATTCTTCCGCTCCCAAACTAGAATCCGCAATAGATAAAGGTGTCTCCGTAGCAGAAAAGATCTTTGAAGATGCAGAAGAGAAAGGAAAACAATTCATTGAAAGTAAGTGCATCCCAAGGCTTTATGGGAGCAAGAACACTAACCACCCACCATTCACGGGTAGAAGGTGGGCAAGGATGTACCCCAATTCCACCCTACACAGAAGACCTGGACCTGCCTAAACCCCTCCCCACTGAAGCTTCCCTCATTTTGTGCTTTCAAATCGCTCCAATTTCTCATCTACATTCAAACTACATGGTTGTCTGATATGAGATACATCACCACCACCTCCCGCCCCGAGTTCTATCCCCAGCCCTCCCACTGCAGAGCCTGCTTCTTTCTCTTCCTCTCTCCCCTACCCAGGTAGGGAGAGAGGCAGGTCCTTCAGCCTCTGGTGAATTTACCTTCCCTCCGTCTGACTTCTGTGTCAGGCACCCAGGGGCCACGGAGGTTGGAAAGCATAAGATGGAATTGGGGAGGACAGAAAGAGTGGGTGGTGCCTGGGGCCATTCAAGCCTCATTTTCATCTCTGCTTTCTTCCAGAGGGAGCTCACATTATAGGAAAACTGAAGAAAGATTTTGGGTTTTGAGACGCTGAAAAGAATCGACCTTTAGGCTTAACACCTCAAACATGTTTGTAGCCCAGAGTGATTAAACTGAAAGCATTCAACTTGCTGTGTGCCTGTGCTCTGTAGGGTGGGCCCTGGAGAAGAGAGGGAGAAAAGCCCAGGCCCTGAGCCAGTGAGAGCCTGCTTTAAAGACACCGCCTCTAGTCACACTGAGCCACTGCCACCATGTGCTGGGCCTCCTTCTAGTCCAAATGCCACTCTGGTTCTGAGCTGCCTCCGTATTTTTTACACAGGGCTCCTAGTGATATTTGAGCATGTCTGAAAATTAAATCAAACTTCAAAGAGCCAGGATTCATCATCCTGAGAATAGTCGAAGCTTGAGCCCTTGCAATAAAAACCATTCTCTTCTGCCATTATTAAAAAGGCTTCTCCCCTGCCTTCCATTCATAATTTCCACACTGAGCCAAAGGGAATGGCAAATTAGATCAGGTCAGTAAAATAATGAGCCACTGCAATTGCTGGCACTTGACTACAAAAGGCCAATTGAATCCATTACAATTATCCATGTGATTATTCTACATCCCATCTTTTCCTCCACCACAGTCTAGGACCACACTTAACACACAAGCGAAGAGAGGAGGAGCACTCATGCCTATAGAAGAAGAGAACCATCACCTCCCTCCAAGCCCAGAGAGAGTGGTGTGTCTACTCTCTCACACTCAGAGTCATTGATTCTAAACTGTCTTTCCTCCCACCCTTTCTGATTCCCTCCTCTTCTACCTTGGGATTGGAGGACATTCCATCTAGATCCTGTCTTGAATGAGGAAATACATCTTCTTACTCACTCCTCCTACCACTGCCATTTTTTGACCACCGTCATCCATTTCTGAGAACGCTGCCAAGGAAACAAATGGAGACCTTCAGGAATGGGTCCCCTCTGAGCAGCGATTATAATAAACACCAGGTAAATGAGGCACTTCACACTTAAATAGACTGCCACCATTTTATGGGTTGAATTGTGTCCTCCCAAAAAGATCTGTTTAAGCCCTAACCCTGGTACCAAAGAATGTGACCTTTTTTGGAAACTGGGTCATCGCAGATGTAATTAGTTAAGGTGATGCTACAGTGGGAAGGGCCCCTGACCCTGACCATTGTCCTTATAAGAAGAGAGAAACTTAGACACAGAGACACAATAAGGGAAGAAGATGTAAAGACACACAAGGATAGATGGCCATGTGACAATGGAAACATGGACTGGAGTGATTCCTCTATAAGACGAGGAATGCCAAGGACTGACAGCAGATGCCAGAAACTAGAAGAGGCAGGGAAGGTTATTCCCTATAGGTTTCAGAGGGGAGTGTGGCCTGTTAACACCTCGAATTCAAACTTCTAGCCTCCAGAACTGTAAGACAATAAATTTATGTTGTTTAAAGTCATCTAGTTTATGGTAGTTTGCTACAGCAGCCTTAGAACACTAATACACACCCCCATCCCCACATTCGTTCTCTCATCAGGCTACTGACTTCTTCTTATAACCGGAAGTTCACATTTTTTGACCACCGTCACCCATTTTCCCCACCCCCAGGCCCTGGCAACCACTAATCTACTCTCTCTGTTTCCATGAGTTCAGGGGTTTTTTTTAGACTCCACATATAAGTGAAATCATAGTATTTGTCTTTCTCTCTCAGACTTATTTCATTTAGCATAATGCCCTCAAGGTCTATCCATGTTGTTGCAAGGAGCAGTATTTCCTTTTTCCTCATGGTTCAATAATATTCCATCATATTGGTATATGTCCTACAGCTTTCACTGCACAGATCTTTGACCTCTTGGTTTAATTTATTCCTAAGTATTTTATTCTTTTTGATGCTATTGTAAATGGGATTAGTTTCTCAATTTCTCTTTCTGATAGTTCGTGCTAAAAGAATTTTTTCTTTTTTTTATTTATTGTTATTATAGTGACATTGGTTAATGAAATCCAGTAAGTTTCAGGTGTGCAATTCAACAGTAAGGCAATATATATATTGCATTGTGTGTTCACCACCCATAGTTAGATTTCTTTTGTCATCATCTATTTGACCCCATCTACTTCCTCCTTTCCCCTCCCCACTACCTTCTGGTAATCAGTAGTCTATTATCCATGTCCATGAGTTTCTGTTTGTCCTGTTCATTTGTTGCTTTTAGGTTTATATCCACGTATAAGTAAATGATCATGTGGTTTTCAACTTTTTCTGTCTGGCTTATTTTGCTTGGCATGATTATCTTGAGGTCCATCCATGTTGTCACAAATGGCAGTATTTCATCTCTTCTTATGGCTGAGTAATATTCCATTGTATATATGGACCACAGCTTCTTTATCCAATCATCCATCACAGGACACTTCAATCGCTTCCATGTCCTGGCCACTGCGAATAATGCTACTATGAACATCAGCGTGCAGATATCTTTTCAGAAATGGGTTTTCAAGCCTTTGGGGTAAATACCCAATAGAAGGATTGCTGGATCATATGGTAGATCAATTCCTAGGTGTTTGAGGAGCCTTCATACTATTTTCCATGGTGGCTGTACCAATTTGCAGTCCTACCAGCAATATGAGGATTCTTTTTTAAAATATTTTTTTAACTGAGTATCCCTTTACACATCTTAAAGTTGGCATCTAAAATTTTTATTCAAGGTTTAAATAATTGCAAAATATATAAATTAACATTTGCCATATAATCTACACGGCTCACTTCCTCCCTTCCTTCAGATCTTTACTCAAACGCCACTTTCTGAGAGAAGCCTTTTCTGGCCAACCCAGAAACAAGCCTACTCCCCATATATTCCCTACTTTATTTTTGTCCTTAGTATTTCTTTTTTTTTTTTCCAACTTTTTTGAGGTGTATGTAATATATAAAAAATTGGAGACATTTAATGTATACATTTTGGTGAACTTGGACACATATGTATACCCATGATATCAACACCACAAAGTAATAAACATATTCAGCACCTCCAAAAGATTTATTGTATCCCCTTGCTCTGTATGTGTGTGTATAGAACTCTTAGCATCTTAGCATCTACCCCCTTAACAATTTTAAGTGCACGACACCATATTGTTACCTATAGCCATTATGTTGCATAGCAGATCTCTAGAATTACCTTGTAGCATTTCTCACTAATATAATATATAATTTACCTCACTAGAATGTAAGCACCATGAGGGCAGCGATTTCTTCTTTCTTCACTGATGTATCTACAGTTCTTAAAACATTGTCTGGAACATAGTAGGCATCAATAAAAATTAATTGAATGTTGAATGAATTCACCACTTTCATCCACCTCTTCATTCTCAACCTGTGAAATTAATGTCTCCATCCTCTCTATTCTCAGGATGTATTTTTTTATATATGTGCTACCTCTTTACCAGGAAGGTAACTCTTTAGGAACAAGTCTAAGTGAGATCCATCTCAGTATCCCTAATATTCAATGGGTAATAGACATTTAACAAATGGTCTGTGTATTGAAAGATGGAGATTCATGTAGGCACCATCCACTCAGGCCTCTACCTACACACATTCCTCTCATCCTCCCCACTGATGGTACCCACACAGACTTCCTTGATATCTGCCTTCCAACACCCCAACACATCCCAGGTTCTCCCTCCTCAACGGGAGAAAACGTCAACCATCTCATATCCAAACATCAGTGCTTATGCAGGCATAGTCATCATGACAAAGCCTGCAAAGGGGAAACAGCTTCCCAGATCCTGTTTCAAAGGAAACCTCAGCCCAGGTAAAATCTTTCAGGCCCTACAGACAATGGCAGCAATCCAAAGACCCTAGACAGGTTAAGGAGAAAAAAAAGGGTGGGGGGCAGACAGCTCCCCCTGTGGTTCGTCCACTCTAACATGTTACTTTAGTTTGGAGGGATGGATGGTGGGGGGGTGGGGGAGGGGCAGAGAGAGGTCCTGGAACAAACCACTCAAGACAGATACAAACGCATCTGTGTCCAGATGGAAGGCCAAGTACAGCTTTCGACCTCCCTTCTCACCCCAAATTTTGTGAAATGACAAAAAATAGTTCAAGTTAAAAAATAGGCTTATTTCTGAGTTTGCGGTTGTTTTCCTGCTTTCTGGGGTTATGGAAGTTTGATGTTTAGATATGAGTGATAATCTAAATAAATTATATACAAATTAATGGGGAAAACACCCAATAACACAATTCCAAAGGTAAGGAGGAGGAGTCAAGATACATCTACCAACTTCTTATCTCTGAACCAATTAAATTGATTTACACCAATGAAAATAAATATGGACATGTAAATTCCATTTTAGATAAAAATGTAAAAAGCACTTACAACCCCAAATAACACTTTCTATGAAGAACTTCTGGCCAGTCCAGTGAAACTGGAACAAATTGAGGGAGTATGCTGGCACAGTGCCTCACAGTGACAGATCATGGGCAGAGCTAGCAAAGCACAACTTCTCTAAAGTGCCAATATACACAAAGGAACAAAATCAAGAACACCTTGTTCGTAACTAGATCCACCATACGTGTAACGACTGCTCCTAAAAAAGAAAATTGAACATCTAGAAAAGAAAAACAGAAATGAAGACTGTGTTTCCTAAAAATAAAAGAAAATTTGAACCCGACTTGGCATAAGGAGAAACAGAAAGTTGTCATTTAATTGGTATAGACTTTCGATTGTGCAAGATGATGAAGTTCTGGCAACTGGTTGGGCTCCACCGTGAATGCACTTAACACTAATGAACTGCACATTTAAAAATAGTTTAGATGGTAAATCCTATGTTATGCACAGAATTAAAATTAATAATAAAAACTTGAATCTACAGATTGGAGAAAAAACTGATTCAAAAATCGATGCTGAAAACTGGCTTAATAAAGTTTCTTATCACCAAAGATAGGGAAAGAATCATTAGAAAAGGGTAAGATGGTTAAAAAGTCAAACTTCCTGTTGTACAATAAGTCATGGGAATGTAATGTAATGTAAAGAATATAGCCAATAATATTGTAATAACTATGCACCATGATAGTTACTAGACTTGCCGTGATTACTTTGTAAGGTACGTAAATTTCTAATCACTATGTTGTACACCTGAAACTAACATAATATTGTATGTCAACTTTAATTTAAAATAATTTTTAAAAAAAAGAAAGAAGAGAATCACTGGACATTCAAGCAAAACTATCAGCACACCTACTGAGAAAAAAAAAATTTAGGCTGGCTTCAGACTTCAGCACCAAAAGACAGTGGAAAAATCTTTACAAAGTCCTCTGGGAGAAGAAAAATGAGATCTAAACATTTCATATTTACCCAAACTATTTTACAAGGCTAAAGGCAAAAGATAAATATTTCCAGCATGCAAGAATTCATGGAACTTCATTCCTACGAACTCTTTTCAAAAAAACTATTAGTTGATAAACTCTAGCCAGCCCAGAGATAAATGGAGAAAATGAGGTAAAAGGATTAGCTGTGAGCGCTAAATCCATTTTACTGCAAGACAAAAGCTAAAATTGCTGAGGAGTTATGGCTGCAAAGGAGAAGGTAAATTATAAACTATGAAAATGTAACCAAAGCTCAAAATGCTAACGATAGGGATAGAAGAGAGAGGGGGAGTTCATATAAGCAGGCTGACTTACACAATTTTTATAGTCGAAGTATCAAAAACTATTTTCACCTGCTAAGTCAAGTAATAAAGGTATTACTTGTAAGGTATTACGATAAAGGTAATAAAGGAAATAACTAGAAGAATTAATACTATAATCCATGAAAATCAGATGGCAAAGAGTAGAGGGTAAAGGAGAAGGTGGAATTATACTATTTTAATCATTGCTAGTAGAGGAAATCAACAGTAAATAATAAAGAACTGAGTACATCGTTTGAAGTTATGATTCTAACAATAACTGATAGAACTATAAAAAAAACTATACGTCTTTTATATTATCAGCAGAACTACACAGAAAAAAAAAAAAGAAACACAGATCATATAGCGAAACATAAATAATAAAAAATTGTTAAAATGGAAAGATAACATTAAGAAGATCAACCTAGTATCAAACACACTTTTCATGTTAATGTAAGGAGGAGGCAAGAGAACTAAAAGTTAAATCAAGCTATATTCAGAGACTGCGATGTGCTGATCAGCCCTCAGGCAGACCATGAGGAAATCTACAGAACAAAGGAAGATTTCTGCTGGGATTACTGACAAACCATTTACCCATACTATGAAGGGAAAACAGAACAACAGAGTCTTTAAGTTGGGCCCTACACAAAATAAACATAATCACTCATTCTTTATGGTTAAAACCATGGGGAACCTATAGATCGAAGGCTGGGAATTGCCAGCAGGCTTTTCGTACTACATACATATTCTTACCTGTCACACTGTATGCCTATACTAGTAAAGGAAAACAGGTAAACAAAGTCTTTAAACTATAATTCAGAGAAACTAAGAATGGTGTAGAAACTGAATTCCCAAAACACTCAGGGGCTTTTTGTCTATGCTTTTTGTCCTTGTTTCTTGTCTTTGCTTTTTCTGTCTTGGTTTTTTCTCCGTCTCTCTCACTTTCTCTGTCCTTCTATTGTCTCTATCCCTCTGAGGCTCTTTCACTCTTTGTCTCTGAGCTCTGTCTGTGGAGCGTGAGTGAGCCCTTCTCTAATAATCTTTCCTTTTGACTCTAACTCTGGCATGTCCTTGAATTCTTTCCTGTGCTCAGTCAAGAATCCTTTCTCTCTCAGTGCAATTTGCCCTGTCCCGCATCAATAAAAATAAATGAAAATACATAAATTCATGTATTAAAAGCACGTATTCTCAGACTGGATGGCAAAACTAAACTATAAACGAATGGATTAAAAGATATATCGTAATGAAGTTAACTAATTCATATTGTCTGCCTTACTGTTTGCTGGCATTCCTACCTTTCTCTCTGAATAATTCAGTGCAAAAGCCAGTAGGTAGAGCTAGCAAGGTAAGCCTCCACACGGGCAGAGGGTGGGGCACTGCTGGAAAGCTGGAGCAGGGTATTGGAACTAATGAGAAATGAAAAGGGTGTCAGCCCAGGGTTACAGTGGGAGGAGGTAGTGGTCTGGCGTGGGGTGTCAAAGCGCAAGCAGGGTAAGGAGAGGATCTACACGATGCAAGGTGACTGAGCTGGAATCCTATGTTGGACTGGAACTGGAGTTAACAGTGAGAACCTATGGTTTTCAATATATATAAACAGATGTAGAAATACATCTAAATGTATTATTTATTTCTGTGAACACACATACATACCTACATCCAGACGTGCAAACATATATTCCCTAGCTTTGACCAATGGAAGGGCCTGGAAGCAGCAACATCCCAAGAACAGCGCCTTTATCTTCATTTCAAATGCCCCTCAGGGAACAGAGGGCCTATGGCTGATATAAGAACTAGGGCAACGAAAGTACATGACGAGCCTGGAATATTTGGTTGCGCCAGAAAGTAAAAACATGCTTGAAGAATGAGGGAGACATTTCAAAAGAAACTGACAGAAGGCTCATTTAATCCCATCACTGTAAAATTGTCTCAGACTAATCAAGTTCATTGTAAAAGAAAAATGTTACAAAAGATTATTATAGTAATAATAATTATTATTATAGTAGCAGGATTATAATTTATTGACTCAATAGGAAGTCATAAGTCCATAATGATAAAAGTAAATGAATAAATAAATAGGGAAGTGAAAAATGTATTCCTTACAGCAGAATGGCAGCTAATAAATGTAGAAAGAATGAGTGAACTAGAAAACCTATTTAGCAACCATCACAGAAATAAATAATTCAGCCAAGAAACATCAATTAGTGCTAAAACTCATTGGTAAAAGTTTAATGAGGAACAGGATATTTTCATAGTCTCAAAGTATCCCATAAACTATCTATTAATTACAAAGAGGAAAAGAATAACTCCACAACAGAGAAAACTGGCAGACATCACTTTAATCAGTCACCAAAGTTAAAATCACAAAAGCGGACAAATCAAAATTATATACCACCTGATAGAATGTAATGTGAAGAATGCAGTGTCACTTCTTGATATTCCTCACGAAAATGAAGAACCTGAAACTAGTCACAAGGAAAAATCAGATGAACCCAATTAGGGAATTTATAACCCTCTTAAACAACTGGCCTGTCATCTTCAAAAGTGGAAATGCCCTGCAAATCAAGGAAAGACTGAGGAACTGTGACAACCAAATGCTATGCATAATCTTGGATTGGATCCTTTTGTCATAGGGACATTAAAAAAATTAAAAATTTTTTTAAAAAATAAGGGACATTCTTGGGACAACTGGCAACATCTAAATGGCCTGTGTTTTAGATGGTAATAAGATATCAATAGTGAATCAAATGATAATTTCCTGATTTTAATGGTTATATTAAAGTTAAGATGAGAACATCCTCGTTTGTAGGAATTACATGAAATTCAATAGAAAAGAAAAATAACTCAGAAAGATTGAAAGTCAAAGAATGGGCAAAAGCACATGGGCAAATTTTTAAAAGCAGAATATTAATCTTAATATAGAATAACGTTTATTTTATTCAATGTGTGAGGACACATCGAATGAAACAAGGAAGAGTATACAAATAAAGTTTCCAATTCAAAATAAAAAATTTAACAGACACAAATATTTCTGCTCCTTATAAAAGAGCACCAAAACTTTAGGAAATACAAGATTAGTACTTGAAGAGAATCTAACTCACCTCAATCCATAAGGATTAAGTAGACCAGGAAAGTATGGTTATAGAGTATGTATCTAAGTAACTTAAATAGTAAGATAAAACTAATTTATTGCTCTTGGAAAGAGAGAATATTCCTTCACTGCAAAAAAAATGATACAAAAAGCATCAAAAAGTATATAATGACAACCACCCACAGTATAAATAATGACTTCCATAAAACTTTTAAATCTGCCAGGCACTATTCTAAGCATTTTACAGATTTTAATTATTTTAGTCCTTATAGCAACCCTATGATGAAATTTGAGATGCAGAGAAGTCATAAATAAGGTCAAAACCAAGATTTGAACCAAGGGAGTCTGGCTCCAGAATCTGTACTTTTAAACAATGCTTTAATAAACTCTAAAATGTAGAAATAATGCCAGTGGACTTTCTTCAATCACAAACAATAAAACTAGTTATTAATATCAGAACTAGATAACCCCCTCAAAAAAAATCACATCCATGTGGGAATTAATAACCATCTTAAACAACTGTTGAATTAAAGAGGAAAATAAAACCAAAATTACTGAATATCTAGAATATAACAATAATAAAAGTACTACATATCAAAATTTGAGATACATCTAAAACAGTGTTCATGGGAAATTCCAAAGCCTTTAATATTAACATTAGTCAAAGAAAAAGTAAAAATAAGTTAAACAACCAACTCAAAAAATTAAGAACAAACCAAATCTAATGAAAATAGAAAGAAGAAATTCATAAAGGGAAAATCAGAAATTAATTAAATGGAAAAGAGAAAATTATAGAACCTAAACTTTAAAAAATCCAAGGGCTAATTATTTGGGGAAAAAAATAGGTAAACCACTATCTAACTTAACAGCTGCAACAACAATAACAAGGAGGTGGGAGTTTGGGTGAGAAAAACCAGACTAAGACATGAGAATGAGGACATAATAAAGATAAAAAGGAAACTCGAATAATTAAAGGATTATTTTGCTTCAGTATGTGCAAATAAAGTGATTAAACCTAAGTAAAATGGATAATGTTCTAGAAAAAATATCCTAGAACACTGACCCTTAAAGAGCTAAACTACATAAACAGACAAATTACTATAAAATAAATAGAAAATACCGAGAGTTATCACACAAAAAAGCACCAGGCCCAGAGGACTTTGTAAGTGAATTCTACCATCCCTTGAAGGAACCCAGTTCAATTTAAACCGTTCAAAAGCACAAGGAGAGGAGGAAACCTCACAAATACAAAAACAAAGCAAGCAGAATATTGATTTAAAAACCTATGTCTACTAAAAAAAAAAAAAGGAAAATATATATCAACCTCTCTTATTTGCAAACACTGAGGCAAAATCCTAAATGAGATATTAGGAATAGAATCTAGCAGTCGGTTGAGTCCATACAGGAGCAAAAGAATGATTTCAATAGTAAGAAATGTATGAATATAATTATACATACCAGTGATCAATGAAGAAAAATTATATGTTTATATTCCAAAAATTCTGCAAAGAAATTTGATGAAAATTCAACATTCATGTTTCTTAAAGATGATTTTATCATTTAAATGATACTGGTAAATAAAATCACACTTTGGAAGTTTCACCACAAAAGCTTCCACTTAGAAAACAATTTCGAAAGAAGTATTGAATATAGTTCAATCTAAGAAGATGTATCAGGAAATATGAAAAATGAAAACCATTAAATAATTGTCTAAAAGACTAAAGAAAATAAAAAAGAATACCATAGAACTAAATCTATACCACTGTAGAACAAAAAGTCTAGATAATATCAACATGGTGAATGGGAGATGAAGACCAAGGGGACATAGCATAAGAGCTTGTTTCATCAGAAAGAAAACACAGATTTGGAGCATCTCATTCCTGCTCACCAACATTTCCACGAATTTCCCCACTCTCTTTGGTCTTCATCTCCACTCCAGTCCATCCTCCGTGATAATTAATGCTATAGGAATCTCCTGAAGTTCATGCCACGTCTCTGCTCAAATCTTTAATGACCTTCTATCTATTACCCATAGGATAAAGTCCAGACTCCTTGGCCATGCGTCCCAGGCCCTCCATCTTTCAGACCTCATCTCTCGCCTCTGTCATAGCAAGGAGAGCGAGGGTAGAGAGGGATGTCCAAGGACCTCTAGGATTCCTGTCTCGGGATCTGACTCCCCCTTGAGTCAGAGGTAAGAACTTTTTTGGAGATTGTCATTTCAAGAAGGGTAATAGCATGAGGGTGGATAGTCTGAAACTTCAATGTGTACCAGAATTAGCTGGGAACCTCTCTTCTTCTCCATTCAGTAGGTCTGGGATGGAGCCCAGGAATCTGCATTTTAAAACCACTGTCTAGGGCAGCAGCCACCACAGTAACCGCACACACACACACATACACACACATACACTCAAAACAAGAGACTCTCTTGCCTCACTTCCCAAAATCTTTACCAGAAAAAAAGTTTGAGATTTTTCTTAGAACCCATTCTGTCAGCTGAAAGGTGTATGATCTTCACCATCTCCACATCAGAACTGCTCTGGACAGTGGTTTTAAAATGAAGATTCCTGGGCTCCATCCCAGACCTACTCCTTGCTGAAGGGAAAAGAGTCCCAAAGAAGGCTATGAGGTAATGACAGTGAGGTAATGGCAGAATTGACACTTGAATGCAGGTGTCCTGACTGAAAGCTAATTTTTTTTTTTAATTAAATAGGCTTTTTCAAGTTTGTAAGTCTCAGTTTTCATCAAGTGACAGAGGAAAGGAAGAAACATCAGGAAAGCATCTCGGCAGCCTCGTGGAGTGCCATGTAGGGAGCAACTGTGGCTGGACTATGAGCTCCCCAGCTGCTCTGGTGACAGTCACCTTGCCATAACTTCAGGCCCAGAGCTCCTCTGCGTGATGCAGGTCAAGGCAAATTCCCCTGCGTGGTCCTACGCCATGAGAAAGAGTCCTTGACTGAGCATAGAAAAGAATCCATGCACACACCAGAGTTAGAGTCGAAAGAAAGTTTATTAGAGAAGGACAGAGAAGAAGATCAAGACTGTAAAAGCAAAGACAAGGAAAAGCAAAGACAAAAAGCAAAGGCAAAAAGCAAAGACAAAAAAGCAAACACAAGAAACACAGACAAAAAGCATAGACAAGCCTCAAGTGCTCAGTTTATATGTCATTCTTAGTCTCTAGGAATTACAGTTTAAAGACTTTGTTTACCCATTTTCCTTTGATTGTATAAGTATACAGTGTAAAAAGATAAGAGTATGTAGCAAAAAAGACCTGCTGGCAATTCCCAGCCTTTGATGTATAGGTTCCCCACGGTTTTAGCCATAGAGAATGAATGACTGTGTTTATTTTGTGTAGGGCCCAACTTAAAGACTCTGTTTTCCTGTTTTCCCTTCATGGTATGGGTAAATGGTTTGTTAGTAATCCCAGCAGAAATCTTCCTTGGCTCTGTAGATTTCCTTGTGGTCTGGCTGTAGGACCGATCAACACATTGCAGTGTCTGAATACAGCTTGATTTCACATTTAGTCCTCTTGCCTCCTCCCTACAATTATATGCATGAGCATTGAGCTCGATGTATTTCTTTGGCCTCTCTCTGCTTCTTCCTCTTCTCTTCTGCATCTACTATTGTCACACCCCAGTGAGTTGTAAAAACTCTCATATTCAAGATTCACCAAGAAGGATCTCGTTGACTTGGTTAAGGACTATCTAATGTGAAGCACCAGAAATGGACAGATCTCTCACCCAGGCCTCCTCAGAAGCCACTGGTCTTCCTATATCCAGCCTGTTGACAGTTGCCTCTGGATAAGACACAGACTTCCTCGCCAAATAGAAATGGCCAGAGTAACAGGGTCGTCTGACCTAAAGTCTATTACTTATAGGCAAAGAACCACTATAATCTCTCTCCTCAGAAGAGAACAGTAGAAGTGACACTGGACACCTCATCAGTCCATCCTTCCACTGCGCAGGTGGGGAGCTGAGCACACAAGTGGAGACCAGGCTCTCAGAAGGACAGACGGCGGAGTCTGGAGGCTGGTCTGGAGCCCTGGGGTAGGATAACACATTTAGCCAACTAAACACAGAACACCCAGTTAAATGTAAATATCAGATAAACAATAAGCAACTTTTTAGTATAAGTGTGTCCCATATTTAAGACATATTTATACTTAAAAATGAGTTCATTCACTACTTATCAGAACTTCACATTTAACTGGATGACTTGCATTTATCTGACAACCTGGGAGAGCAGGGGTCAGGTCTGTTTGCGTTGAAGTTCCAGTGCCCATATTATTCCTGATATATAATAGACACTCAGCACATTCTTGTTGGAATACTTAAGTGTTGAAGAAGCCCTCTCAGATGTCCCTCCCTCCCCACTTAGGGTAAGCATATCCCCCGGGGCCAGCTTTGAACAGGCAAATTGACACATTCAATTTACCAGACTGTTAAGATCTTACCAAGTGTTAAGATCTGTGCTAACTAAATTGGAATACAGAGATAAATAAACTATGACTCTGCCCTCAACTGGTAATTGACCAGCAGAAGCAGTAGATCTAAAAAGAGAATTACAATAAAATGTAATTAGTACTGGACAATAAAGGCCACAAGACTAGGGCCAGGCAATTTTTCTCACCATTATATCCCCAAAACTTGCAAAATGGCAAGCACTCAATAAGCAGTAGTGGAATGTTTAATGAAAAGATTAAAATGTGAACAATGTGTTGTGGGACCTCAGAGGTGATGACTAACCAAGGGAGGCGCGATGGTGAAAAGGTTGTGTTCACTCCAGGGAGAAGGCAACATGTGATGCGGATCATGATGTAGGAACACAGCAGGCAGACGGAAGACAAGCGCACTTCTGACAGAGGAACAGTGTGAACACAGATATGACTCTACAGTGAGCAGGGAATAATTAATTCACAGAGGCGAGAGATGAGGGCCTCTAAACGATGGAGGGCCTTGGACATATTGGCCAAGGAGTCTGGACTTTATCCTATAGGTAATAGATGGTCATTAAAGACTTGGGCAGAGATATGCATGAACTTCAGGAGATTCCTGCAGCATTAATTGTCACAGAGGATGGACTGTAGTGGAGACAGACAGGAGGCCAGAAGAGCCATGAGCAAGTTCTGAAATAGCCTAGTCTGGAAATGATGGAGGCCTAAACTTGTGGATTATTTGGGGTATTAGGAAATACGCCTGGAGGGCTGAGGACTCCCTGTGAATGTCCCCCTCTGTACCTGCCAGTTCCTAGTGCCCTTGGGCTACAGGAGGCCAGGCTGCTGCTAAGCAGGAAATCAGGAAAGAGAGGGAGATGGGAGGCATCCCAAGCCACACTTCTTTCACTTTACTTCTGGCTTAAGGAGAAAACAGCAGTAAACAATTGGAGAATGACTGTCAGCCCCCGAGCTCTTCCCTCCCCTAGCTGAGGGTGGGTTGACATAGCCCAGAGCTCTCTGTGGTCTATAGGTGGGATCTTACTCTAACTGGGATCCCCCCATGCCCAACAAGCCATGCTCCCCCCCCACCTCCTCTCTGCACTGGTGCCTCTTTGGGCATCCCACTGCTCCATCTAGCCCACTCTAAGTTACACTAACTGGGGTTCAAACCCACCCAGATGTGTGACGTTGTATAAGTAACCTCACTCTGTGAACATCACTTTGTTGGTTTCATAAATAACACATACAGCATAACCATCATGAATTAAATAAAATACTCCATAAACAAACTCAAGACAGTGCCTGGCATGGACTTCTATAACTGCCCAGTGCCTTCATTCCTGAGCTGATAGGGAGCTTTATCTATAGCCTGAAGGACCACCTGCCCTTCTTTCATTCATTCACACTGCTAATATATTCCTGGTCCCTACTATGTGCCAGAACTTTCTAGGTACTGGAAAAACAATGACAAACAAAACAAATAGAGTCCCAGCCATTGTAGAAGTTCCATTCTCCCGAGGGAGATCAATTTTAATTAAATGATAACAAATAAAAATAAAATTCTTCATGGTAACAAACACCATGAAAGAGGGAAACTCACACCCAGTTATTCTGGAGATGGAGCCTGGGCCTGGCACACCCTTGCATGGCCTGGCCCCGGGGAATGCTAAAGTCCCGAGCGAATGTTGGGCCCGAAAAGAAGGCCAGAGGCCCCCACTCTACAAGGGCCAGGATTCTTCCTTGGTTACCCCATCCTTTTGATTTTAAACCTCTCCTCCTCCTCCTCCGCTTACAAACCTGTTCAAATCTTGGCCCTCCTCAAGCTGCCCCTCTGTCTCCGTGATACCTGTTGCCTGCAAGCTTCCTCACTCCCGTGCACTCATCCCCCACAGTCTGCCTCTTCACACCCCAGCCTGCTGCAGCTGCTCTCCCAAAAGTTCCTGACAACAAACCCCATGATGATTTCCCAGGCCTGACTGCCTTCAGTCTCTCTATAAAACTGGACGCACAACTGTTCCTTCTAGAAACTTTATCCTCACTGACCTTCCATGATGCTGCACTTTCCCGGTTCTCCAAGCTCCCTTTTCCTTTCCCAGCACATTTTCTGACTGCGCACTCTGTGCTCCCAGGGCCCCATCCTGTGCCATCTTTCTTCATCTACACCCTCATCTGCCAAGACCTCAGCTTCCCCTCAGGATGGATGACTCCATTTACCCACTCAACAAATGTCCACCAAGTGTGTACTAAGTGCCAGACTCGTCTACCTAATATGTGCCAATCTCCCCCCAACCCTGGCCAGGTTCCCTGTAAATCACATGGGACACAATAGGGGAAGAAGAACTTGAGAAAATAAAAATCTCTCTTATGAACGGAGGGAAATCTGTGCGTTCAAGGGCAGATGGGATGGCAGGAAGGGAGCTATGAGATAATAGAAAATGTATGCATTGGTCTCTGCCCCAGGTCCTGGCAAAGAGTTCCTAAAACCCTTGTAATTTCCTAAGTGATAAGAGCATCTTTTGTTCCACTGAGGAGACTCTGGGTGGGCTCCTGGATGGCTCCCCAACAGGGGTCATGAATAAAAGCATGGAATTTGCAGCGCCACCCCCCACATCTCTAGAGAGGGAGAGGGGCTGGAAAGGGAGTTAATAACTGATTGTGCCTATGTGAGGAAGCTTACAGAAAATCCGAACAGTATGGGGTTCAGAGAGCTTCCAGGTTGGCAAACACATCCACATACCACAGGGACAGAAGCTCCTACTGCTCTTGGAGCCCTCCTACACCTCACCCTAGGTATCTCTTCACCTGGCTATTTATCTGTATCCTTTATTGCATCCTTGAATAAACTGGTAAACTTAAGTGTTTCCCTGAGTTCTGTGGGCCACTCTAGTAAAGTAATAGAACCCGAGAAAGTGGTCGTGGGAACCTCCGATTTGATGACAAATCAGAAGTCATGAGTAATCTGGGGACCTACTAGCAATTGGCAACTGAAGTGGGGAGTAAGTCAGTCTTGTGGAACCAAGCCCTTAACCTGTGGGACCTGACACTATCTCCAAGCAGATAATGTCAGAATTGGGTTAAAGTGTAGGACACATATATGGTATTGCAGAATTGCTTGGTGGAAGGAAAACCCCACACGTTTGGTGACCAGAAGTGTCAGAAGTGTTCTGGGGGAGAGCAAAGACTCATCGGTGGAAAACGGAGTTTTCCACCTCTGACCTCTATTGTCCCACTCCCAGGACATCGAAAAAGATGTGCTCAGAAGATCAACAGTGACTGACCTACTGCAATGCAGACTGGTGCTGTCCTGGTCCAGAAAAATCTGGAAGTGTGTTCAGAGCTAGAAACAGATAAAATAATCTCCTTCCTTCCTCTGCTTCTTCCTGGTCTACAAAGTTGCCAACTGCCCACTTTCCCTAGCTTTTGCACCTCTCCTCTCCTGTATAAGGACACACTCATAACTCCACCAACCTACATGGAAAGTTCTATTACGGGTCTTTCTCAAGCTACTGCTTGAGGCAATCCAAAAAAAAAAAAAAAAACATCTTAACAAAATGACAGAGGGGAGATGGGGGAAGATTATGGAGTTCAGAAAGGAATTGAAGGGGGAGACTCCTGACAAGATTAGATTAGGAAAATTGAAGTATCTTAGGGATTTAAAGCCCTGACTCATCCATCTGACCCTTCAGTTCAGACCAATATAGAAAAGACAAGAGACTTCATTACCTAATGGAAATCAAAGCAATTTATCCACCTGACTAATGGCCAGCCAGATGTGCTATAAACCTAAAATGCAGGGCTCTGTGTTAAAGCTGGATAGGAGACCTCAGGCTGAATGGGCCTTCTACTCTCTCCCCGTCCCCTACTCTCTCCCCACCTGGTTCACAGACTGGCAGAGACAGGTCTGGAGAAGCCACAGTCAGGCTCTCACCCATAAGATCATTTACTTTTTCCCCAGAGGAGAGTAAGCAAGGAATGGAAAGGTAGGCTGGAAAATATTCCCTCCAACCTGCTCCACTTGTGGGGAGGAGACATCTAAAAGGAAGAGCCCCAACACAGAGCAGTCTTCTCTTTCTTCCACCCTTTGGGCTTAAAGGGTTAGCTTCGGTCTGTGATCAACCACAGGGGCACTGAAGGGATGGCAAAGAGGAGACCAGCCACACGTCAGAGCAGTCTCCCACTGTGCAGATATTTGGCCATTTATGGCCTATGAAAGTGGCCGTATCACACAGCCCACTGATTTTTAGAGCTCCTACTATATGGCAGTAGCAAATACAAAATATATTCCCAAGTAGGACATGTGGAAATAGATTTCCAAATGCTTTACACATATTGACTCCTTTAATCCTTACGAAAGACAAAAAAAAAAATTGTTATCACCATTTTTGGATGAAGAAAATGAAGGAAACAGTTCTCACCACTATTCTTTGTATACTCTCCTGAAATCAGTGGGTGGTCAATTTTTGGTTGCCCCCAAGGCCTCCGAACTGGGTGCAATTAGGACACAAATAATTCCAAGCCTATACTGTGCCTTCAACTCTGTTTCCTTTCTCCAATCAGCTCAGCTCGGCTCACCTACACGTTACAAAATAAGTACGACCTAGCAGCATAAAATGTCAAATAATTCACACTAGCAACCAAGTAATGCCCTAAATTTGAACATAAACCCCTTCCTAATTCCAAAAGTAACCAGAACAAATTTAAATTCACTTTCTTTGCAATTAATATGCAAGAAAATTAAAATTCAAAATTCTTCCCTTCCCAGTTTTTTATTCTGCTCATTCTGAGCCAGGTGGTCTCATTCCAAAAAAAAAAAATCTAGGTATGTCCATTTGCCTGGACATCCTCTTCCTAAAGAGTATCCATTCTCACAGTCAGTTCTCTGCTTCCCCCATCTGGCTGCCAGGGCTCTGCTGGGCCTTCCCACCTGAAAAAAACACCGTGACCTGTCTGGATGGGCTATGTTCTTCCTGTTGTTCCAGCTGTTTGGTAGAATAAGGTCTGGGTGGGAAGGGAAAGGGAGGGTACACACTCTCTCCCTATAACTTCAGCTCCCCAGGTGCGGGTAGGGGTTAGGTACCTGTGTCTCCATCCTCTCCCTGGCCTGGGGAGCCGCATCTCCAAACCTCTGAGGTGGGACAGTAGAGGGACTGTGGTGAAACTGCAAATCTCCTGAGGATGAGGAGGGCGACAGCCATGAGCATAGAGAGTGTTCCGTGGGGTCGGGGGTGGGGGGGCAAGGCTATTATGCCTGGAGGCAGGAGACTGGCTACATCTTGGCCTTTCCTCTCTGAAATGTTAGCAGTTCCTCCAGCCCCTCCAAAGTTGACGTAATCCATCCCCAAGTAGCTCGTGGGTCCCTCTTTTTCAAAATCAGAGTAACTAGGACACAGGATACTGCAGCCCCAGCTCTATACCAGCCAAACTTAGAAACAGAAGCATACTCTCTCTCTCAACTATGTTCCTGGAACCTAATGACTGTTTTTTGTGAAATTTTTAGGGGGTCAGGGCAAAGAAACCTTTGATGAGAATTTAAGGGACAAGAGAAAGATGTGGGGGGCTGACACTCAGCCACAGCCGCCTCGTGTGCGTCTTCCCCAAGGAGGTTCTCAGTGGTGCTGCTGGTGAGGGCTGAGCCGGTCTCGTTCGTGCCCCTCATGTGTGCCCTTTCCACACATGGCAGCTCATGGCAGCACAGGAGGCCAGGAGTAGGCTTGCTTAACCAGGGCGGAAAGCGCTGGAACACAAGAAGTGACAGCAAGGCATCCTGATGACAGTCTCTTGCTGACACACAGGGCCCTTGAGCTCGGCCAGAGTCAAGCTGCTAATGCCAGCTACACAATGTGACAGAGACTCAGTGGGGTCTGAGAGAACAGAGAAAAACCGGACTTCACCTTGCCAGGATGCTCTCAGTCTGTGCCAGCTCTTCGGGTTCCCAACGCGTGCACGTAAACCTCAGGCGGGAGAAATCTCTGTGAACCAAAAAGGGGCTGTGTAAGGAAACGGACAAGCTCAGGGGTGACCCCTTGGCAGGCCTGATGAGCTCAGCGCCCAAAAACACCCACACGGGCTAATCTGATCATAAATTCCTAACCAGGCGGTCCACATTCCAGGCCTACAGCTGCCTTAGCAAAGGTCAGGCTTTACCTTAAGCAAGCCCTGTCCAGTGTTTTTACACATCTAGGACAATGCACCTTTGGCACGTCAGAGAAATGTTCTTTCCCAGGCCCCTCGGACGCACAACCAGCAGCACCAGAGCACAGAGCACAAAACTCTTTGTTGGTGTGGTGCCGCCCACACACTCTCTCTGTCTGCTGTGAGTGTTCAGTGTTCGCTGTCCTGTACCCACCAAAGTAAAAGAAGTATATGTTCCTCCAGTTTGCGTGTTATGTAATCCTAGAAGTGTCCCCACTTTGCTTTCGCCCACCTCCTTAATCTGTCACCACGGGTTTCAAGTGCCCTTCCTTCGTTTTCCTTTGATTTTAAATGTAAAGAATGAGCTACAAAACTGCCATCTTCTGGATCATTTTGGGAATCCATTGGGGAACTTGCTTCTGGGCATGTCCTCAAATTTTTGGCTCAAATAAACTCTTAGAAAATATTTCTCTAGGTTTGGGCATTCTTTCATCGACATCTCCCACGGAAAAGCTTAATTTGGGCACTGAGTTTCCCATCAGAGGGTGGGGGCACGCCAGCTGTCTCTTCTCTCAAAGTGAGGCACTGGAGACCTTTCTGACATCTTGTGATATTTAGAAATTTAAAATATGCTTCCGGTCGTCCCGATTTACCCCGGATCTGTTTCTTTCCAGCGTCAGTTCTCTTTAGTGCATGTTTCATCTTCCCAGTAACTACAGGGAGGGTCCTGACCACAGACGCCTGGGCACGTCCTCTCAGCATGGCAATACCTCCCCCAGCCCCCAAATAACTGTCTCTTTCACACTTACCTAACAATACTCGCTGCGAAACCTCCTGGTCTTTCCTTCCCTCACGTCAAGCAAGCTGCGGTCTACACTGGTTTCCTGAGTCCACGCTCCCTCTAGCGGCCTCACTTCACTTTGCAGCATTGTTAAATCTCTCTTCACCGCATTCGTTCTCCCGGATCTAGAAATGAGCAAACATTCTCTGCTCTTTTCTAGTTCTGTCCTTAAAAACATTTAGATGTGAAAATATTTCCTTTCTCTTTTACTGTATCTCAAGCGCAACCTCTAGAAACTTGACATTTCTCCCCGCAAAAAAAATCTTCTCTTTTCCTCCAGTTCAATCGACAGAAAGAACTTCCTTCTTTTTTCTTTCCCTTTTTTGCTGGCTTGTCTCACTGCGCAACCAAGACTTCTATCTCACATGGGGCCCGTGTCTCCTTGATTCCATGAGTAAGTCTAACTTCTAGAGACAGAGTGTTCCAGGTACAAGACATGTTCGTTTCTCCCTGATTCTTCAGGTTCACAATAATTTCATGAGTGTTTCTCTGCTTTCGCCACCCTGGCATTTCTTCTATATAAGAGTTCCTGGTCCTTTTCAAGTGTATGAAAGCCACCACACTTCTGTGATTAACCCCACAGCGGGGCGTCTGAAATCCGCAGCCCTGGCCAGGGCCTAATAAATGTACAACCCAGAGCCAACTTGAGACTGTGTGGTAGAAAATCATTCCAGGAGCCTGTGGGCAGGCCATCAATACCCTCCCTCCATCATTCTTTCTGTCATTCTAAATGCAGTTCAAAACAAAGTAGACGGTCAGGATCTGGGACAGCCAACCTAACATCACTTACTAAAGACTAGCACGAAAAAATATGGAGGCAGCATTTAATATTCTTGTGTGCTGTACCCACGTGGAATTGAATAATTTCATTCCAGCTTCAGCTGCACCTAGCAAGCTGCAGGTTAGAATTATCTTCCCTGCCTTGCCTATTAAAATCCAAGGTACTGGAGTGACCCTAGGTCACCCTTGATTTTACAGTCAAGGCTCCAGAGTGGCCCACCAGCATGTCGTCCCTCTGCCCCTCTGAATCTGGCCAATGGAGAAGGCACCCCTGGAACAGAGGGCAAAAGGAGACCAAAGTGTCTGTTTTACAAATGGCGGATAAGTGCCAGAGAACTCTGACCTCTCTCGCAAACTGAACCGGAAAACGCAATCAAGACACAAGTCCAAAACGAGCCTCCTCTTCTTCCTCCCTGCCTGAGCCATTAAACAGAGGGAGCAGCAGACATCCCCTGGCAGAGGGGGCAGCAGGGAGCCCCGTTCGCATCAGGAGAGGACAGCAGAGAAAGAGCCAACGCTAGTCTGTTAAATTCCTGTTAATGCGTTATCTCCTCTCCCTGGTGAAATGTGTCCAGTAAACATTCCGTCTTTCCAGCTGCCATATCATCTCACCCTGCAGGAGGGAGCAGTCACCCAGAACAGGAAATCCCTTCATCTTGTTTTCATTTTCTATTACAAGATATCCCAAACGCACTGGCTTAAAACAACACAAATATATTATCCTATAGTCCTGGAAGTCAAGAGTCCAAGATGGGTTTCACTAGCAGAAAACCCACAATCCTTTCTGGAGCCTCTAAGGGAGAATCCATATCTGTGTCCTTTCCAGCTCTAGAGGTCACCCACATTTCTTGGTTCGTGGCGCCATAAAGCAGACAACATCCAACCAAGTTCTTCTCCCTTTGCCACCGACCTGGATCCCTCTTCTGAATCCCTCTTCCACATTTAAGGACCTTTGGGATTACATTGGACCTACCCAGATAATCTAGAATGGTCTCCCTATTTTAAAGCCAGCTGATTAGCAAACTTAATTCAATAGCAACCTTATTCCCCTTTTGCCACATAATTTAACATAATCACAGGTTCTGAGGATTAGGACATAGACATCTTTAGGGGCCACTATGCTACCACACATCTCCTGCTCCCATTGAATCTGCCACCACCCACACCCCTTTAGTCCTTGGTACCACAGGTATCAGTCAGCAGAGTGCCCAGGCCATCCAGCTAGTTACTGAGGTCTATACCCCATCTCACCCACTCTTAGAGGAAGGTGAGCAAAATGAGTCCTTCCTGTCATATCTATTCTGTTTCGCTCAGTCATCACCAGGGCCAAGCCAAAGCCTCCAGGACTCTGTTAAACAGACTGCCATCTCCATGCAACTAATCCAACCCAATCCTCTGCCCAGCCTCTTTCTTCCAAGCCCTTTTATTGTGCCCTCTAGAATTCCTGATCTATGATCAGCAAATTCTTTGGTATTGCCAACATCCCGTTTTGAATGTTTTCTCTATTCCTATTCTTAAATGACATTTTTAAATTTCCTAAGAATCCTACGCCTCTACAAGGCTTTCGAGTGGGAGCTGCTTTTTCCCTTAGCATCAGAGCCAGAAGGTGGGAAAAGGAGTCCTCTTTGCTTCCCATTGCTGTTTCTACACCACTGCTCCTTCTTCCAATTTCAGAAGCTCCCCTTCTGTGAAGTTAAGAGCACAGGCTGCCTCTCCTCCCGGTATTCCTCCCTCATTCACTCATGAGCTCAGCTCCTGGTCTTCCTCTCCTCACTTACCCCTGTCATCATCCTTGATGATGTTCAACACTCATACAGATGACCTTTCCAACACTCTGGCTTCTCAGTCCTTGACATGTGTATCTAAGCCTACACGTTGCACAGTAACTTCCAAAATCTCCAGTTCAATAGTCTTATCTCTGTCTACAACCTCCTAACCGTACATCTCTTTTATCCCAGAAGTCCAATTGTAATAACTCCTTGACCTTATCCAGACCTCCAATCTACTGACTCCACCATTTTTTTCCATGTAGCTAATGACTACATTTTCCAGACTTCCTTGCAGCTAGATATGGCCAGGGAAATGTGCTAAGGGCAAATTATGGGTGGTGTCCTTGATAGAAAAGGAGTATGTCCTCCCCTTTTCTTTTCTCCTCTTCCCACCAACTGGAATTACATGAAGAGGTAGGAGCTGGAGCAGCCATCATAGGCCACTAAATGGAAGCCACATATTAAAAAAGAAAGAGTTACAAAATAAAAAGAGCCTGGGTCTGAAATATTGTGGAGACACCATATTACCCCTGTTTAATTTCTGTTTATGCCGTGGTATTATGAACTGTACCTGAAATAGTATCTTAATATACTTATCCATCTCATGTTCCTATCTCATTAAATATAACCTCCATATACTCAAGTATTCAAGCCAAAAGCCAAAGAGTCAGTCATTACTCATGCCTTTCCCTCAATTCCAACATCAGCTTAGACTCTATCCAAATTATATCTTGATTTCATCCCTTTCTCCCCAACTCCACTGCCACTACCCTAGTTCCACCACCATGATTTATGGCTTAGACTTCTGCAAAGGCTTTCGACTAACCTCTCTCTGCCACCACTCTTATCCAATCCAATGCATCCTCCATTCAGCATTTAGATAAGTGATCTGTTTAAGGTGTACATTAAATCACGTTAGTCAGTGTGCTGCTTAAAACCATGAGGTGCTTTTCAATTGCACTTCAAACAAAATCCAAACTCTTTACTGAGGCCCATAACCCCTACATGGTCTGGATTCTACCTATACCCCCAACCTCATCTCATTCCACTCTCCAGCTCCATGCATCAGTTTCGGGACACGTGGTCTATTCCCAGCTCGGGGCTTTCATCTTTGCTGTTCTCCTTGCTTAGAACTCTGTTCCTCTTGCACTTTGCATAGCTGACTCTGTCTCATGTCTCATTCTTCGGGTCTCAGCTCAAATGTCTCCTCTCAGAGAGTGCTTTCCTGGCCACCCAATCTGCCCTCCGGCCACTAACTCTCCCCATCTCTTTAGTCCCTCATTGCACTTAATCATGCATTGAAACTATCTTATTTATACACTCATTTTCTTGTTTATATGCTTTGTGCCTCACAAAAAATTGTAAGCTCCATGAAACCTGGGAACACGTCAACAATCAGGATTCACCATTTTCTCTCTAGTACCTTGAACGGCAATTATTCGGCAAACGTTGGAGTTCAATGAATGAATCTGAATTGAATTTATGAGTATACTGAATGAATACGAAAAAATGAATGAATTGGTGAAATTATCTACTTCTTTCCTAGGAAGGAGCAAGTAAGAGACAGAAAGACACTGGAGGGGTTCACTCTGACACCCCTCCCCCTGGTGAAGAAAGGAGCAGAGTCTTCACCTCTAATGGAAAGGGGCACTGGGGAAGGGTGGCAGATAGGCCCCCCTCCTCAAAGTGGCTGGGGAAGAAAAAGATTCTGGGAAGGGGTTGAGGAAGCCTTTTTGCTCAAAGGCTCAGCGCTCCTGTCCCCACCTCTACAGAATTAATGCAGAGGTCAGGAGAAGACCACGTCCCCAGAGAACAAGATCCAGTATCAGAGGCCCACACACTGCAGTTGAGGAGGACTGAGGTTATGTCTCAGGAAGGGCTTCTCAACGCATGTGCAAGTAAGGGGGCCCCAGAATGGGAACTTTTACTGAGTGCGCTAGAAGGGTCTTAAAGAAGAATTTCCCCGACTGCTCCAAAATTCCTACACAGAATATGGAGGCAGGAGGAGGGACGAGACAACCTCCACAGAGCCTCCTGAATGCCCTCCCTTCACCCAAGGAGACTGGATAGCTAAGACCTCAGGTAATCCAGCCCTAGACCAGGAGAGGTACTGATTCTCTCTATTGCCAGCTCCATCACCCCTATCCCAGGGGCCCTTCTCCTCCAAGGGTAATCACAGAATCTGTGCTAATGCTATTTCAGAACAACCCCAAAAATCCCAAAGAATTGAGCTCGAAAGGGCCCTTTAAGGTTAAGCTTTGGGTCCAATGTAAAGATCAGATCCCCCAGACCCGCTCCTTGGGTATTTTACATGACAAGAGATCTCCTTACACACAATGCAGCCTCTTCCAGGCTTGAGTGGCTCTGATTGTCAGCGCATTCTTCCTCCCAGCCAGCCTGAATCTGTTCTCACACTTGCATGCTAGTTCAACCTGGTGGAGCAGAACAGATAAGTCAGTGGTTTCCATGTGACAACCTTTGAGACATCCGAAGGCAATTATCATTCTAATAATAAATGCTACCATTTAAGGAATGCTTACCAGGCCCCATGCTAAGTGTTTTATGTATATCATCTCATTCAAAACTTGCAGCATCCCTAGTATGTAGAAATTCTTATTCCCATTCTGGAAATTAGGAAATAAACTTGAGAAATAAAGCAATCAGCCAAGGGTCACTCAGATATTGGGAGAATCAAGATTTGTTCCAAGGACCGGTCTAACTCCATCCAGAGCCCACACGCCCTCACCTCCCCTGTAATGCCAAGATCACCCCACCCCTAACTGAGTCCTCTTTATTCCAGCCAAACAACATCAAACCTTCAAGAATTTCTTCCCTGAGAAGCTCAAGGCTTCCATCTTCCCATTTTCTCTGATAATCTCTAAATTCAATAAAATCTGGCAGCCATCTAGCCTCAGAGCCTCTGCCTGGAGACTGGGGAATCCAAAGGGAAGCTCTGCTTCTGCTAATAGCAGAAAATGGAGTCTTCCCAAAGTACCCTGCTAAGCCCTAGTCTCCCTCAGTCCTCAAACACAGTCCTGACAACCCACCACTTTCTGCTACTCTCCACCTTCTTTGTCACCTGTCAACTCTCTTTTCTCCCAGCATTTGTCAATCTACCTCCTCCTTATTCTCATGCTTCTTCCCAAAAGTACTACTCATCCTTAAAAAAAAACTCTAACTTCAATTCTCCCTCCATAAAGCCGCCTCCCTCTCCTACTCCTTGCTCAGTGCTTCCCTTATTTTTTTTTAGCTTTATTGAGATGTAATCCACATATAACATTGTATAAGTTAAAGGTGTACAATGTAATGATTAGATATATGTATATCTTGTGAAATGATTACCACAATAAGTTTAGTAAGCACGTCCATCACCTCATGTAGTTACCAATTTGTGTGTGTATGATGATAACTTTTAAGGTAGACTCTCTTGGCAACTTTCAAATATACGATAAAATATTGTTAACTGTAGTCACCACACTGTACATTGCGACCCCAGGACTTATTTATCTTCTAACTGCAGGTTTATACCTTTCGACCTCCTTCACCCATTTCCCCTACCCCTGCCGCTGGCAAGCACCAGCCTGCTCTCTGTTTCTATGGGTTCACAAAGCCCTTATTTCTGCCTCTACAACAGCCGTTTCTATTTTGCACATTTTGTATCTGTTCACAGGCCTTCCTCCCTGGCTGGGCTTGTCCAGGGCGGAGAGTGTGTCTTTAATCTCAGGGCCCACTGCAATGCAGTGTTTAGTCAGTGGCCGTTACTGTCAAATGCAGACTGACGTTTTTGACACTTCAGCTGGAAGAATGGTGGTTAGACTGCAGAAGGTCAGAAATCGGGGCCAATACTGGGGAGCAGTTGAGATACGAGGAGAGTTGAGGCCCTCCCTGATGGCCCAGGACCTGCATGCCACCTAGTCTCTGGGAATTGAATGAAATATAATCTAGTTCCAGTAAATCCAAGAAAGGAGTTTGAAGCAGGATCTGCTGCCCTCTGGTGGCCATTCTGACTCAGGGTCCTTTGTTTGGAGTCCTCTCCCCTGACAGAGAGAAGTCAACTAGATGGATTTAGAACCTGATGCTCCTCTCTCCTGGCACAATCTTAACTGGCCCAGAAGCTTATGTAGCAGAATACTAAAATTAGAATTTCAACTCAGCACCAAGATACAGTAGATGAGATTTCAAAGTGAGGTGCCAAATCATCCTGTGAAGAATTTCAAAAGAAATTTTTAAGAACTAGTTTCTGACCCCCTTAGCCAGATTGAGGATAAAAAAAGGTGGCATGGTATGGAAAGAAGAGAGGATTTTGTGAGCAGGAAATGTATAAAGCTGTGCTGTATTTCTCAACTCCTCTCCCCAAAAAGGAGAGAAGGACCTACCCCCTCCTTACAGCAAACCTACTGAATGCTTGCATGGGTTACCCCAAGAGCTGAATATGTGGCCCTTAAAGCTAGGCAGAGTGTCTGGAGCCTGGGTGCCACCCAGAAGTTTAGAAGGAGGGAGAAAGACCTAGGAACAGCCATGTGGGCAGGCTGGAAGAGCTGGTGCTCTGGCACACTCTGGGCTGACAAAGTTTGGCAGCTGAAGAACTGGCTATAGGTCCTGGGAGAGAAATAGGTGTATCCCCATGCTTCCATCTTGGGTGCTGTCCAATAGGGCTACCTCAGGGGACAAAGGGACCACAGCAGCTGAGGGAGAAGGCTCAAGTTTCTGGAATAAGGGAACACAGGTGAATGGGGCTGGGAGCAAAGCTCTGAGGAGCCAAGAAAGTGCCCATGAGCGAGTAGTCACCAGAGAAAATCAGAGAGGAAGGGGCGAGGACACTACCAGCTGGTGGAGGAGGAAGCTGAGCGCCAACTGATGCAAAAACTCACCTACCTGTTCCTGTCTGCTCTGTACCACTCCACCTCCTCGCCAACACACCTCACTCAGAAACAGCATCTATGAGAGTGGGTGAAGGGCAGGGCTGGGGGACATGACAGACGAACAGAACAAAAGCCAGCCACTCGCCCCTCTCCGCAGCTACATCTGCAGCAGGACCCCGCAGGCTCCAGAAGAGCGACATTAAATGGTTTCATGTTTTGATTCCTATATCGGCCTGGTCATTCTACTTTCTGAATTGAGCCAATCTCTCACCTGAGAGCAGGATAGCTAAAAGGCTTTCCTGGATTCTTACCCAGAAGCAAGGGGAAAGATTACCCCTGCCCACTGACTCAATAAAGTATACGGAATTGTTTCATGAAACCAACTCATCATGTAATCATAACGCAACTTTATTTTTTTATTATATGGCAAGTGTTATGGTTCTCACACAATATTTAATATAACATATAATATATAACATATACAATGGCATGAACAACACATAATATAATGTAGGTTATATTATATACAGTCCCTTGCAGCAGGACTATTTTACAGGGACCCAGGATTTTCCTTTCCAAGTCCCATCAGCCTCTTTTCCCACAATCTAGAGCATCGCTGCTCCCATCCCTTCTTCACTTTGCCATCAGTAGCCTCCCTTTATAGGCCCCTTGAAACCCTGTCTAGCCCCACCCAGGGGTCCTGAGCACTCCCTCCACTTCCTGAGGAAGAGGAGGGACACGTGCCTCTGGCCTCCTGTGTCCTAGAGCACTCTCACTGTCTGTAGCGGGTGGAACAGTGCCTCCAAAAAATTCCTGTCCACACAGAACCTTAAAATAGGATTTTATTTGTAAAAAGTGATGAAGGATCTTAAAATGAAAGTATCCTAGATTTAAGGCGGGTCCTAAATCCAGTGACCGATGTCTTTATAAGAGGGAGAAAGGGCGCAGAGGCACACATAGAGGAAGGCCACGTAAAGACAGAAGCAGAGGCTGGCGTTTTGCTGCCACAAACCGAACACCTGGGGCTGCCGGGAGCGGGCGAGGCAAGGAAGGGTTCTTCTCTAGAGCCTTCGAAGGCAGCATGGCCCTACTGACACCTGAATTTCAAACTGCCAGCCTCCGGAACTGTGAAAGAACGAATCCCCGTGGTTGCAGCCACCCGGTTTACGGTACTTGGTGACAGCAGCCCTAGAAACTAACGCCCCTCCAGGCCTTCCAGCGGCGGCAGCAGTCGAGAGGAATGCCAGGGCTTGGGCCCAGTGCCCTCCGCCACGCCTGGGAGGGATGGGGGAGGAGACTGGTCTGTAATTTTCAAATGACCTCCCCAACCACACTCCCCCGCTGAGCAGCCCTGGGAGAAAACCTGAAAACCTGCTCCCCAAGCCTCCTACCAGCCACAAAACGTCCAGAGCCCTTCCCTCCTACCCCCGGTCACCTACCCTCATCCCATCCTGTGGCCAGGGAATTTTCCATGCCACCCCCAAGTCACAGTCATTAGATTTAATCATTAACAGGGCGGGTGTTAATTAGCAGGGCATGATGATCATCCATGCTGATGAGGACACAGCTGGCCATCGAGAACAGCTGCTCAGACAAGGGTGGGGAAGAGCAAGGTCTGGCTGAAAAGGGGCAGGGGTGTCCTACGGTCACCCCCTCCCCCAGTTATGAAAGTTTTGAAATCTCCATTTCTTCAACCCTGGTTTCCCAGAGTCAAAAGAAACATTTGCGAAGAGGAATTCCTCATTATTCATACCCATTTCTCAATGTTTAATGGGTGCTAGGCACTGCGCTAGGTTCTTTGCGGACATTACCTCATCCTACCTCTCACTATGATAATAGAGATAAGTGTTATTTTCAGGTGAGGAAACTGAGGCTCAGAGAGGTTAAGCAACTTGCCAAGGTCACAGAGCTACTAAGTAACAGAGCCGGGATTTGAACCCAAGCAGACTGTTCCAGAGTCTGAGAGTTTAACCACCACACCGGAAGCAGCCAGCACGGGTGGGCAGGGCACCTGAGCCGGTCAGAGGTCCTGTTGACCTTCCTTGATGCACCTCATTTTTATACTTCCACTTTTGTAATGGTCATCATTTGTAATTACTTAATCACCCTACTCCACACCGACCCCTGCTAGGCTGGCTCTGAGATGCCAGTGGACAGAGAATGTACCTTTGTCATGCTCCACTGTCTCCCCAGTGCTTAACCTAAGGCCTGGAACATAGGAATACCCAATAAGTACTAGTTGGAAGAATAAATTCAAGGTGTTAGAGAGTTGGGGGTAGAAGGGGCTAGTTGAGAATTGAGCCTTCTGGACTAGTGATGATCACAGAGTTACAAGAGTTAGAAGATCATCTGGTCTGTGCCCTGCTTCGGGTTCAGCCATCACTTGCCATAGCTACCAAATCTGGTTTATTGGGGAAAGTGTTGGCATAGGTTTTGGTGCTGGGGAGAGCTGCTTCCTCTCTCTTGGCCTCAATTTCCCCTCTCTAGCTTGACCGGTTTGTGGTTCAAGAAGAGGCAAAGCACTTTGGAAATGAGCAGCCCCTGTCTTTGAATCACCAGCTCTGGGCCCATTCCCGAGAGTGCCAGCCGCAGCGGGGTGTGCACCCAAGCCTGGCAAGACTGCCACGATGTGCCACGATGAGCTTTTTCACAGGCAAACCAGGACTTACACAGCTGGAGGAGGCTGAGCCTTCCCAGTCAGTCCTTGAGAGGTCACACCTCTACCTCACTATGCTGCCACAGCTCACAAGAAGCTCTGGCGACCTCTTGCTGAGAGGCCTTCTATATGGGCTTTGGAACACCAAGAACACAGAGCCTCACTGCAGGATACCCACTCCTCCATTCCAGATCAAGCTCTGCTCCCCACCTGGCCTTCCTCCTTCACGAGGTATGGCCCCAGAAGACTCACTCATTTCCCCAAGAGCCAAGTGGCCCCAAAGGACAAAGTTTGAATCCCCGACAAGGACTTTCAGAGCATAAGCCACAAGTTCTGAGATGATGCCAAAAGAGTTTCCTGAAATGCTGGAGCAATTGCAGCAAATTGGTATGAGTGTATGGCTTCCCAGGGGGACCATTTGGATGGGCCACAGCTCCTTTGGTGTATAAAACCAGTCTCTAGCCTCACCTCCTCAGAGCCACATATGTGGAAGTGTGCATGTATCTCGTATTCAATAAGCCTGGCCCACATGGGCCAGGCAGGGAGAAATGCAAAGGTAGAGGTTGGGGCCAGGACGCCTGGGGTTCTCACCCTGGTTCTGAGACTCCCTGCCTATGCAACTGGAGCACCCTGACTCAGGATGACAAAATATTAGAACTGGGGAAACCTGTGCAGTCATAGGATCCTCTTTTTTTACAGATAAGGAAAGAGACCAGTGTGTATGTGTTGGTGGGTGGGGGGGAGGGGAGGCAAGGGGAGGTGATTGCCCCAGAGTGGCCCAGAGAGTTGGCAGCAGAAAGAGAAATTGAACTCTGACCTCCCAAATCCCAACCCAGGCGGCCCATTCCAGAATCACCTCCCTACACAACCCTGCCCTTCAAAAGTGAAATAAAGATCATATACTATCTGACTCCTGGTTGGTTATGAGGACTAGTGATAATGCAAAAGAACGTTAGTGGGGGTGAGGAGGGTAGATAAATAAAAGCAGAAAGTGCTGAGAACAACAAAGAGCAGCCCATTAACCCAGAGTCCAGCTCTGAGACTAGGGGCAGGTGGAAGCTGTTAAGTGACTGCATCACTAAGTCACATCCCTGTAACCTTAAATATTTCATAGACCCAGAAGTGCACCACGTGGAACAGCTGCTGTTGCTCCGGCAGGGGCTGTGACTGCAGTGGGGACATAAATGCTTGCACACATGAGCGCACCTTGCACAGACACATACAAGCCAGGGGAAAGGGCTGGGCCAGGCAGGCTCCGACTCTTACTTATTCTAGGAAGGGCTCCAAAAGCAGGCACGGGATGCTCTGCAACTCCCCAGCCCTGTGGGTGAGCAACCCACATCCTTTTCCACCCACAAGCCCAACAGGCACTCAGTCACTCACCCAGCTCTGGATATAAAAAAGGTCAAAACGATACACTCACACCTTCACAGACAGACCCAAGCCAGCTCACAGTGGAGGCCCCAGGACCAAAGGCTGCAGCTAGTCACACACCACCTCCCCACTACCCATAAACGCTTAGCCACCCACCCCAGCCTCCTCCAAAAGCCAGTACCAGGAGCTGTCTCCCCTCCCTCTCCTCCCTGTTCTCTCCTCCTCTGCCTCAACCCAGCACCAGCTGCTCCTGGAACCCCTCTTCCCACACAGCCCCCATCAGTCATCTCTCCAAAGCCTGAGCTCTCTGGGCCCCTGTCCTGACCTATAGATTTCAGGGCAAAGAGTCTGAGACTCTGGAGCTTGAGAAAGCAACACGAAGCATGGCGTGAGACCTTGGGAGAAATTTCCACGACTAGACCGAATTTGAGAGGAAGAAGGGACTATGAAAGAGGTCTAGGCAAACTGGATGACTGGGGTGGGGGTGGAGGGTCTTCTTTGGAGAGCCTGGAGAGGTGACTCTCCTAACTCTACTGTCCTGCTAAGAGATAACAAGGCAAGAAAAATTGCAGCTATCAATTCATTGAAGGCTCTATGTGCCAGGAACCTTACCTCATATGATACTAACCCTATCAGACAGGGACTCTTCTACCCATTGTACAAATGAGGAAATCAAGGCTCAGTGAGGGGAGTCTGAGACCCCAGAGATAGGGGTGTGAGAATCTTGGCTTCAGGTTCTAGGGTCCTGATGGAAGGGGCTAGGGGATAGACAAACCACCTCTTTAAAGAATATTTTGGACCCTGCTTTGTATATGTGTGGTTAGGAGGTGGGTGAGTGGAGAGAAAGCCAGAGCAAGCACCTGGGCCCTATTGGACCCCTGTGTCCCTCACCCCCACCCTGGCCTTATCCTCTTGGCTTCAGTGCCCTCACACCCCCTCCTTCCACCGTGATCTCTCAGGGGTAGGGAGAAAATGATGTGGGGCAGGGCTAAAGAGTCCAACTAGCTGTTTCCCAGGCTGACCATGCTACATCAAAAAGAGAACAAAGGGTTTTGCAAGTGTAAGCTGAGGAAAGGGGGTCCTGGAGTCCACGTGACAGCAAAACAGGGACCAGCCAGTTAATTGAAAACTGAGGTCTGTCTGGCCCACTGGGTCCCAGGTTTGCCCTGAGAAAACTGAGCTGGGCCTGGCATGTGTAAAGGGATATGGCAGCGGGGAGGGCAGGGGAGGTTATTTTGGGAGGTAACAGGGTAAGGGGCCATGTGAAATCCAGGCCAAGGAAGGGCTCCCTGGGAGAAGAGGCAACTTAGGGTTGAGGCTGACCCCTTAGAGGAGAGGATGACCATAGGATCCCCAGAGAAGCAGGCATTGATCTGTATGGAATTTGCCAGTTGCTCGGTTTCATGGGCTTAAGGCGAAGGAAACAGATATCTGGCCCTGGCCACTGCTGGGTCCCTCCCTCCCCTTCTCCTCCCTACCCCAGGCCTTCTCCTCCCCCCAGAATGCGTCTAGCCCTGCCCCTCCCCAGTGCCCCGGCACCTCTCCTCCCTCTATGCAGCGGTGTCCAGCCCCTGGCATAATGCCCACAGCTCCTATGAATATCTTATCTCCCTCACTCTCTGGTACTGATTGACATCTTGGTCCACTACCAAACTAGTAAGTTCTTCACCTAGCCTAGCCTCCAACCCTTCAGTTACAGCAGATCATTTCATTATTCCACCAGTAGTGAAACTGGAAACCAACACCATCCACCCCACCAGAGGAATTTCCCTCTCCATCCCTCAGCATCTTCCCCTCGAAGGCCTTTCACCTGCTTTCCCATCCCCACAATTTAGCAAGCGGAAAGAGAAATCTATTTCACAAGCATTATTGGCTCACCACCCCCTTTACTCCTTCTGCTGAGTCCCAGATGGTCCTCTCTCCCTGAGCCCTCCACCCACTGCTGTCAGCACTTCAAGAAGAGGCTCTGGCCTCTGAAGACCCTCTGGGGTCTTCAGTTCCCCTCCCTGCCCCGAGTGACACAAACCACACCTCCCCTCCAAGTTTCCACCTCCGCTCTGGGGTCTTTGCATGGGAAAGTCCCTCTCCATGCCTAGCCTTAATCTCTCCTGCTGCAGGCCTAAATCCCCTTTCTTTCTTTTCTCTCTGAGACAACCCCCTTTAAGATCATAAATGAAATCTTCCTCTGGTGTTTCCTGCCTCCCAGCTCGCAGCGCCCCTCCACCTTCCCCAGCCCCTAAAGCCTGCCTGGGCGTGGAGAAGTTCTTGGGAACCGCTCCCCACCCCCACCCCTCCCAGAACTCTGAGGACAACCTTCATACCTGCCTGGGCTGTCAACCACGACTGCGACGCGGCCACACCCCTCTCGCCCGCCCACGGGGCGGGGACCCCGGCAGCTGGCGGCGCAGCCACGACGGGGTTAAGACTCCGGGCTGGGGGAGGAAGGGGGGCTGTGAGGGATGCGTGCGGAGCCAATCGGCGGCCGCAGAATCCCCAGGGCTGAGAGCTGGGAGCGCCGAGCCGGGAGCCGGGAGCTGAGCGCGCCGGGCTGGGGCCGGGGCCGGAGCTGAGCGGAGCGGAGAGGGAGCGCGCCCGCCCCAGCCCCGAGTCCCGCCGCCTTCCCGCCCGCCGCAGCGCGGGGCCGGCGGCCGCCGCCCAGCCATGGAGCCAGACAACAGTCCCCGGAAGATCCAGTTCACGGTCCCGCTGCTGGAGCCGCACCTTGACCCGGAGGCGGCGGAGCAGGTGCGGAGCAGGGCGGGGCAGCAGGGCACTCGACTGGCGAAGGACTAGGGGCCCCTAGACTGTGGGATCCGAGATCCCTGGTTGGTCCTCCCCAGCAGTGTGCTTCTGAGGGCGGGCACGCTCAGTTTGGGGGTCTTCTATCCCCTCCCCCATCGTTGGAGCCACACGTCCTTATCTGTGCTTCTTGGAGACGGACAGAAGGACTAGGGCCTTCACTCGAAGCGGGTCCCCGCGAGAGTCGCGCTCTGCTTCCCTAGCCCTGGGGGAGGGGGCTGCCTGAGGACACGACCCCTCCCGCCTTCGTCAATCTTAAGCCTCCACCCAGTCAAGCCCCGCCAGAGTTTCTGAGTTCGGTGCGGGCGCTGAAGGGTACCCACAGCAGCGCGGGAGGGGTCAGGGGAGAGGGTAAGTAATGGAGGGAGCACCGTGCTTTAGGAGTGAAAAGAAGAAAAATAGCCCTTCCAGTCCTCTCCCAACTGCGGGCGACCCTGCTGGACTCCAGAGAGTGAGAACGAGAAGGGGCTGAGGAACACTGGGAGGGCTGGGGCTTCTGGGAAGAGGGGTGGTGGAGTCAGCAAGCCGAGGCTCCCCTCTTCTGCAAGTCTAGACACGTGGGTCCTTTTTCCAAACTACTGCCCTTTGGAGCCGGAGTGGGGGTGGCACGAGGAGAATGGCACTGGGAAGTCGCAATCCGAGGCTTTCTAGGGGCGGGGGGGTCCAAGCTGAGCGATAGATAGGGGAGAAGCTCTGTGCTGGCCTTGGATCGAGGAAGGGGTGGGAGTCCAGGGCCCGGCCCAGCCTCCTGGCCTGGCCTATTTTTAGCTCAGAACAGCCTGGCAGAGGCGGCAGCATATGAGAGTGTGTGAGCAAGTGTGTGTCTCAATGAGAGTGAGCGTGTGTGGATAGGGTGATCACCCGTGGTCACTACTACCGCCCATTTGCCAAATATTTGCTCATTTGCTCATTGCTCCATCTCTTTTGTGTTCTCTGTCCATTTGCCTGGGCATCTCGCTTCCTAAAGAGTATCCATTCCCACAAGGTCAGTTCTCTGCTTCCCCCATCTGGCTACCAGGGCTCTGCTGGGCCTTCCCACCTGAGAAAGCACTGTGACCTCTCAGGATGGGCTGTGTTCTTTCTGTTGTTTCAGCTGTTTGGTAGAATAAAGTACACAAGGGAAGGGAAAGGGAAGGTACACACTCGCTCCCTATAACTTCAGCTCCCCAAGTATGGGTGGGCGTTAGGTACCTGTGTCTTCATCCTCTCCGTGGCCTGGGGAGCCATATCTCCAGACCTCTGAGGTGGGACAGTAGAGGGACTGTGGTGAAACCTCAAATCTCCTGAGGATGAGGAGGGCGACAGCCATGAGCACAGAGAGTGTTCCGTGGGGTCAGGGGACAAGGTTGTTATGACTAGAGTCAGGGGACTGGCAAAGATAACCTCAGACCCAGGGAAAAGGGCTCGAGTGTGGGCTGTAGGGGTCAGGGGTGAGGTTTCAAGCAGAACTGCCTTCTACGGGCACAGAAAGGTGTCATTCCCTGACACCTGCATTTGTTCTGTGTTAGAGGAGGCAAGTGTAGGTGTGTATTGGGGGAAGTGGCTGTAGGCCAGCTGGTTCAGGGACCTAGGGGTAGGGGGGAGAGAGAAGCAGTGCTAAGGAGCCAGAGAGAAAAAGAGGGCTGGGACTTGCACCTGCTTTTCTCTAACCTTTAGAAATCTGTCTGGTAGGCCTGAAATTCTACCTGCAGTCTAACCTCAGCCCCTCCTGCTGTGTTGCCCAAGGGTGTAGGCTAAAAATTCCTGGCTCGGCAGAGTTCCTAAGCTGACGTACAATGGGAGAGCCAAAAGGGTTGGAAGCTCTGAGTTACAGAGCACGGAGTGGCAAGAAATGTGGGTGCCCACGACTACCAGGTCCCTGGCATGACAGGTTTGGAAATAAATCAGAGGTGAAGGCACCAGCTGTCCTTGAGAGCTAGGATTTGGGATAAGTGCAAGAATAAGAAAAGAGAGCATCTACTCATTACTTAATAGTTCAGGTGCCTCTGAGGTACTTCAGGATGTCTGACTTTGCTCCTTCACTATTCTCAAGGATGCTGAGTGCTTGGAAATCTTGTCCAAGGCATGGAGATTGGCCAAAAGAGGGACCTGTGCAAGATCATAGAGACCTGCTGCCCTTTCAAAGGCCCTTTCTGTCATACTCTCAGTCTCCTTCTCCGGCTTCCAACTCCCACTAATCCCCACACCACCCTCTCCCTATCTCTTCCACAGCCAGCCCCCTCCCCCAGGGCAGGAAAGAAATAGAGAGGAAAAGTCTGCTCCTAGGAGAAGGATGGCCCCCACCCACATACATGAAGCACACATGCCTGCCTGCTGGCACCCAGCACATTTGCACCAGGAATAGTCAGAGATAAACTCATAGCTAATTTTTGTGCAGTGCATGTGTATACGTGTGTACACACAGGACTGGTACTGCCAGGGACCTTGAAATGTCACCAAAAAGAAATGCCACTAGATTCTCCTGAGAAAATAGCGCCCTACCTCAACATACCCCCATTCTATGCATCCCATTTCTTCAGGAAGAGTTTCCTCTCAGACTAACACTGCCCCTATTGCTATGGCTGGTACCCACTTTCTGGGCATAGAGAAGGGCAGACGTCTTACCACCCTCACCCCCAATAGTAATGATACTAAATAATGGACAAAGACAGGAATTTGATCACTCAATGTCCTTATCCTACTCCTCTCAGCCCTGGATAATTTTAGCTCCTTTCTCAATCTCTCCCCACTGCTGCCCTGCAGGAAGCTGCAGAGACTCCTACCCCACCTTTCCCCTCACTTCCAAACCTCTAAACCCTTCAGAGAAAGGGGAAAAACTACATGTCCCATCTGCCCTTGGATTACTTTCAACAACAATCAACTTTATTGGCAGCATGATAAAAGAACAGCAAAGGGAAAAAGGGTCTCAGAAGCCCAGCAATCAGCTCTTATATGTGAATTTCTTAGAATGGAACCAAAAGCCCAGGATAAAATTTTTTTAGCTAAGCTTTAGGCCCTGACCAGGGCCCTGCCTAGGGTTCCTTCTCATTTATATGTACCATGACAAGGATTTCCCAGACCATATTTCCTAACGAATCAGAAAGGCAGTGTGTTCAAAGATATGGAGGACGTTAGGGAGTGAGGGGCACGGGCGAGGGGACTGCTCATCAGACCTGCCTTCTCTGTACTGTCCTCCCAGGCTGGGCAGGGATGGAGGAGTGCTCTCTCTAGGTGATGGCCCACAAATGGTTAATCTCTGTCTTGGGGGTGGGCTGAGAGACTGAGGGAAAAGCCTGTGCCCTCTCAGGTTATTTCTGACCATTGATCCAGGATGGACGGAAGGACAGTGGGCCAAAGATCGATGCATTAGAGTAGATATAGCTGCTGAGACGGAGAGCTGGGGTCAGGACTGGGAAGAGGCAGAGACAGAAATGGGGGAGGAGATGCAGAAAGTGGGGTGGTCTTTTGGGTCTGCGGGAAAGAGGGATGGGCCCGAGATGTCCACCCTTGGATAGTGGGTTCAGTGTAACATGACATTTTTTTGAAGTGTGTTGATTGACCGACCTGGATTATATTGCTGAGTGGTGTTGGGTGGGGCTTTGATGCTTCAGTGTGTACTTGACCTCTTCCCTCAGATTCGGAGACGCCGCCCCACCCCTGCCACTCTCGTGCTGACCAGTGACCAGTCATCCCCAGGTAACCCCAGACACGGGTTGCTGAAGGGAGTGGGGGCTACTGAAGACAGCTGGGTCCAGTGAGAGAAGGTGGGTGCTAGATAGAAGGGCAGATCTGAGAAGTCAGAGATTTCCACAATCCCAAAGGCAGGAAAGTGGTAGCTGGATTACCAAGAGGATTTCCTTTCCTTTGGGAAGATGGAGCTATGCTAGGAAGGAGAGGGAGACCCCCTTCCTAAGTTCCTAAGACCCCCAGGAATTGGGTGGTCAACTGAGTGCTGGTTGCTGGGCAACAGTCTTCCAGGTTTCTCCAGCAACTGAAATGCTGCTACCCCACCCCTAGAGGCAACGACAGCTGTGAGGGGGAGGGACCGCCTATCAGCTCTCTTCACAGCCCCCAGAGGGGAAGAAGAAGGTTAGAAACAGCTCAGGGAGCAGCTGGCATACAGGTCACCAGTGTCCCCATTCAGGTCTGGGGAGACAAGGTCTCAGAGAATGGCAGAGGAGCTTTACAGGGCGGCAGAAGAGAGGTGGTCATGCTAATAAGCTAGAGGGGAATTCAGGATGCCCAAGTCTCCAGATGTCCTCTAACTTGAAAACTGTATCTTCCCAGCCCCTGCACAGGGTAAATTTGCTATTCTTTTTCCAATGTTCCCTCCTAAGCAAGGTTCAGTTCTGGACCTGGAGTGGGGAGAATGGGGAGAAGGAAAAGAGATATGGATACTTTAGAGGGAGTAAAAGAGTAAAGGGACCATAAATCCTGCCTTCAGGAACCTGCAGGTCTGAGGCAAGGATGTAGCACAGATGGACCTGTACAGTCAAGGACAGGCCCTCCAGGGGTAAAGCCAGCCAGCAGAGGGAGGGAGTAGGCCTGGGGCAGCGAGCAGGGCCAGCTTCCTAGGGGTAGCAGTGAGGGTCAGATCAGAAAGGAGGTGATTGCAGAGGCGCCTCCCCTTGGGAAGTCAGCTCTGTGGGGACCCCCTGGATTCCCCATCCTCATCACTTTCTCCTTTCCCTATTCCCCTCAGAGGTAGATGAAGACCGGATCCCCAACCCACTTCTCAAGGTGAGCTGGCCCCTCCCACTCAGCCCATCCCAGGGAACCCACAGACCCATCAGGGGATTATTCCTCAGAACCCTCCATCTGGAGCACCTTTGACTCCCTCCATGCACCCCCAAAATGTTTATGAGTGGAAATACACACATCCCCCCACATCCCCCACACACAGTCTCCTTGCTCACCGTTGGGGAGGGAGGTACTGAAGAAGCAGAAATTTTCTTCCCCCACTTTCTGAAGTCCACACCTACCCCCATACTGTAATCTAAAAGCATGGCACAGCAGAGAGGCAGGAGAGAGGGCTGGCACCCACATGTGCTCTGTGTCCCTTGCAGTCTACTTTGGCCATGTCTCCACGGCAACGGAAGAAGGTGACGAGGACCACACCCACAATGAAAGGTTCGAAGATCCTTCTCCTTTTTTCCTCTGTGCCTGAGGCTGTGCAGGAGACCTACTGACCCTGTTGGGAGGAATCCTTGGGAGTCATTAAGGCAGTACTTATTAAAATGTTGACCTCTGACTGACTAACTGGGTGGCCTTGGAGAACCTGCTTAACCTACTGAGCACCGACTACTACCTCACTATGACAGTCAAGTTAAAAAATATGTGAACTCGCCAGCACAGTGCATAGCACATAGAAGGAATGCACATATTTCTTGACTCTAATTTGAGTCTTTTCTCCTTTTTCCCAAAGACCAAGTGTCCCAGCAAGTTAGAAGATCTTTTGTTCTTAAAGCTCTTCCCTACACCTTTCTTACCTTTGAAGGAAGTACATTTCATTGTCTAGCTTTAGTCTCTCCTTATTTATTGCCTAGCAAATGTCCCTCCTTTTTCAGATCTCAGGGGATGGGAAAGTCGAACCTCCCAGCAGTGTGTGACTGCCCTTGAGCGGGCTGTTGAAGCTGAGGGTCCACAGAGGAGGCTCTGGGAAGTCATGTGCAATGTTCCCTCCCTTTCTCTGTGTCCCCAGAGCTCCAGATGATGGTTGAACATCACCTGGGGCAACAGCAGCAGGGAGAGGAGCCTGAGGGAGCCGCTGAGAGCGCAGGGACCCAGGAGACCTACACACCCGGGATCACAGACCAGAAGCGGAGTCCAGGCTGGACGCCTCTGGGAAAGCACCAAGTATGTTCAGATGGGAGGGGTCGGGGAGGGCCAGCCCAGGAGGAGGCGCGCCGGACCCATGGTGGGGAAGCCTCTAGTGTAGCCAGGAGCTATCTTCAGAATAGGGATATATGTGCATGTATTACATGTATTTATTTGCATTCTTCACTTTTTTTACTGACACCAACCCCTCCTGACTGGACTTCAGAGCTCCCTGTTGTGGCCGTATGGGGGAGCCCTCATAAAGGGAAAAGCGCTCACAGGGTAGAAGCCCGGTTCTGTCCCTTTTTTTGGCCCAGAGGCCTTGAACAACTTTCTTAACCTCAGTCTACAAAATAACAATGACGGTGCCTGTTTCACTGGGTTGTTTGCAAAAATTAAATGAGACTGGTTCTTAGTCCAGTAGCTGACAGATTCAAAGCATGCAATAAATGGAAGCTGCTGGGGTGCTGCTAATACACATCTTTAACCCTTATCTTAATATATTCCAGAAGTCAGAATTTCTCCCCTTTCATGAAAGTGATATAGTATGTATACACTATGTTACATAATAGTCCCAACAGAGCATCCTGTAATCAAACACATTAATATTTCTACAGTGAAATGAATGGGTCCACTAAGTAGAATAAATAGACTATAAATAGCTTCACATCAGTTCAGGTCAGATTTAGCCACATACTGAGATTGTACCTAAATTTTAAAACTTTTTTTAGAGGGTCTTTTTTCCCTTCGATTTGATTGCAGATAAAAACAAAATTTTTAAGCATCGTGAACCTGTAGTAGGAATTGTGATCAGGGAAAACCCTGTTGTTCTTGCCCAATTGCCCCAGCTTGGTCTTGACACCTCTTGGGGGTCTTGGAATATGGGATGGGGTGAGCAGAAGCACTGCCCTCTGCAAGACCTCACAAATACCACCTCTCCCTCCCGCCCCCATTATCCCTCCTTAGAGCCTGCAGAATCCGCCCCAAAAACTCAGGAGAGAGGCACTGAGAAATCAAGCACAGAAGAACCCTCAACCTGTACACCACCACTGGATTCCCAGGGAGCCAACTCGGTAAGCCACCAGGACTGGGCTGCTGGCCTACAGAAGAGCAGGCTGTATGGATGAGGGTGAGGCTTTTGATTTGATGTCAGGGAAAAGAAAGCAAAGCACCAGCTTCAGTCACTGAGGAGCTATTCTCTACGGCAAGAGGACATGCTTGTCCTCTCATGGAAAAAATGAGAAATTGCAGCAGGAATGATTGAGGTTAGACTCTGTTAGGTCTTTTGTCTCCTGGAATAGGTAATGGAAGTAAACCATAGGTTTTCTAATAAAGGGAGGTCTTCATCTGTCCAGGCTAGGTGAGCAGTGGTCCTGCCTGGAGCAGAGGCATTGATGAAATAACCTGGTAAGCTTTGATTTTACGGTCCTTCCTCCCCTGCATAGACTGGGCAAGGGGCGGGGACTTGTGTCAGACGTCAGAAATCAGATGCTTGACTAACAGGATGGTTGGGAAGCAGGGGAGGGGACAACAGGCCCTCTGGCCTCTCACTCACCCTCTCTATCTGCCCCCTCCCCCACAACAGGTCTGAGAGTGAAGGAGGTATCCGAGAGTCAAGACTGCAGTTGGGGTGTGTGGACACTGGATTTGTTTCTTATTTCCTTTTGGGGAAAATCTCATTTTTAAAAAGTGATAAATTTGGTTTTAGGCCCTTGGCATTTTCCTTCTTTCCTGACTTGGAGAACATTTTCTCCCTTCTTGATTTGCCCTCTCTACAGCTCCCTACCCTTCTGCCCAAATGCCTCTGGAAGGGGGTTCTGAGAAGGGGGTTCTTCCCTAACCCTGCTCTTACAGGTTGCGGGAAGAGAGATAGAAGTCAGATAGGTGGGAGGACTAACTTCCAATAGACCGAGAAAGGAGGATGGCCCCAGGTTCTGTTTTCTTGTTGAAGGAGATACCACCACCTGTCAGGGCTGCCCTGCAGCTGAGAAACCTTTAGCTCTAAAGTCTGTCCAGCTGTAACAGCTATGGGCGCTGTCTGCTGGGCAAAACATGGAACTGCACCCTGGCACCGGGTGTGGTGTGGATGCCTCCTTTGCCTGCTCCAAGGCTCAGTGGATTCCAAGCTCCAGGACGTGTTCCCTCCTACAGCTGTGAGACCACCACCCCTATTCCAACACATTAGCAAAGATGGATTGACAGTGCCATAGCTATTCACAAGGAGGACCTTGCTGGGAACTGGGAAGGTTACCTCTCCCCTTTGTCCTAGATGCAGAGGGACCAGGGTAAAGGACAAAAGCTGAGCATAGGTAAAGAAACTTCCTCAAACCCCATAGCCAGGCCTCTCCTGCCCACTGCTTTTGATTTTTCCAGGTGGTGGAGGGGAGAGGAGTAGAGAGAAGGCAAGATTTACCTCTCCTTTCTTAAGAAGCAGTGTGAGGGAGAGAAAGCAGAAACTCAGAAGTGTAAGGTCCCATTTCTGCTTTCCCTACTTGCTCTCAGGCAAGACCTCACCTCTCTGGGCCTCAGCTGGCCCCTTGTATATATAACAGAGAAAACACCAACTGCACCAGGATTTTTATCAAGCTTAAAAGAGACGGCACACATGAAGAAGCACAGTGGACTTCCACCCAGTGAACACCAAACACGGCCAGGCCTGGTCTCCCTTCTTTATTGATCTCTTGACTATAGCAGGGTTCTGGGAGGCCAAGGGATGGGTGAGTCACATGCGTCTCTGCCCCACTCGGGGTGGGCAGGAGGGACAAGTGGCAGGGTAGCGGGTCTAAGAGACCATGAATATGGACTTCACGTGAACAAAGCCCACTGTACAAATGCATGGTTGGTATTTACAAGAAAGGAGGAGAGAAGTCACCTGGACTTAGGCCTTTCCTGGAACAAGGCAGGGTGAGAGGAGCCTGAGGAGAGGAAGGGGCAGGGGACCTAGCTGGGCTCTCTTCAGAGGACATGACAGCAGCAGCCCAGAACCCCTCCCCATCTGCCTTCCACTCACCATTCCTACTTGTCTCAGGGGAGGGGCCTCTTGGTGCCTGAAGCTGGCCCAGTGCTGGGAGGGGGAGACATGGGAGGGACCCACTGTGAGCAACACAGTATTACTGGATAATACCTCTCCCCTCACCATGCACCTTTGACCCCAAGACAGCTGGTCTTTCCTGCCTGTGTTCATAAGATGCATCCTGAAGGTGCTTTGCTGGGGAGACCTCAAAGCATTTTACAGACATTGGTCGGATGGAAGCCCCCCAGACCCAGGGAGTGGAAGGAGGCAAAGGGCTTAGGCCTCAGCCAGGACAGGTGACAAGCCCCAGGGGTCTAGACAAGTCCCAAGCTCTTAGAGACCCCAGGAAGGCCTCGTCTCTGTCCCTGCCAATGCCCCTCTCTTCCCTCAGTCACCATTTCAGAATGGGAGAGAAGGAAGACTGGGGGGAGGGGGGTCAGGTTGGGGATGGGGCTGGAGCAGTGTGGGTCTGGGGTAAAGAGGCTGCCCCCACACATACACATTCCCAGGCCCTAGAAAATACCATGCCCTGAAGGAGCCCACTCCCTTCCCCACACCTAGGGCTCTGAAACCTCCCAGCTTTCTATCCTATTCCAGCCCTCCCAGGGGAGGAAAAGGGGGACCCAGACCTTCCAGCTAAGATCTGGGGTAGGGGGCTGAGGGAACCCCCAAAATGTATTGCTTAGAAACTTGGAGGCAAAAAGGATGGGGGAGAGCCCAGGGGGCTGGCATCTGTGGCCCTCCCCGCAGGCCCTGGGAAGCCTCCAGGAAGCCCCCCTCCCAGCCAGCCATCTGGCCATGGGGGGAGTCCAGAGGCAGGGGAATGGGCACAGTGACTTTTGTGAGCCTGAAGTTCCCCAGTCTTACTGCCGGGAGATTAAAGTATGCCCCAATGGGTGACAGATGGGGAGGGGCCCTTCCCCCAACCCCACGATCTCTGGCATTTGGCCTTCGGGTGGGTTGTCTGTTCCTCAACCTCCATGCTCCCTTGGAGCAGATGGGGGAGCCAGTCCCGATGGATGGTGCTGATGACATCGAACACTTTGGACTCAGGGAGGTCCTGGGAAAAGAGGGAGAAACCTCAGTGCATTGATCTTTGCCTTCATCTCCAGCCTGACTTACATTCTCCAAGTCCCACCTGGATCCCCACTCAGTCCCACAGCAGATGTGCAGAAGGGTACCCAGCCAAGGTGTGAGCAGGGGCTGCAATCAAAGTCATGCCAACTCACTTCACAGAGCCTTGTGCCCTGGCTGGTTATTTATTCCGAACCCTCACAAAGGTGCTAACAGGCTGGCTGTAGCCTTAATCAAGCCCTACCCTGCTCCGAGGAGCTACCTGCTTTGTCCTGCAGGGACTGGGACAGAAGAACTAAAAGGATTTCCCTGTTTCCCACTCATGTCCTGGCCCAGTTCTATGTATTCACTTCCTCCACTTCCTTGCCTTGAAGGAGGGAGGGAGAACCTCACATCCTGTGAACCCCAAAGATGACTCTTCAAAGATGTCATGTTGGACACCCAGCTCTCCCTACTCCTTGCACATCCTCAAGACCCTCCACGCACCAGCACAACAGGCTCACCTGGGCCAGCCCCAGGCTAGTCCAGATTCCCATTCTGGTTGTGTTCATCTTCGGTGGGGGAGGATGGGGCTTCCTCCTCACAGGGAGACAGCTCGTCAATGGACATCTGGTTGGTGATGCCTGCAGAAGGGCATGACAGAAGTTGGGACCAGAACAAGTTCCCCAGAACCCAAGGAGTATGTGGAGAAAAGTAAGGGATTCTCATGCATCTTCCTGCCTTCAAGCTGAGCTACATTGAACCCCTGCCCACTTGGGGAGAGCCTCTCCAGCCTTGTTAAAATTCACAACCCTTGACCCCCACATAAAGGAAGAGATTTCTCAGCCAGGGCCACCAAGCTACCCAAATCTGCAGGAGCACCATTCACAAACCACAATGTGCATAGGACCCTTTGGGCTGTGGAATATAACTGTCCCTATCCTCTCTCCAGTCCTTATTCTAGAACAATCCAGGCCAATCAGCTAGTAAGTCTTCCCTGTGATCTAACTTTAGTCTCATCAGCTCCATTCCCAACTCTTAAGAGTCAGAGTTGCTCCAGAGCCTTAAGGAAAATGGACCTGCTACTGCTTATTAGCTACCCTCCCTCTAAGGCCTCATCCCCTTAAATGGTACCCACCACTTGCTGCCCGTTCCTTCCATTTCTGCTTGTTCTCCTGAATGTATTTGGTCCAGGTGGAGCGGAAGCTGACCACATCAGGGTTGGGGTCGCCCACTTCCACGTCCAGAGAAGGCTGGCGCCACTGGAAGCTAGAAACAGCCCCCCCATGCACACACATGTGACTCCAGAGGTGAGACCCAGCCCACTCCAGAACTGCCTTCACAGCCCTCAGAGTGGAGGCAATAGAACACCAGGAGGAGACTTAGGGAGCCTCATCTTTCTCCTCTTTTCCCTCTGCTAGTACCCTCCAAGTCCCTGCCCCGTTTCCCCCAATTACATCCCTCCTTCTCTACACCTTCCCACTTACTAGAAGAAAATTAAAAACAAGATTAGCAGAAAAGCAATAAAGACAAGAGCTCATGGAAGAGACAAAATTATGGTAGAGGGGAACAGAGATTCAGGTCACACCCTCCTGGTCCCATGGTCCCATCCTTCCACCTGTGTGTGTGACACACAGCAGAGGGGCTCCCACTTTTGGAGTAGCCTGCTTCTCCACCACCCCTGTCATGGTTGTACCTCCTCCCTGCAAGTGGGCCCTCTCTGTGAGTCCAACTTCCCTCCTACAGAACAGGGAGACCTGGCTACCCCAGCACCCTCACCTGGGCTGGTTTTTAGATTTGGAGTCCTCATCCGCCTGAGGCTGGACACTCTTCTCAGCCACATCAGTTAGCACAGAGAATGTGGGCTCCACAATGAAGTCGATGAACCTGTAGTAAAGAGGATAACTCCGTGGAGATGTCTTCCCGGAAGGTTAGGTAGTGGATACGGCTGCATGGCCGTGAACCTGGCTGCATGTAAAACAGTGACCTGGGGCTGAAAAGTCCCACCGGGGGAAGCCTTCGGGATGATGTCTTTGTGACTGCGGAGAACTCCTCCCCACCATCGCACCCCCCGGCCTTCCACCCCAGGACTCCACGCTCTAGCACAGCACGCTTGCCTCTACAGAAAGAATGGTTTTGAAAAATGGGGGCTTGGGGCAATCCTGGCCTAGGCCCAAACAGCATCTTTCCCCCTTACTCGTCCTCTCCTCCCTGAGGGAAAGGTCACTCACCAATCTGGGACTGTGCCACGAGAGTGGAAGTGCGATCACACAGTGGAGAAAAGGGCAGGCCCAGTTCTGCCTCCTTGTCACCCTGTAGGAGCAGACAGGGTAGGAAACCTGGAGAAGATCCCTCAGTCTACCTACCAGGTCCAGGGTGCAGCTGGAGGTGGTAGAAGGTTGTGGGGAAAGAGGAATTCTGAGCCTGTGACCTGGGAATGAGTGGTAATGCCAATGGGGTGGATGCACCTGTCATCGGCTACTGTCCGGCTTTTAGGATGATCACATTTCATCCCGTGGGTTTGGGGTCAGGTTAGAAGCTACAGGTAGCTGAATGAAGATTGGAAGGAGTAGGGAACTTGAAGGGGAGAGAAGGACCCATGAGCAGGAGGGGGGCAAAGATGCCATGCTACCTGGCGGAAGAATTCCTCCATGAGAGCCTTGGTCCAGCGGCTGTGAACCGACCACTGCTTAGTTGGGTGGCTGATGTCAGCAGCATGGAGCAGTAGAGACAGGGCCTTGGACTTGTCAATCCTGGTGGAGGCAGATGGCAAGAGATAAGAGAGCGATCTTTTAGGAAAAGGAAACCTGAACCTTATTTCCCATCTCATGCCCTCGCTCAGATCCTCTCAGGTAACTTCAAACACACTCTGAGCCCCTCCAACACACACACACACACACACACACACAACACACATCACGTGCACTTATATATATAGGAAGCAGCCACACACACACACACACACACACACACACACGTGCACTTATATATATAGGAAGCAGCCCAAACTCTTAGAATCAGAGATCTTGGTTCGAATCCACACTATATCTATTACACACTAGCTGTGTGACACAGAGCAAGCCACTTAAAATTTCCATAGTTAGCTTCACTCAGTCTTAAGTGGCAATAGTAACAGAATCTGCCACATAGAACTGTTCTGAGAATTAAATGACATACAACATTTAAGTGTTTAGAAGAATGGCACATAAGTGTTCAGTAGATATCAACTATGACTATTATTGTTATTATTATTTTCCACAGTGATGTGCTCTGACACTGCACTCTCCCACATACAGACTCCATACATTAACATACACCTTCGGGACACAAACATAGTCTGTTCTCTCTTACACACTTCTAAACGTTAGATTGAATTATGGCATATGTTCTGTGCTTACTTTCTTTAACCTCACATGACTCTATTAGGAAGCTATTGAGGTGGGCGACGTGTCATTTTCACATTTCACAGATAAGGGCTGACTGTCCAGAAGGGTTGAATGATTTTCCCAAAATTCCAGAGTAAGCCTGTCCTGAAGCTGAGATGAGAACACCCATCTCGGACTCATAGCCCAAAGTGCTCTCCAGAAGACCAGCTGCCTGGGTTGTGCATCTCCTGGGGCCATGTACGCACACACGTCTCTCACACACATATACACAGAGATATGCTCAGCTAGCTGGAGCAGGAAAGCTTCTACATCTGAATAAAGACTTGGCACCCCAACTACCCATATATACGCCCCCCAATTTACACACCCCTCGCTCTTGCCTAGCCCCGGCCACACCCCACCAGATGCCACCTCTCCAGCTGCTGCAAGGCTGTCTTCATGGACTTCACTTGCTGGAAATGGCAAGACATGTCTGTGGCCAACACCATCTCGATGACCAGGGCCCGCAGTTCTCTGAATGGACAGAACCAGAAAAGTGATCAGCCCCGCAACATTGCTAGGCAGGAGGTCCAGGAAGCAGGATGAGAAGGTTGGTGTGAGGGGTCTTTTATGAACACCCACTCCTGGTTTCTGCTCACACAAACTCATCCTTGGTTAAGTTGATGAAAATGTTCATCTCGTCATCCTGCATCATTCGGAAAACAGAACTGATGTGGTGATTCTCCAGCACTGAGCGATCATTGTATAGGATGGCACATTCTGACCTGCAAAGTCAAAGGTCATCGTGTCTGGTCACCTGTAAGTGGGGACTCTGGCAACCTCCCCACCTCCACTTGGCCCCTCCTGCCCTGCCATGTCCCATCCCTCACTTGGTCTGGATGTGGAAGCTGTTGGTCGTGCCTGTGTGCTCATAGTCATGAATGGCTGCTGCAAAGATGATGGCCAAGACCTCAATCTCTGACAGGCAGTGCTGGGGGAAAAAGACAGAGGATGAGAGGGAGCCCACCTCCTGCCCAAAGACTTCTAGACATGGGCTAGACTACTCAGGCCATCCCTTCTATTCTTAAAGGTCAACTCTTGGACTAATGCAGCCAGGCTTATCAGCTCCCGGAATGGCCAAAGACCCTCCTCCATCCCAACCTGCAACATTCCCACTGTAGCCCAGCACACATCCCATGAAGTTATGGTCCACCCGGGAATTCTCTAGAGTAAGTCAAATTTGACTCTGAAAACGGTGGGATGCCAAAGGAGAAGAACCAAAGAGAGAAGAAGGGAAATGAGAATATAGTTTAGATATCCCAGTTCTGTAGCCATAAAACCTGAATCACAGAAGAGTGATCTTCGGAGTACCTACCACCATCCCCGTGCGGAGCAAGAAGCAATGGACCGTCTGGGTAACGTCAGCGGCATGGATCTGGTTATGGTAAGGGTTCTTGTACTTCCCATAGCCTGTCTCCAATGCTTCCAGGAAAGTCATCAAAAACACAGTGGGAATCTGCAGTAAAAGGGAGGAAATCAAGATGCACAGAGGATCCGTGGAAATGGCAGGCAGCCCAAGACTGAGATCGACAATGCCATCTTTCTTTAAAAGGCAGTGTGGCATAGGGAGAGGGCCCTCGCTCAGCAGTCAGGTGAACCTGGGCTCATATCCTGGCTCTACCACCTGCTGACTATGCGACCTTGGGCAAGTCACGTGCCTCCCTGAGCCTCAGACTTAATTGCAGGATGAACACCACCTACCTTGAATTTAATGAGATAAGTACAAGCCACTTAGTAAGTGCTCTCTAAAGAGTAGCTATAATTATTATTATTTCCCTGGAGATTTTTCAGAAAAAAAAAAAAAGAAAACTTCCCTCTTACCTTCCAACCACCTCACCCCATCCCCAATTCAATCTCATATAGAGGGCTCAGAAGCAGGGGAAAGGATAAGATGACATAGAGAGGACCCTTCCAGCCAGATGTGGATTACCCCCTCCTCTGAGAAGCCTTCCCCACCACACACATGCACATGCACGCGCGCATGTGCACACGCGCGCACACACACACACACACACACACACACACACACACACACACACACCAGGAGTCAGGGCTCTGTCCAGCTATTTTCAATTCAGTCTCTGTCTTGCATATGCCCTTGGGATATGGTATGTCTTTCTCCTTCAAAAGTCAAGGCTACCAGAGGGCAAGGCTGGTGTCTGCACCTGTCCCTGAGTCTCCTGAGGCTGGGAGGGGAGTAAGGGTCAGGACCTGAGGAAGTGTATGTAGAGATGAGCTACAGTGAGAGACACAGAAGATGCTCCACTCATCAGTCAGACCCTAACATCCCCACCCCCACCCCTGGAGGGCTGTGCCCCAAATTCAGGGAATTTTAAAGGACTGTTTCCATGACAACTGCCCTTGCTTTAGAGTTGCCATGGCGTCCCTGGAGGGAAGGGAAGGGGAGGGGAGAAGCAGGGGAGGGGCTGGGTGCCCAAGAAAGGAATGGAAAGCTTGAGAAGGGTGGCTTCAACTGGGAGCACTACCATGAGTGAACACTAAAGCAATAAGCTCCCCTCTCTCTCTAACCGCCTTAGAGTGAGGCAGGCAGGGCCAAACCCAACCTGATGCAATGACTCTTAGGGTCCCCTTAAAACCAGTCCTTCCAGGTAAGGAAGCAGTTTAAGAGAAGCTGGTGTCTGGACTATATCTGCAAACCAGTTTGGAGAAACACGAGCTGGAAAAAGAAGGCCCTGCTTTTCTCTGTGCTGGAGAGGGCAGGATTGAAGGGGAGGAAAATGAAACTGCAGAAGGACAGGCCCCAGGAAGGCAGTGAAGAGAATCCCAACTGTGCATCTCAGGAAAGTTCTGGAAACCCTCTTGGAAGTTGTTGGGAGAGGAGTCGTCAGGGTAAAGAAGAGGCTTACATGCACCAATGATCTGTTATAGTGACATGAAGGCAGAGGATGGAGGGATGATCTTCCAAAGCCCTCTGGGAGGAGCCCCTCCAACTGGACTCCTCGATCCCCACATGCACCCCTCAGAACTCACCCCTCAGAACTCACATGTTTTCCTCCCCTCTAACATCTACTGCCCACCCCCGCCTAGGTGCTGACCAAATACTCCCACTGCAACTCTTTAACCCCTCTTGTGTTTTTTCCACGTGGAAGGGGTTTTTTTCCAGCCTCTATTCCCAAAAGATGCTCCTCCTGACACAGAGTTTAGAGAGGACTTTAATCCCATATTCTTCCTGGCCAGCCAAACTGAAGAGCAAATGGAGTTCACACACCCTCCTCCTCCTCATACAACCCTACCCAGCCCTGCCAAAAGCTGATCCTCTCCATAAGGTTCCTTGGACAGAGACTAGCACTGGGAAGGGGTGGGAGAGAGAAATGGCCAATTTTATCCCCCCCCTTACCCCAGGAAACAAATGGAGAAACTCTAGTCCCAAAGGGCTGATAGCATCTGGACTCTAGGCCCCCAGCGTCCTCAGGAGGCAGGACAGCTGAAACAGCGGGGTGAACATCAAGCCAGCCTGGAGAGGTCAAGTTAGAGGGAAGAGCAAAGGCAAAGAGAGCAAAATTCTAGGCTAGATGGTTGCAGACCTAGAATCTTCCCCTAGGAAGCAATAAATGAAGCCAGAGCCCGCACTATGGCAAGTGAAAGAAAGGCCAGACTGGGGTGAACAGAAGGAGATTTCCCTGATGGTGAGACCAAAAGAGGGAGCCTGCGAATCTACTTGTTGGGAATCTTCTAGAACAGAGGTGATGGGAATGGAGAATGATCCCAGAGGCAGGGGTAGGATGCTGCCCAACCTTAAAGCGGCTGATGAGGTTATGCCGTGTCAGCAACTCAAAAACAATGGTCCTCAGGGCGTGGTCATCTGCTGCCCGGTTCAAGGAAAAGAACATCGAAGCACCAGAGATCCAGGTTCTGTGAAGAAACAACAGACTAGGCTGGGAAACTCCGAGGGGAGCATCTAGCAGCAACAAGGGTTGCAGTTGACTTCAAGGAGGACTTCCCAATGATACAGAGTCTTAGGAAGCAGGTTAACAAAGAGGCAGTGGAGTGGGCCTCTTTCTTCCCGGATCTCTCTCAGTATGGGAGAGACAAGAAAGCAGGAGTTTGCCTCTGGAGTGGGCAAAATTTGTTTTGAACATGAAAACAACAGTTAAACGGGAAGGCAAAAATCACCCCACAATCACCCCATAAACAGTCTGAAAGTCCCAATGGCCCTTTCCACCCCCCAACCTTCTCCTCTTTCCCAAAAACCCAGGGATCACCTTGAGACACTTGAGGACCGCAGTGGAATGAGTGGGGCCCACAGAGGTGTATGTTCTCCGGAACATCCTAAGGGAGAATAATGAAAAAAGAAGCCCAGGTGTGAAGGTAGGTCTAGGGAGTGGGATCTGATCAGGTGGGTATGTGGGGCCACACTGCTAGGGGGGGCCTGGAAGATCAGGGTGGCCGGGAAAGAGGGACCTGGAGAGAGGGCAGAGGAAGGCCGAGCGTGGGTGAGCCTTACCGTTCCAAGATCCCAGCCTGCACAGCGTGCACAATGCTGCGGAACTTGGGCTTCTCCTCTGCCCGCGGCCTTTGGCCCGGGCCTGCTGGGTGAAGGTGGAGGCCAGCCAGTCCCGCACCTCGGAAGGCACAGCATCTGACCGAAGCTCCTGCAGCTCGTCCTCCGTGTCCAAGATTTGCCTGAGGCCCCAGAAGGGGCATCACAGAGGAAAGACAGCAAGTGCTTCCACAACCTGCAAACCCTGGGCCCAGCCACACCCCACACCTCAGTAACTCTCAGGCTAGCTCTTTCCCTTCTTGGACACCCCCTTGCCTTTCTCTCACTGTTTTTATTTGTTTCTCTATATGATGTCCCTAATAATGAAACAGGTCACTATGTGAGGTAGTGAGCACCCCAACTCTGGAAATGTTCAAGCAGATACTAGAATACCACCTGCAAAGGATGCTATATAGACCAGCAGCACTGTCCAGAAATAAAATGCAAGCCACATATAAGGAACTTCTAATTTTCCAGTAGTCACATTAGAAAGGTAAAAACAGGTGAAATTCATTTTAATGATAAATTTTCTTTAACCTAATGTACCCAAAATATTACCATTTCAACATGGAATCAGTAAAATATATATATATATATTGATGAGATATATTATTCTTTTTTCTAAGCCTTAGAAATCCTTATGTATTTTACAAATATATACATGTCTTAATTCACACTTGCCACTTTTTAAGCTCCAATAGCCACACGTGACCAGCAGTTTCCATACTGGGCAGCACAGGTCTGGAGGGATCTCACACTGGGAAGAAGGTTGGGACTAGATGAGCTTTAAGGTAACAGTCTTCTCTCTGCGTTTGCCTTTGTCTCTGGAACTCCGTGTGTGTTCCTCTGCCTCTTTAATCTCTGCCAATATTTTTACCTCTTTCTATCTGCCCCTTCCACTCTTCCTTCCTGCTCTGGGCCTGTCCCAGTCTCTGGCCCTAGCTTCCTGTCTGACTCCCAGTCTCTGGGTCACTATGTCTGTATGGTGTCTTCCTCCTCTGTGGGTAGGTCCCTTCCCGAGGCCCAGCATCACCACTCTCACCACTCTCACCACGCTCACCGAGTCTCATCTATATAGACGGCCTCCAGCAGGGAAGCTGTGTACTCCAAGTTTTTCTTCAGCTCCTCAATGTTGACCTCCCCATTCTCCAATTGCTTCACCATGTAGCGTAGCCTGGGGAGGAGGGCACAGACATCCTGCTTAAGCGCTGTTACCTTGTCATGAGGACAGGATACTTTCTCATAGAGTTCATTTTATAGAAACAGCTTCAGTCTTCCATAAATCATTAATCATTCTCACAGTAAGAATAATAGCATCTAATTTTTTCATGTCAGGCTACTGCCACTGCCTGTATTAAATTTATCTACTCCCTAAATTTAACCCCAGGATTTTCCCCACCCACCTCTGATTCCCTAACACTCCCCCTTTCGTCAGTGTTTCCTGAACACTCTTGTTTAGACTGCCCAGGGCCCAGCAGAATTCGACAGGTACAAGCTTTTGGGTGATGTTTTGGGGGTGGTCTGTTTCATAGTCAGAATAACCAAGAGCTGAAACTGCTATTTCCCCCATGAGAGAGGGCTCGAAAACCAATAGCAATCAAAAGAGTACCCAAGAATCTTTCATTATATCTCTCAGTCATGGTAGGGAAGGGGGTACATGTCCATAGCCACTCTGTCCCTGGAAGGAATAGCAAAGACACAGAACAAAGAGCAATCTGAATACTTTTGCCTGGCCTCACTCCATCCAGGCAGAGCTAATGGATTATGATTCCAGAATCTAACAACCAGGGCAAAGCAGGATTAACCCCTATCTGTCCAGGTTCTTTCTGTCAAAGGGTGCCAGCACCCATCCCCTGCCTCAGCCCTGAAACAGCTTCTCCCAGGGCCAGCGGTGGGGGCGGGGCCAGGAGTCTCACAGGATTCTTTGCCTGAAGGGACAATCCCTCAGAGTTTGTACTCATGAATTCTGGGGGTTGGTGATTAACTGGGAAACTTCTTAGAAGTCTGGCTGAGTCCAGCCCAGGCAGTCACAAAGCAAACAAAACTCTCTGACTTTAGATGGTGATTTTAAAGAAAGTAATAAAACATTGCCTCACTCCTTCCCCAGCCCTCCCCACCCTACCTAAAACCAAGATGGGGGTGAAAAGGTGGCCATCGCAATTCCCCACTGAGAGGGGCTTCAGAAACCCAAGGTCACCCTCTGAGTCAGGGAGAAGAGAATGAGTCAGGGACCAAAAGCAGAAATTAGCATCAATTCCCAGGGATGCTGGAGGAGGGAGAACAATTGCATTCCTGAACAGAAGCAGCTCTAGAATCCCAGGGTCTTAGAGGCTTTGGAATAGGGGTGCCCAAAATAGCCAGCCCCAGCAAGCATAATAAGCCAACTCTCACCTCAGGGACCAGTGGTCTGTGAAGAAGACATATCTGAATGCAAATGGAGCCGAAGGGGAAGAGGAGAAATGGGAGGGTGACACTGCAGCCTCCTCAGCGGACTTAACTTCAAATCTCACTTCCAACATTTCTGCAGCACCCGCTCGATGTGGAAATAGCTGGTCATTTAACAAGAGGCTGGGTTCGGTAAAGCTCAATCCAGCTCTAGCTTTGGTAGGAATAAAGGCTAGACAACAGAAAAGGCTTTCTGGCCAGTGAGCTAGAAAGGGCGGCCTGAGCCGCATCTCCATGAGTGCTGCCCCAGAGATCACAGAACAAAGAGGTACACCCTGCCCTTGGGGCTCAGGCTCAAGTCGGGCTTCCTCTCCAGGTCAGCCCCTGTGGCCAGAAGCCCTTGAATCTGGGGATTCACAACCCAGGAAGAAAGGCCTCCAGTCCCATCTCCCCCTTACATTCCCATCGCAGCCCTAAACTTCCACTTCCAGCCCTTTCTACAACTGAAACACTGCCCCTAAGGGTCAGTGCCCTCCACCAAAGTTTCTTCCTCGACCCACCTCTTGAATCACACATCCCAGCACAGGCTCCTAAAGTGAACAGTCAAGCCCACGGTATTCATTTGCATGTATTCGCATAATCACTAACAATGCTGCCAGCTCTACATTTTAAAAAGCACTCTCTATTACATTATCTCATTTTATCCTCACAATGGGCCAAGAGGGAGGGAGGAGGGAAGGAATTGCAAATCCCTATTTCCTAGATGCAGAAACCAAGACTCCAGGCATGGGTCTGGGAGGCAGCAATCCTGGATTCAACTTATCACTTCTTGGCTCTGAGCCCTTGGGCAAGTCACTAATTATTAACCTTTTATCTACCAAAATGTGACTACTTGTATCAGAATCAACTGGGATACTTGTGAAAATTTCAGATTCTAGGCCTGATTACATACCTATGGAACCAGAATTTCTGAGGGGATGGTCCAGGGATCTGCATTTAACAAACATCCCAGATGATTCTCATGCATACTGAAGTTTGAGAACCTTTAATTTAGAGTCTCAGTTTCTTCATCTGTAAAATAGTGAGGATGATAGGAAAACTACCTGCAAAGGGCTCTTAAGAGGATTAAATGAAATAAGGTATGCAAAGGCCCAACACATACAATAGGTTTCCATAAATGTCATTTGAACCCGAATTAACTGACTAGAATTAACTGACTAGCATCGCTCTGGCACTACCCAGTCACAGCTTGCTCCCTTCAAATCCACCAGCATCTGCCTTCTCTATCCTAAGCCCAGAAGAGTGAGTCTAGTTTAGATGAAGACTGGTATATAGGAAGCCCCCAAGGAGGAAATGGGAGAATGATAATGGCCACGATCTCTCCTATACAATGATAAACCTCATTTGAGCCTCATAATCACCTTATGAGGGAATTTGAATGACTTGTCCAACGTAACACGGCTCATCAATCTCGGTCAGGTCAGCAAGCCTACAGCTCACACTACTAGAGCTTTAACTGTGCCCGTAACACTAAAGGTATTGGGCAGAGGAATCTCAAACACATGATTAGTTTACAGAGAGGCTGAAACCCATTCCTTCATAGCTTCTTCAACCTTAGCCATCCAACCTTCACGAAGTGTTGGTGTCTGTCGACTTGTAGTAGACTGTGAGTGTCTTGACAGCACTGCCAGTGACTTGTTTATACTGGCTGCAGTATGCAGAGCATACAATACTTGCTCAGTAAATGTTCATTAAGTAAATAAAAGGGAAAGGAGGTAGATTAGTTAGATGAAGAGCTATCGGACAGAGCTCACAGTTGAAATCTCTGAGCCAGGATTTGCCTCTAATGGAAAGCCTGGGGAGAAGAGTGAGATCTTAGGCTGGCTTTCAACACACCCCTCCTTCCAAGTTCCCCCTGTCTCCGCCTCTAGATCTTGTCCAGTTCTTTTATAGCTTCTGTTGAAATCTGAACCCAACACAATCCAGACACTATGAAGAGGGAGGGAAAGAAAGATTAAATAACATCTGACAAATGGGGAATCCAAGAAAGGGGACCTAGACTCTGGCAGCTGGAAGGATCCAGGTGCTTAATTTCACCTTCTTGAAGTTATATAACCCCCCACACTGGACTTTCTGACCTGGCAGGGGCTTTTCTGATTCTAAAGTCCCTCAGAGTTAAGATCTCCCTGATTCACCCAAAGTCCTCACCTCATCTTCTTCTGCAGGAAGTCCTACTCCCCACCCCCATCTTGGTTTTAATCTAACCCCTCCGGTTCGGTCCTCAGAAAATCTGGCAGGGAATGGTTCCTTTCCCTGTGAAATAGGATGCTCACCCCTGTCCGGTCCTTATCCAGATTTAAGGAAAACTGGGAGTTTCCTGGACATTCCTTCCACCTCTACCCCACCCTGTTTCACCATCACCATTTCTTCCTCCTTTACCTTCAATCCCTGTACCATGGGGAAACCCTCAGATCCTGACCCCTGAAAGTCCCCAGTGTCTCCCAGCTGGAAGGTCCCAGGCTGTAATAATTCCAACATCCCAGAAGAGCTCAGTTTCCCCAGCCCCCGCCAGTTCATTTCTTGGGATCACCACCACGGCTGATGATCTGGCGATTTCCAAATACTCCTGCCACTACTTCCAGAACCCACACTCCCAAAAAGATCACTGTGAAGTACAGGGCTCAGCACAGGGCAGCCTCAAGCCAAAAGGCTGGGAGTTGTGAGAAGAATCCTATTTCCCTTTTGGATTCTTAAGACTAGATAAAGAGATTTCAGAGGAATTTGAGGTCCTAAGGTGCTGGGAGTCAGAAAGGAGAGAAAGGGGGGAAACTCTGCTGCATCACCTGCCATAGCCAAGAGGAGTACTGAAAAGGAAAGGGAGATGAATAATGGAAGAGAATAAGGTGAAGGGCAAGATGAATGGAGTAAAAAGTAGAGACGCTTGCACGCGCGCGCGCGCGCGCACACACACACACACACACACACACACACACACACGGGGACTGTCAAGTCTTGATTCCTCCCATCCACCACATTACAACTGGTGGACCCACAGCAACCTGTGCTCCTCTGCCCCTCTCCCTTCCTCCTCCCTGGCTCCTACCTGAGGATGGGACCCTGGAGGTGGCTCCTCTGCACAGGAACAGGGTTTGCCATGAGAATCAAAGTTTCCTAATTCGGAGCATCAAAATGCCACCCCCAGGGCCCACGGCCCCTGAGGGAAATGACTCCCTCTTACTCCACTGACTTGCTCCTCAAGTCTCAGCAGAATTGAGTGACTGACCAGAGAAAACTCTGGGGAGGGAAACAGGAGGAGCCTGGCTGGAGGAGGAAGTGACTGATGAGGCAGAGACCAGCCCACAGCAACTGGGTGAGAGGCCGCGGGAAAAGTTTCACATCTGAATCAGACTGAAACAAGAATCTGTTTTCAGAAGAATCCAAGAAAGGACAGAAATAGCACAGGCCAGGCCCCTGATCTGAGGAGGTGGGGCTCCTCTCTGAAAAGGGTTAGCAGGAGGCATAAGGGTGCATCTTGAACCTGTTGTAGAGAGTCCGCAGTGGGAAGGGAAGAGGCCCTGCAAGTGTTCACCAGAGGGGCTAGAACAGATTCAGTTCCCTCCCAGGGTCTTTTTCAGATTAAAAGTTAACTCACCTGAAAGAATGGAAGAAAGATGGAAGGGAATTAGAAACCGCAGGGGAGGGGCTCAGTGAGGCTACCGATCAGGGTGTCCTTACCCAGAGACCCTTTCAACCAAGAGGGAAGCCCTTATCCCCCATCCCCCACCCCAAGCAGTGAAAGCCAGGAGCACTTGCTCACAGACACCAAGGGGTCGGGCAAGTCACGTTCACATTGCCAGCCCCGGTTTTCTCCTCTGAAAAAAAGGGGATTGGGGGATAACTATGAATTAACTGGAGAGAGGTAATCCAGCCCAGAGGGAGGCGACAAGTGACGGGAAGGCCAAGGAAAGGCCTGGGGACTGGGACCCCGCTTCCGCCTCCAGGCTTTGCTCTTTTTGCTCAAGTTGGAGCTGAAAGAACCCGGCCTCTGCGGCTCAAAGACGACGTGCGCACACAGCGCCAGCCCGCCTCCAGATTGGCTGAGAGGTGACGTCACCAATACAAGTGCTTTGGGCAGCGATTGGTCAGCCGAGGAGCTGGGCGGGGCCAAAAAGGAGCCGGGGCTGAAGCCGCACGCATCCACGAAAGAGTTGCGCGACTACAATCTCCCTGCTCTAGGGTCTAGGCCTGGGGGTAATGTGGAAACGATGACAGGGAACTAGTAGAGATGAATATGACAGGAAAAGGCGGAAAGAGAAGAAACAGGCCAAGAGCCAGGATTTTATGACGGGAAGTCTCCTCCCCACAGCCCCAAAAAGCAGGGAGAAATTAAAATACCTTGTCACCGAGCCAGAGCCTTGAGGGATTATAAACAAACGAAGTTTGGAAACCTGCTGTTTCTCAGCCCCACTGAGTACTGAGACAAGTGGAAGTGGGCTTCAACAGCCACGAGAGGAGTGGGGGTTAAATAACAACGAGTTGTTTTCTAGTGAACTCCTGTTAGCCGTGAGGCAGGGCTGCTGCAGTTTGCAGGAAAGGAAGCCCTGGACTCTGATTCTATCTAGTCTCTCTGTGCCCCGCCACCCTGCCCCTCCACCCCCCGCACACACGTACACACACATGAGTGTTTTTTGAAAGAAAGGACTAGACCCAGAGTCAGAGATTCAGAACTGCCATCTAGGAGATGAGGGACAACACATCATTTGGCCTGTTCGGTGGACCTGCTTGCTTGAGGGATAGGGATGGAAGGTGGGAGGGAGTGCGGGCAGGTGGGAGCCAGCTGCACACAGCCTGGGACAGCAACACACATCCAGCCAGGCCAGCTCCCCTCCTTCCCCTAACTCCAGGCCCTCACTACAGGCCCTGCCACCCTGTACCACCACTCCAGATGCCTGAGATTCTCCCTGGCTCCCTATTCCACAGGGACCAGGAGGCAGTGGAAGCAGAAACTGGGGAATATACAAAGCGTGGAGCTGCAGAAGCCAAGAACAACCAGATCTCCACCTTACCCAAGCAGTGCTGTTGCCCTCACCCCCCGCAATGGTCTCCCATTGCTATACAAGCAGTCCCAGCTCTTGCAGCTGGCTGGGCACAGTGGCGGGGGCGGCTCCAGAGATAAAAATAGCCCCCTGGTGGCAGAGCTGGGGTGCCATCCTGGGATGTGGCAGGCTTCAGGTTGACATGGCAGCAGTCTCTAGGCACTGGACAGAAGAGCTGGGTGGAGTGAGGGTGGGGAGAGAATGGGACAGGGCCTGTGGAAGACTAGAGGGTGACGGGGGAAGGACAGAAATCAGGTGAGCAGAGGGAGATGAGAGAAAGAAGGTACCCAAGAGGCAGGGAGGGAAGGGCGATTCGAAAGGTGCTGTAAAAAGGGGTCTGAGAAACACTGGAGAGGAGGGAGAAGAGTCAGCTCTCACCTTGCTTGCGTCTGAAGGCAAAGCCCCCTCTGCCTCCTGACCAGATAGGTGTTCCTAGCAATAGCACAGCACAGCTCCAGTCAGATGAGGAAGGGGGTAATCTAAGCAACTTGAGCCTTAGCCCAGACTAATAAGAACCCAATATCCCAGCTCCCAGCCAAGTACACAATGAGTCACTTCTCCTTCAGGCTTCAGCCCTTAAGAGACAGAGAAACTGGGAGGGGTGGGGAAGAAAGTCAGAGGAATGATCCCAGGACCCAGTCCAGAAGAACTTTCTCTGGTTCCCTTGACCACCCCTCTTCTCCCTTCCTGAACTATTTAATTCTGCTTATTAACCACCTCCACATGGACCACCCCACCAGCCCTCCAAACCATATCTCAACAGATGTTGCCAGCAGATGCCCTGCTTCCAGGGGGCCTAACAGATGTTGAAGATGGCCTGCGATGGGACTAAGTTGGAAGCTTGGCAAGGGACAGACTGCAGGTGTGATAGGAATAGCACTAAATTGTGGATCAGTGGAATTTGGCTCTGGTCCCAGCCCTGCTCCCCACTTGACCAACTATCTCTGGGCATCAGTTTCCTCCCTTGTAACACTTTATGGTTCTCGGATTCAGTGCCTCGGTTGGAGGCACTAGTGAAGTAGGATGCCTGGGTCTTGATTCATCCTCAGTTCAGGTTCATCCGGACTGGCTCACCACTTCCCCCAACTCATTCCTAAGCTGATGCTTACATGAGGAGAGTGGCTTTCTTCTTTATCATAGAAAGGTCATATTCTAACCTCCAGGAACTTTCCAGGAAGTTCTCCTGCATATCTATCTTCAATCCATCTTGCTGCAATCAAAACAACGGCAAATTTTCTTGGCATTTCAAATAAAACAGAAAGAAAGAGAACAGGCAGGGCAGATAAGTCTTCAGGGTGCGTCTGGTACAGTTTGATTTATTTTATTTTTTTCAGATTGGAATTTCTAAAGCTACTGCTTGGTAGAGAGACTGCCAGCGTTTAAGGAGCTTGGCAACACTGTGGGCACATGTGCTCACTCAGCCCAGGCCCCAAGAAGTTTCCAAACAAGGTGGGCATAGAGAAGAGAACTAGGAAGATGGTGCCAAGTTAGATACACAAGAGCTGATAAACAGGGGAGCAGGGAAGCCAAGGAATAAAAATGAAAGGAGAAGCTTCTCTAGCCTCCAGGTCCCTCCTGCTGGAGAGTCACTAAGCCCCCTGGAAGCCAACCTTCTTTCTAAGCCTACATGGTGCCAACACCAGCTGGCAACCTAATCATCCTACTGCGGCCACCATAATTATTTGCAAATCTGACTTCTCATTGCAGCTGCAGAATTAACTGACCTGAGCCTGGCTTTATCCAACAGCACCACCTGAAGCCCCCTTCTACCCTTCTAGCTCTTCTCCCAGCCCATGCCCCCAGACATCCCCCTGGATATGCCCTGGCTCTTTTCCCACAAAGCCTGCTTCTCCACCAAAACCCCATTACCGCTCCCTCAGTGGACTTCTGCCAGGTCTGGGATGCTGAAGCAGAATCCTAACCTGATGTTTTCTTCCCAGACAGGGATAAGCTCCATAGATGCCGCAGGAGCTGAGGGGAGAGGGGCAGCTGCAGGACTGGGGATGGGGGTGCTATTAGGGACAGAGGGGCAAGAGCACTGGCATTAGGGACCTCCCTGCATTGAATGGACAACATCTCCGTTTTCTCCTTTTCCCTTCGCAGTAGCCTTTCTTCCCCTTCAATTTCCATCTTAGCCCCACTCAGTGTTCCCAGGATTCTTTCTCACTTCTCTTGGACCATTAAGTCTTCCTCCCTTAGGGGACAATCTCATTACCTAACAACTTCTCCTCTCCCAGTTGTCTCACCTTCACCCCACCTGCTGCCCTGGTTCTGTCCCTCTTTCTCTGCTGTTGTCCTGAAGAGAATTGGAAAATAGCTACTCAACTTCCATACCTGAGAAAAATCGGCCCCCTGAGATCCAAAGGCAATTACTTGGCTCCCTCTGCAGAGCTACTAAGAGGATGAGGTCACTGAGAAGGCAAAAGAAAAGTGTTGCAGAGTCCAAGGGTTGAGGCCAGACTCGTAAGGTGGCCCCAAAGTGTGTCTATAGCAAACTTACCATGCACCATCATCACCACAATAACATCTGGGTGAGGGGGGAGCCCCAGATTCCTAGCCAAGGTGCAGGAGGAGTAGGAGTACTGAGGAAGAGAGAGAGAGGAAGTGCGACCAAAGAGAGAGCAAAATGGAGCCTAGCAGAGAAAGAGGAACCAAAGAAAGATGGGCACAAAGGAGGAGAGGGACAGAGGGAAGGATGTAGGAAGAAATAAAGAAGAGGAAAACAGAGGGAGCAGAGAAGTTGGAAACAAATCCTCAGTGATTCCTTTAAAGACTCATAAGAAAGGGAAGGGTCCCAGCTTCTCCATCCCAGTCTGATGGAAGTGGCCAAAAAAAGAGGGGAAGATGGGGGACAACCACTCACTTCACTGATTTCAGGAACTCCCTGGGCAGCAGGCAGGTGGAAAGAATCTAGAGCTATCCAGGCTTCTCACCTACTGAGTCTCTCACCTGATTTCCCAGTCCCATAGTATCCCCAACCTAATTCACCTCCCTGGCAAAGGTGATAAATGCAATCTCAAATGTGGAATCTCTCAGTCTTTCCAACTGGCCTCCTGGGGCTCCTGAGCAAGCAGAGTGATATTTGGGTTCTAAGGAACTTTAGAGATTCTCTAAAATAGAATGTGGCATACCTAGTCATATCACCCCCAGGTCTAGGAACTGAGGATAAATGCCAGAGGGGAATTCCTCCAAAGCTCACAGAACTTGCCAGGGGCAGTCCCTGGGCTCCCCACACCCACCATGTCTTAGAACTGCAATTGCTCCATCCACTTCTAGTTCGACCACTGGAAAAAGAGGTAAAGAGTAAGACCCTCTCTTTTCTTTGACTTCAGTGGCTCACACTCTTTCTAGGATAGCCCTTCTACAGCCCTGCCCAGCCTTCTATTCTCTAAGCTCAGACACCTGCCTCACCCACTCCAAACAAGCATTCATCATCAAGACTCTTTCAAATCATGCCCCAAACACCGGGATTCAAACCTACTAAATAATTTGTATTCCTGCCTCTTGAAACTTTATTTTTCTCCCCATCCAAGCCAATGGTCACCCATTCACTCCCATTCCCTTGCCTGTTCACACAGCAAGTTCTCCTATGCTGAAAGAACTCCAGACTTTATCACTTAAAAGCCACTTTCACATGAATGATATCAAATGAAGAAATGAGATTCAGAGAGACTGTGTGACTTTAAGGTCATGCAGAATGGAAATAGGAACTCAAACTCAATACTACCAATATTCCCAACGTGCTTCCACTACAACCACCCTGCCTCCCTGATTCCCTCCAGCTACCTATCCTGACCAGAAGTTTGTGAGGTTCTTCCTTTGGTCTGAATTTGATTTTCCCTATCCTTGCCCCTCCCTTCACCTTAGTGCAGGAATTTTCCACCCTGTACCATCCGGAGATGCCTTATTCAAGACAAAGCTGATGGAAGAAATAAAGAGATGGGGGCCATCTGATAGGAGAAGCAGTATAAAACCCAGGGCGGAGAGATTCCCTTTGCTATGGTTGGAAGTAAAGAAGGGCTGACGCAGGGAGTAAGGCACTGAAAATCTCCCCACCGAGGCTTGGGAGAAATGATGCTCCTTTTTCTGCAGAGGTTTCGGGAGCCACAGTTTATCCTGCAGTCTTCACAAGAGTTCCACAGCCATACGCAGAGGAAGAAAGACAGCAGCACGGTTTTCAAAACTGACAAGAGGCATGGATCACTCATGGGGCATACACAAAATGAGGACAAAAGGTGGGATAAATCAGTGAGACACCCAGTGCAGTCCCTCAGCCTCCTTCTCCTGCCCATTTGATATCCTAAGGATTGTCAAAACCTGTGAGTACGTCACAAACACACAGGATCACACATACGTATTACCCCATTACCTATACACATCATCTCACATACTCATATACATCATCTCATTCACAGATAGAATAATTTCAGGTATTCAGTGTACCTGAAATCAGCATATCGTCTCAATATATTTATTACCACACATGACATTTATAAACATAAAAGCAAAGAGACATCGTCATGGAGCTCTGACTCCACAAACTGTCCCCGGCAGGTACATCAACCTTTACCCAGACACACATATATATATACACATCAGGCATTCACAATCATTCTGATACATTTCATTCACAATAACGTCATTTCTGTATTCTCTCTGTAACTCCTTCAGTTCCAGGCTTTGTTCTGAGGTACTTAAACCCTCACCTTTTGAACATCACCATCTCAAAAAGCAACAGCCACCTGTCTTCCACTCCCAATTCCTACTCCCCGCTCTGCACACGGGAACACACGCACCATAGAATCAGAGTCAGAACTGAGCTCCATGACATATACACATATATTCATTAATTCATTTGTTCATTCTTTTATTTATTGAGTGCCTATTGTGCTCCAGTACCACACTAGACTTTGATGAGACAAAGACAGAAGAAAATAGTCCCCAACTGGGTCCTTACTCCAGCTCATCTGTAGTGACCTTGAACTGCAGCTTAAGACATTGAGCTTAGACTTTGGGAGTCCTGAGTGTGTACCATGTAGAGGAAGAAGAGAAAGAGGTTGTGTCTGTGCTATCCCCAAGGAAGAGAGAAGTGTTCTGTCCATAAAATTCCAAAAGAAATGAGTAGGGAGAAGAGAGTGATGCCTGTACTACCCGGGAAGAGCAAGAACTCATAAATATATGTGATTTTCCCTGTGTGTGTAACCCACTTGGGTGGGTGTAGCAAAATGAGGAACAGGGTGCCTCCTCTACTCTCCACTCCACTTAATGGAGCTGAACCAAATCATAAGCTCCTTAGGAGCAGGGACTGTGTCCATCACCATATCCCTAGCAGCCAGCACATCACCTGGCCCACAGAAGATATCCAATTAATAGTTACTGAGTGAATTAATAAGCTAAGGATGGCAAACCAATATCTGCTCATAGTTTTTCTTGGTTCACAGAAGACACAGAAAATCCATTCTACTCCTACTGACCCTCCCCCACCCTCCTCAAGACCTGCTGGTGTCGGAGAGGGGGTGGGGGACAGGCAAGTCAAATCATTCATTTTAGGGTTAGAGATGTTGAAAATCATCCTAGTCAACCCATCGTCTCCATACCACCTGTCCCAACCTCTCTCATGCCTCAGCTTGAATCTGCTTAGTTAGGAAAATTTTCTTGCTAAGTAGAGGTCAAATCCCGCAGTTAGATACTCTCCGGTTCATATGCTCCAGATTCTGAATTTATCTTTGGCAGTGTGCTAGTGTGGGAAACTGAATTCCTGGATGCCCTTCCCAAGAAGAAACTGCCCTGCACAATTATATTATACAGGCTTTTTAACCAGAGGCAAAAACACCAGGCCTGGCCTCCCTGAAGAGAGTCTTGATGTCCTAGATTAGAAATTAAAAGAGCAGCTGGGGGCGGGGGATATCTGATATGTTGAGTAGGGGAATCAAGGCATATACACAGTTCATCTGCTTTCATTTCTATTCAGTAACTAGTCCTGAGATAATCATGCCCACCCACTCCCTTATTCCCAGACTAAACAACCCCTTCTCACTCAGGCCCATTTGGGGACAGGTAGAGATTGGGGTTGGGTGAAAAGGTGTTCTATTTCCATTTATAAGAGAGAATGCCTTCTTTGTTCACCTCTTCAGAAACCACAGGATACTGAGAGTCGGGGAGTTTCTCTCACACTCAGCAAAAGTTCTAAATCTTTTTATTTCCCTTCATCTGATCAGCAGAGTCTCCCCAATACTCAAACAGGGCCAAGTCCAGTAAGCCACCAACTTGGGATCTCCCTCGATACCAAGATCTTTTTCTGCTTCAAAAAAGTGAGATGGGAAATCTGTTCCTGGTGATTAATAATGAGGAACTGGTATGTTTCTGCATAAGTTATTACATATAACTAGCACTCTTAGGGTCCGGATTGCTGAACTGAGTGAGGACCAGGATAATCTAATCAATATGATTAGTGATCCTTGTCCTTCATCATCTCCTATAAGGACATCTCAGCTAATGCACTTTTTAGGGGCAGCTGCCTCTACTGCCTCCTTTTCCCAGGTTTCAGTGACTCCTCTGGGGATCCTCTTCTCTCACCATTGAGAACTTCTCACACTAAAGGAAGATATAGTAATTTGCTTCCTAAAAAGCCTTTGGGTTAGAAAGGTGTGGGAAATAGTGAAACCTGCTCTTTTGCAGGGCCTGGGTACCTGGAATGGAGACAAGTGAAATATATAATGAGCCACTAGTGCTATGGGGAAGCCATCCTGTGACACCTTGAATTTTCCCATGTATGAACCCTAAGGCCCCTTCTTTGCCTTTCAACCACTTCCTTACCTGCCCTTCTTCCCAGCTTAGTTACCATTAACAGAGCATTCTATCAAGAATCACCCAGTGCTCCTCCCAACCAAAATCAGTTCAATCTGGTTTTCCAGTTCTTCATCCCAGAACGCATTCCAAGGCTGCGCTTCAGAGAGCCCGCAAATTGCATTGGCTCAAGGCAGCAAAGGGGGTGAATTGCAAAGCACATTTGGACTCCCAGCCTTGTTGCCACTATGCCTCAGTTCTCCCTCGGGCCTTTCTAAGCAGCTAGTATAAATCAGACCCACTCGCTCAGTAAAAAGGCATCATCTTATCTCCATAGGTGAAGTATTTTAAAAAAACACAATCATAAGCATCTGTCCATCCCCTACCCCCATCTCTCCCTCTGCCAGAGCCCAGAAAGCTTCAGTGCTCACTATTGAGGATACTGGGTTAAGGGGCTGTGTTCCCTGTATTTCCTCACTAAACATCTACAGTCTCTTTCCTGGGGCCATGGGGAGTCATATCAGGCAGAGGAGCACCTTCCCTTGTTCTCTGCTTAAGAATCAACAGACTGCAGAGGTTACCCCTGGCAGCTAGCTGACTGAGAGATAAACATGGTGCATAGCTTGTCTTTGGCCATCTCCTCTCCTTCTCTGAAGAGCAGGAAGAAAAGTTCTTTCCCTCCCTTGGGACTGGAGTATAAAACACTGGAGTCCTTCCTTTCCCCATTTATTCCTTCCCGCATACCCTTGTCCTGCAATAATAAAATACCTAAATATGCTTGTAGATCCTTAGGAGATCCTACAGCCAAAAAAAAAAAGGCTTTGACAGTTACCTTGCCCTGTCAATCTTTCTTCACCACCACCCCAGCTTCCAGGTAGGGGCTCCAGGCCCCCTCCTCTAGATCCCAAGTAGGAGTTATACCTGTTCTCCAGATCCCAGGTGGGTCCCCATTATTAATATGCAGAGTAGGGTTCCAGGCCCCAACAGAGATGAGCAACTCAGATATGGAGAACCCACCTCTCCCAACCCATGTCAGATGCAGGAGATGGTAACCACCAATCCCAACAGAGGCATATACGACCCACAGGTTGGCACAAGTATCCCCATGCACTACACCTGCATCTGTATGCAATCACTCTACAAACATCTCTGTGACCCACACTCATGCACACACATGTGATGTATCACACACATCTGCACAACCCTGCACATGGATACGTGTGAGTCAGCCTGGCACCTCCTGAATGTTGGCCGTCTGCAGCCCTGCCACACCGCACCGCACCGCACATCCTGTGCTGCCTCTCCACACTGCGTGTGTCACCCGGGAGGTCCACAGGCACATTGTTAGCTTTGCAACTCCTAAACCTGCTCCAACCAGCCAGCTTGCTCGGCACATGCCTTGCACATGTGGCCTGGTCATTCGTGTCAGAGCGGCTTATTTCCTCGCACCTGTCAACATGTGTGCCAGAGAGAAACCACCAGCCCGGCTCCAGCCGTTCCCCCCAACACACACCCCCCCCCACTTCCAGGATCCCTAAGATCCCTTCCCCCACTCCCGTCCGGGTACTCACAGCGACCGAAGCTTAATCCACATCTTCTTGCTGGGAGCTGACTTCAGCTCCAGGGGCAACGGGCAATCTGACTCCAGCATCTCGGGAGGGCTTCGAGGGGACAGCTCCATGCTCAGCCTCTGTCTATGGAACAGAGGGAGGAAACAGCACAGCGGCTCAACCTCAGATCCTAGCCGTAAGATCCTCACCCCCATCCCAGACCCTTCCCACCTGCGGCTGGCGTGCACCAGCCAGGCCGGTGTCTCTAGATTCGGCCCAAGCTGGCAGAGCTGCAGTTCCTGCGGCTCCTCCTCTCCCGCTGCCCAGCCGAGCTCTGGGCTCCCAGTCCAAGCTCTCCGCGCCGCCGCCGCCGCGCGCTGCCAGAGCCGCCTCCTTTCGTCTCTCCTCCTCCCCCGGCCGGTTCCCCCTCCCTCTGCTCACCACCACCCCCCGCCGCACCTTCTCCTCTGCCTGCCCGCTCGTCTCACACTCCTCCCCCTCCCAGAGGAACGATTGGAAGCGAGGGCACACACAGACAGAAGCGCCCAAGGGCGGGCACACGCACCCAGGCGCCCGGGACGAGTGGCTGCTCATGCTCTGCGCGGGTGGATGTGAGTGCGTGTTTACAGAGTGCAGCGCAGGCGGCGGCAATAACTTCGGCGTGGGCGCTGCGTGCGTTCCCTTCGTGTGTGTTTTGAGTTCCTGTGTACGTGCATGCAGCTTCATGTACTCACAAGTGCCTAGGGTCCCATGTGTGAAAGAGGGGTAGGTAAGGAGTTCACATCTCTGCCTCCGGGCCTTGACGCTCTGGCTGAAGGAAGCCACCCACCATCAGAACACAGCGGAGACCAGACCCTCACATTTGCGCTCCTGTCTTTGAAGGGAAAAGTTCAAGGTTTGCTCTGAGTTGCGATTGTGTCCCACTCCTTTTCTCCGTTCCCTTAGATTGGTTTTCCTGACATATCTCCATTGCTGTGGCCTTCCCCCTAGTGTCTCTAACTTCCCTCTAGGCTGTGGAAGTTTCTCCCAAGTCTAAAGCTCTCCAGAAAGAATCCACCGAGAAGGCACCACCACGTCTTCTTTTGATTAACTGTTAACTCCATAAGGGCCAGGAAATCATTCCTAATGTCATCTCTACCAGTCTTGCAGCCTTGCCAGGTTATTTCCTCTTATTCTCTTCAGTGAAAGAAATCCGATGGCTGAAGGCCCAGCACAAAACAGCCTCGCTGCTTAAAACATTTGTAGAATAAATGACCTGGAATTTGAACTCAAAACCTTGTAACCCCACAACGCCCCTTCCATCAAACTGAGTCTTGCTTTGGACTCTGGCAGGGACCTTAGCATTCCCTAGAATTGTCCTTAATGACCACCTACTTTGGCATTGGGGAAAATCCTACATAAACAGAAAGTGGAGGGTGTATTCACTAACTAACCCAGGGTCCCAGAATGTGATCCCAACAAAGTAAGGGCCAAGTCTCCCAACTTTTTTCTAGTGCTTTTCCATTCTGAGGCTTCTTTTTTTTTTTCCTCTTTCAAGAACCTAGAGATTGGAAGGAGGAGTGATCAGGAAAAAGTATTTATTTCATTCAAAATTTCGGATGGAGTCTCCCCACTTTCCAGACACTGGAGGAGAAAAAAAAAAAAAAAAACAGAAGTGAAGTGGCAGGTTGAAGACTCCCAGTATAAAAGAATTGCTTCTTAGGCAAGTAGGTTAGATCAGGCCTTCAGATCTAGCAAGACAGAGAAGTATCAGCAGAACCAGCCCCCAGAAGTGCTGAGGTAGAGATGGCAGAGTGAGAGATGGAGAAAAAGAAGAAAGATGACTGGGAGTTCCCCTCTTTGTCCATCTAACTTCAGCACACATCCCCCTTTCCTCTCCTTGCCTGGAACAGTCCCAACCAAGACATAGTAGCATCTGAGACTCTCCCTAGTCTGACTCCTACACAATCCAGGTCTCAAAACTTGAGAGCAATTGCCTTCCTTATCAATTGAAAAAGAATGGGCTGGAAACTACAAAAGAATTGCAAATTAGGATTAGATCTAAAGTGAGTCCCAAATTAGTCCAGTATTCTAACTAGAAGACTTGGGAAAGAGGAGATATTACTTCCATAGGAATCTCTCAACATTTCTTGTCAACACCGTGGTATATCCCATCCCTGTTCTCCTAGGCCCCCATCTTCTAACCCATGTTAAGAAAAATTTACTCCTCAAAAAAAAAAAGACTTTAGACTCCATCTAGTCTAACCCTCTTCATTTAACAAATGGGGAAACTAAGTCCAGGAAAATTATGTAGTCCCACAGAGAGCAAGCAACAAAGCCAGGGCCAAGTCTCTCCATTTTTTTCTAATTATTTTCCATTCTAAGGCTCTTTTTCTCTTTCTCTAGTCACCAGTCCTGGTGTTTAACCTCAACCTCATTCCTCTTGTTATAATCCAATACAATTTCTGTCTCACCCTCTCTCTAGAGAGTTGAGAACAAGGTATATCTGATCCATTCATAGGCTCACAAGACCCACTATTCTTCTCTCCCTGTCTTTCCCATCTCCTGTCCTCCACTTTTCCAGACTCCTTCTGCTCTACTTCATTCCTCTCCTTTTAGCTTCCAAATTGCCTCCTGCCCCTTGCAAGCCACGCCTCCTTCACTCCCCTAACCCCACGATCCCTTTCAAAAAGCTCTGAGTTTGATAGAGACCAAAAATGATATTTTGGCAGTGGTGACGGATGGATGTGATCTGCCTCCTACAGGAATGCTATTTAAAGGGGCAGCCTCACAATCCTCTCTTTCCAAAGTGACAAGAGAAAAGCCTGCTCCTCAGTCTCTCCAGAGCTGCAAACTCAGCTCAAGTTAACTTCTGACTTCCTCAACCTGCAACATGGCCTGCTGCTCCTGCTTCCTATCCAGGTGGGAGGGAGAATACTTGACAACTCACTGAGGTGTGGGGGCTGAGGGCGAATTCATCTTTATCTCCCTCGATGACAGGTACTTAGGAGGAGCAGGAGGCCCTGTGGGGAGGAGGACTAGAACATTCTTCCCCCCCAACCATGTGAATACATTTCAACCATGTGCCAGCTTCTTCTCAAAGTCAAACTTTGTTTGCGAAGAACTGATAATAAGCATGAGGACCTAAGGTTAAGGAAGTCTTGTCCCTAGCTGGGCCCTCCCTCCCTCCTGGGTTGCAAGCTCAAATCGCACTTGTTCTCTTCCTTCCAGGCAAAGTGCCCAAGAGTTAAGACCCCCTCATCCAGGGCCCGGCACCCCTGCTCTGAGAGACTGCCCTCACCTGCCCACTGGACTGAATACTGGTGGTGCCTTCACCACCCAAAGGTGTGGGAGCTCCTCTGCAAGCACCTCACCCCAGGCCTGGAAGGAGTGATAATTCCATCTCATTGCTGCAAACAAGTTAATGGAGATTTTAATGAAAACACTGCACTAATGAAAACGCTGAGGCTAGAACCTACTCTGCCTGCAAGACAAAGCAATCAAGGTCAGAATTTCTCCCAGATATTTATTCCTCAGTTCCTCTTAGAATAAAGCAAGCTGGGGATCTGAGAGCAGAAAGCAGTTCATGGTCAATTGTGTCCTAGGCTGCAAGGAGTCAGAGATCCTCCTGCCCAAGAAGCAAACTGCCTAAAATTCTGATGCCTCTAGATATTGACCTTTTGTTTCAGCTGGTAAAGGCCATCATGTCCTTACCTCCTATTATTGCTCATTCTAGGGTCTCTGTATTTTAACAACGAAGTCTTCCCAGATGAAAAGGCAGTCTAGTCAGGGAGAAAAGGTCTAGGACTTCGGTCCCAGCTCTATATGTACTGCTAAACATGTGACCTTCATTAAGTCATTTAACATCTCTGAATCTGTTTACCAGCCTGAAATAAGAAAGCCTTCCATGGCTACCTTGCAGAAATATTATAAGGATGCAAGAACACTATGAAAAGTGTATGTGGTAGAGAAATATATGTGTAATTATATGTTTATTAAAAAATATTACAAAATTTTAGCGACGAAGAACAGATTTCTGTTACCAGGGTTTGGGAAGGGATAGGAGGTTGCAGGAAGGAAATGGGTCTGGTTATTAAAAAGGCAGCATGAGGGATCCTTGTGGCGAAGGAACTGTGTTCTCTCTCTTGACTGAGGTGGCAGATACGAACCTACATGTGATAGCTGTACAGAACTAAATACATACACACAGAGAAATCAGTATAGTAAAACTGGGGAAATCTAAATAAAATCAGATTGTATCAATGTCAATATCCTAGTTATGATAGTATGCTATCGTTTTGCAAGATGTTACCTTTGAGAGAAACTAGTAAAGATAGCAAGATCTCTCTGCATTTTATTGGATTAACTATCTCAAAATTTTTAATTTTAAAAAAATGAAAGGTATTATGTCTACTCTCTATTCCCCTAATGCAACTTGTCTTCTGTCCTCTGGGAGGCTCCTCTTCAGCAGTTTCACATATAAGTGGAAAAGGGGTCTCCATCTCCTCAAGATGGTGATCCCAGCAGAGATAAGTGTTTAAGAGTAGTTGTTCAGGTATTTCTGAACCTCTGTTCCTCATCAACTTTGCCCCCAGTAGACCTGACCCTGAATCACCCCTTAGAACATAATTTCCTTTTCATAGCAAAGAAGGACAACTTGCTGATGCATGAAGCAGGATTCTCTGTTACTTCTATCCCAAAGAGCAGACAATTCTTGCTCAGAAAAAACTGTGTACTGGTTATGGGTGCCAAGTTTAAAAAGTATTGACTAAGCCTACGTCTCGAGAAATTAAGATCAAATACACATATACAGAATCCAAGAACAGCTATCAAATAGCTTTAATGAAGGCCGACGGTTTTGCTGAAAACCAACAATTGCTTCCCTTTTATGGTGAAAGTGTGGACATGACCCTGATCAATCAAGTAGTTAATTATGTTTGCCCATTCCAACCACTTTAAACCTGTGACATATATGATCTGTTGCTGCAGCCTTCCTGGCAGTGGGTGCACAGAGGTGATGGATGGAGGCCACTGTTTCCTGCCATGGAGTTAACTAAACCTAGTTTAGTGCTATCTTGAATGCCCCAGGCTTTGTGATACTTGAAATTCTAATTAGTGCAGAAAAGGGCTAAGTTGAAACAGCTTGTACTCCCTTAAGTATACCCACACTCAGGGCCCTATAACCTAATGAAGTCTATGAGATTTCAGATCTAGAAGAGAAATCCCTGCCTGGAGCAATGGCTGTACCCAGGATGACAAGGGGATTTGGGTTAAATTAGTCCTTCCAGATAGGAGGAAGAGTACCCCAAATAATCCGGGAGAGAAACCTGTACGACTCTGGTCCAATTAGTTGTCTTATGCCTTAGAATTACCTAGACTGACCCTCTGCTCTGGGTTGTGGTGATGTCAGAGAAAAGCGGGACAGGTTTAGGTTAAAGAGATGAGAGAACTTACTTGTTACCCAAGAGATGTGGTTTGGGGCAGTGAAAATCTCTCAAGAGTACTTCCTCATTGCCACTGCAGGCAGTAGAGCTAGAGGCAGAGGATGAGACCCATGACTACTGAAAGAGCCTCCACAATGGAAAAAAAAGGGGTTCCTTTGCTATAATTTTATAGTAGGAGTAGGCTGAATGCTTGCTGAACACATCTGGAAAAGGAAGAGAGGAGGTAATCGTCCTAATGAATGTGCAGGAGACAATAGCAGCTCCAGTGGGAGGATTAGAAGCTCATTATGGTTTAATATGATGATTGATCATCTCTGTCCGCCAGCATTATCCTAGAATAGTGATGAAGGTCAGAGAAACCCATGCCAGTCAGAGCTCAAGCTCTAGTCACCAGAACATAGAAAACATATTTGTATGTCACTCAATGTTTTCATTGTAAAAATTCACACACATGGCCCCATTCCCCTTTTTCCATAAACTGTCCTCCATCCCCCAAGCCCGCCCCACTTCTCCGTGATTCTCAGCACTGGACTATTCCTCCATATGCCTGTTCATCAGCTCTGGCTCCAGATCCCCACCCCATTCCCACCCCTTCAGAAAATGGCCATAGCTTCCAGTACAGCATGGGTTTAGATAGGTCCAAAGGGTCCTTTAGTGGGTACTGGCTGACACTCGGTTCAGGTGGAAGGCCCGGGATACCTCCCGATAGGCATTTCGAAGCAGGACATAAGGGAAACAGGACTCCAGCATGTCTAGGGTCAGGAAGGAAGACTCCTCTACCACCTGGAAGAGAAAGGGCCAAGAGATGAGAACCTCAGGTAGGGCATACCTCTGTGACACCCTGTTCCCCTTTATTCTGTCCCCTTGGCCCTCTGAAGCCCTCAGAGCTACAAGTAAACAGGGTTTCAAATCACACTCCCTCTTCCTCCCCACTTGATTTAGCTCTAGGAAAGCAATGTGGCCTCTCAGGCTCCATTATAATGGTCCCCTTCCCCCACCTCAGGGTTATTAGAGGCTCAGAAGCTAAAGGCAGGAAAGAATCACTTCCCTTGTAGCAGAAAAAAATCCCATTCTCTTCTGTTCTGGATGCTAAATCATATGTGGGTAGGCGGCACAGATGCAGGTAAGGATGTATAAAAGTGCTAATGACAAAGCTTGGCAGGGAAACAAACAATCACCACTTCAGGCCCAGAAAGAGGGGCCTGGAATCCACACGGGTCCTCTTGTGCTGAGCCTCAGTGTCCTCCCTCCCTCAGTACAGTGCTTGTGGAACAGTAAAGATACTGCATAAAGGAGCAGGCATGATTAATTAGTTTAATTAGAAGCCTGTGTGTCGTGGTAATCGCAGTAGCCCCCCACAGCCAAGCAGAAAGATAAATCAAGATGCCTGGATCAGACTGAGGCGGGTGTGTTAGTCAAGAGCAACATGACATAGCATTGGGCTGGAGGGTCCCCATCCCTGAGGAAGGAACAGGGTGTATTTCCTTTGGTACTCTTCTCATCAAGAGGTTTAGGGCCAAAACACACACTCTGGAGAGAAGTGTCCCATATCCTCTGGCAATTCACACAGATTGGCCCTCTCCAATATGGCTGGTGTTACAAGTCCTGAAAATTCACTCAGAAAAGAAAACTTACTCTATCTACTCTAACATGTTTCTCTCTCTGAAGTCTTTTCAGGTTTTAAAATTTGTAAGATTCTGCTATTCTCAAACATGTACACAATACACACAGCCTCAGAAGAGCAGATGCTGCAGGCCGAAGGCAAGGAAATCTGCCAGTAAAACTGTAGCTCTGATCTTAGGTTGGATAACAGAAATAATTTTTTGCTAGGCAAGACTTTCAAACCTTAAGCCAGGAGAGAGATAAGATCTCTTTTCCAGGATACATACGACACTCAAGTATGGAAAAATGAGTGACAGCTTCAAGAAGAATCTACTGGCCCAAGACTTCCTATTCTCTGTTCCATTAAGCACAGAAAATCTCCTAACTGGAGAAGATTCATAGTAGTGGAAGCAGCTCTAGAGTGAAGGCCAAGAAACCTGGGTTCTAATCTCAAATCTGCCCATATATTTTGGGGGAGACCTTTAATATCATCTTTCCCTCCCTGTCCTCGGTTTCCTCACCTATGAATTAAAAGGACTGGACAAATTGCCAGGTTCTGGCCTCATTCTGACATCTAAGATTCCACAATCCTATGAGTCATCTCCTTCCCCTGTGAAACCCACACCAGGAACAGGATGGCAACACTGGAGGTGGGCACTGCCCAGGCTTAATAGCCAAGAGAGAAAGACCCCAGGAAGTTAAGTGCCTGGCCAGGATTTGGGGCTACATGAGTAGCCTCTTAACTCAGAATACAGCTCTTTCCCCTTCAGTCATTTCTAATTTCTCTGTGGAAACATTTGCATTTAAATTGCTTTGCAGCAGCTAGTCCCTCTGTCTCTCTCTGCAACAAAAAGCGCCTGATCCTAGCTCTGTTCCAGCCACTCTGCAGGCCTCGCTGCGATGCCACAAGGAGCAGACACCTTCTCACATTTTGTTGTGGGGCAGAGAAGCAAAGCAGAAGGAGGTGGCAAGGCTGTGTGGCAATACAGAATCACCTCCAACCTTACAGAAGAGAAAGCTGCCTACGGAAGTGAAGAGGCATGCCTAACCACCCAGAAAACAAAATGAACAGCAGCGAGAGGGAACTAACATTTGTTGAGCATCTATTATGTACTAGGCACTTTCATGTATACAATCTCATGAATCCTAACCACAGTTATCATAAGGATTATTGCCCACTTTTATGGATAAAGCATCAGCTTTTCACAAAGGTATTGACTTGCCCAAGGTCATGCTGCTCCAATGACTGTGCTCTCTGTCCAGCACACTATAGGCATTTGCCATTTGCCTCCTCTGCCCTCTCACCCCTCACCACACCCACACCCCTACACACTCTTATGTCCATTCTCTCCTCTTCTCTGTCATAATCCTAAATCAGCCCAACCTAGGCCTTTTTCTAGAAGGAGAAACTAAGACACAGATACTACTCAGTACCCATGTATTTAAAGGAGACCCAGGAGGAAGTCCCAGGTATGCCTGCCCCTAATATTTGTGATCCTGGGCCAAGAGTCGAAATGGAGGCACACATACCATATGACTAAATAACTCAAATAAATTCTTATGTTCTATCTTTCAACCTTCACAATATACCTTTATAATGTTATGGAAAGCCAGGTTTGAATTAATTCTTAGACTCCTCAGAGCTCTCCACCAGAATAGGGGAGTGGGAACCAGCTTCTGTTTTGAAGGGTTTTGTAAACACACATAGACTTCCTAGCTGCACAGCTAAGCTCTAACCATACATTCCTTGGGAACTAGAGGCATATCCACCAGCAGCAGTCTGCCTCAGTAGAATGGACTTAGGAAAGAAGTTCCACACAAGCCCTACAAGTGGGCTGGAACTGCTTGGCAGAGAAATCTGAGGTCCCAGAAATATTTAGTTGGGCTTCAAGGTGGGGCACAGGCTGTATGTAGGTGGGCATCTCCTCGCCCACAGGCCAGAGGAGGGCCTCTTTAACACAGGGCCCAGGGCAGGAGCTCTTTGGTCCATGTCTAACAGTACTAACCAGGAGAATCAGACTTTTAGAGCAAAAGAGTAAGTGTGTCAAGGAGGGAAACAGGGTCATGAGGAAAAGATTTTTTTTTTTAATTAACCAAGTCACAGTTCCCAGAACTTTCTGCCCAAATAGGAAAAAGCCCACAACTTAGGAAGAACAGAGAAGAGATAGCAGGAGCATCCTGATGCATGGCCTGCCTGGTTCCCTGCCTTATAGCTTTTCATCTAAAATCCTTTCCTCCTCTGAGCCCTCCCTCCTCCCTCAGTTCAGCTCTGTGCTATTCAGCACCCTATTTATAGTACTCTTACGAACAAGAAATACAGTAGTAGAAAGTTGTCAAATAAAACCAAACATGTACTGGACAGGTAGTAATGGAAAAGGGACACAGCTGCCCTAACAGGTCAGACTCAAGAACATCGCAGGAAAAGGGGCCAGGAAGGCCTGGTCCTACAGAGAAGTCCTTGAACACTCTACCTTGAGATTACAGGGTAAGTCTAGAATGTTAACCAGAATGTGAGGACTAGACCCAGGAGGCCAGGAGGAATTCAGTTATTAGTTAATGCTTTTGGGTGATGACAATGGCAGGGACCCAAAGACCCTAAAGACTCTTCTAATTCCCTAGACCAACTTAAAAGAGATACATACCAAGCGCATGAGCAGAGAAATAGATTCCCGATTTCTGGTTTTAATCTTGTCAGTCTCCTGGCCCAGCTGTAAGAGGCTAACAGAGGCCACCTGTAATGGAAGAATTTGTAAGGAAAGCAGATTTTTATGGAGGTCAGAGTTGGGCAGCCTTAGGCTACATGCAGTTAAGGAAAAATCAAGGAGGAAAGTTAAGAAGTGCTGGGATGTTCCTGAAGGCTCAGGGTGAAAAAGTGGCAAATTCCCTAGGTTTCCCAGATGCACACTGCCTATAAACCAGCCAGTGCAGATAACAGGAGGTTGCCAGGCGTGCTGGGGGAGAGGTTGCAGGGGCAAGGAAAGAACCTAAAACAAAGGCAGGCAATATTGTATGCCAGAAGATTAATATCTTTCCCTAGGCAGCCTCCAGACACCACCATCATCAGGCTGTTTACTGCTGACTCTCCACCCGCCTAGAGACAGAGCTAGGCCCTCTGATTCAGACACAATGCTCTTGGTATTCTCCTCCTGTTCACTCCCGAATAGCTGTCCTCTCCATTCACCTCCAGGTCCCCAACAAATCAAAGAGAGAGAAGAAATGTGATTAATTGTATCCCAGGCCATTTAGCAAACAAAGAAGGTAAAAAGGAAAAGGAGGGGAGAAAATTCCCTCCTCACCCCATCTTAAAGATCTGGTATGAGTCCTCCTTATACATAAGATGCACAGAGCCCATTCTGTCTGACTGGCTGCCCCAGTTTAATAGAAACCCACTCACTAAGCTTCTAAGTCCCTGATATGTACTTCTCAAGACAATGGTATGATTCCCAAGAGAATATAATCTACTGTGTTTCTTCCTGAAAGGAGACAAGTGAGGCTCTGTTTCTTAAATCAGGATCATGCTTTGCAAAGGAATAAGCTCTCTATTGCTGAGAATGCTCAAGCAGGCAGCAGGTAATGGACCATGTCTCAGAAGTATATGAAGGGGATTCCTCTGCAGAGGATTTAGAATAGAAAATTCTGGGCCTCTTTTGACAATAGAAAGATTACTTATTCTGTGTTTTTCCAGAGGCAAAGCTAAAATCAATGTTGATAGTTACGTGCAGTCAAACTTGGACTGAAATTTTTTTAAATGCTTTTTTTTTTTTCAAACAAATTGGACATAACCTACAGTAAAATCAGCCACCTGGTTATAAGCACCAGTCCCTAGAAATCTAGACCAGAGGGTCTCAGAATGAGATCCCAGGATGAGCAACATCCACATCACAGGGAAATTTAATGGAAATGCAAATTTTCCAGCCTCCCTCTAATCCACTGATTCAAAAATTCTCTAAGTGATTCTGATTAATGCTAAAGTTTGAGAATTTGAAAAAAGTTTGATGTTCTGTCAATATTAGAGTTGGAAAGAGCCTGATAGATTATAAAACTCAGTGTCTCTCCAACTTTTTTGTGCATCAGATCCCATGGAGACTTTATTAAAAACAGGCCTGGACTCACCCTAGGATATTCTAATTTAGTAGATCTGGTATAAGGATCAAGAATCTGTATTTGAACAAGCTCCTCTGGACATTCTAATGACACCAGGGTAGTGAATCATGGATTCAGTTTAATCACTCTATTTAATAAATAGAAAGACTGAGCCCCCAAAAGTTTGGTTTTTCATGTCACACAACTTCTTAGTGGCAGATCCAAAACTAGAACTCTGATTTTCTGACTCTTAGTCCAATACTCTTTCCAAGTATTTTGGGCAGAGGCTGAAATACCAGATGTTAGGGAATTTAGAAGAAATTTCTGCCTCTCGCTACTTAATGAATTAGGTGAAAGGTTAGACTCCAAGGGCTGCTCAACAATAACTGTATATGGATTTAAGTCAAACCAATTCTCACCAGACTTTGCGACCTTCTTCCTTATCACCTAGACCTACTCACCACCAGAAATTCCTTGAGGTGAGTTTCAATGTTCTTGTTGTAGAGGGTAAAGAGAGCAGCAGACACCTGGATGATGGCTTTGGTCAAGCAGTGAATATTATTGTTGTAACCTAGTTTATTATTGATAGAAGGGAGAGAAACAAAATAAAGTGAGTCACTCTAGGCTGACCCCAGCTGGTAAGTTCTTATTTTTTCAGGCTGGCCACCCTTTTTTGATATCCAAAGGACTTAGAGGCATTTGGGGATGAGGAGAAGGATATTTCTATGAAATTTCACTGGAATTGAATTGTATGGGTAGTTCATTCTCAAGTGTCTCAAGCGAAACAGAACTTTACACCTAAGTCAGAAGTCTGTATTTTCCAGATAAAGAAATATCTCTGTCTCATCTCCCTATACCAGGACAGTAACCTAAATAGCACTTGTTCCTCAAACCTATTCCTTACTTACCATCCTTCTCAATGCAATAGAAGGAAGAAGGGTCTGTGGCAAGGAGTGGGAGGGAAACTGCAAGAAAGATCAAAAGCAGGCAGGCCACCTTATATTCCTCCTCAGGGGATGAAGTATCTGGTAAGAAGAAAAAAGGAAAAGAAGAAAAGTAAGGTCAGCAAACAGGAGTTATCTTCTATACGGGTCTTACTTTACAGAATTACTGTGAGGATCACATGAGAAAGTATCTATATAAACACTTAGTGAAGGGCTGTGCTGACAAGCAGTCTGAGGACACTCGGACACCTGTGATGGGGTGGAGAGGCAGAAAAGAGAGAAGGGAGTCTCACCAAAACCAAGATAGAAGAGGGAGGGCCCGTCTGGCAATTTCGAAAGAGCTTAATACCAGCCCCTTGGTTCTATCCTATTCTGTGTGTGTATAGGTATGAATGTGCTAATCAGAGGAAATGTGTAAGGGAAAATATGATAGACAAGTTTGAGACCTGGGGAAGAAATGAATAGTGTCAAGGTGATTATATGGGAGGATAGAGCACAAGATCACTCTGGGGGAAGTCAAATGCTGCACCACACAACTCAACATGAAATCATATACTACTAGTGTATTGTTCTCTCATTGTTTCATTTGCATTAATCTTATTTCCCCAACCAGATTGTAAATTCTTTTGAGCACTTGCTGAGCATCAAACAGATTCTCACTTAATACTTTTTAGTTGATTGACAGGTTAACTGGTTGGAATCTTATTAGAAATCTAAATTGCCTGTGTAAGTATTTTGTGGGGGTTAGAGACCACACTTTAAGTCTTTCTTTAGCTCCCAGCTTATGTTCCCTGAATTCATAATCCCAAACAAAAGGCTTCTTTGACATTGATATTTTCCCACCTAAAAATATGGCCCGAGCCATCCCTTGCCCGCTTTCTCCAATTTTACCAGCTTTCAGATTAGCAATGGCAGACACCAAGGTCGGGTCAATGTCACAGCCCACTCCTGCAGCAGATGCCAGCTCAAAGACACTCAGGGTCACCTGGTAAAGAAGAAAATATCCTGGAGACGATTCCCCAAAGAGAAGTGCGTGACAGAAGCTACAGGTAATCAGGATTCCTAGATCACAGATTTTAAACTTTGGTGTACTAGCACCTTGTCTAGGTATTTCTTTCATAGCTCTCTCTAACATTCAGGGGGAAAAAACCCCAAATGCTTTAGCTTGGCATTCACATACTCCAGACTACAAATTTACTTTCTCAACCTTATTTGCCAAAACACTCCTAAAGTCAAGGCAGCCAGGGTAATTATTCACTCTCCAAACTATAACTTACTTCCATGCTTCCATACTTGGTCATGTGCTTCCCTCTTTCAAAGTGTCCTTTCTTCTCCTCTACTTATAGCTAGGTGACACCCATCCCTTGAGACTTAATGCAAATCATATGCTCTGTGAAGCCTTCCCTGATTACTTCAGCCCAAACCCATAACTCCCTCCTTAAATTGGTACCACTGACTTAGCACTGATCACACAGCATCTTGTAACTTCAGTTATCTTTTCAGATAGGAGGTGAGACATATGGCTTACCTCACCAACTAGATTATAATTTTTTTAAACCCCATGGCCTGAAGAAGAGAGAAAAAGGCTTTGTTTGGAGTGAGAAGTACTGGATTCAAATCCTAGCACCACCACTTACTAAATGTGTGACCTTGGCTAAAGTTACTTAAAGTATTTGAGCCTTAGTTTTCTCACCTACAAAACCGGGATAACAGTACTTACCTCACAGAGTTGTTGTGAAGATCGAATTAGACTACACATGTAAAGCAGCTACCCTAGGGACTAACAGAGTCACTAAAAGACTAATAAACATTACTCCTTTTCCTCCTTTTCCTTTATCTCAAAACTAGGAACTTTGCATTTCTTTTTATTTTCTCTAGTTTTTAACACAATGCTAAGCACATAGGAGCACTCAATTAATATTTATTGATTGATATCTGAATTCCTCATTGTACTTAGAATCAGGTTCGTAGGATATAGCCCCAAACTCCACCCACACACAAACCAAGTCCTTAGACCCCTTGGGACTAGATTGGGAGGGGGGGAAGTCTTTAAAATATTCTGACAGAATAAGGATAACTTTTTCAGTAGTAAACAACTAAGTAGAGTATTGCATGCAAAGAACCCCACAAACATAACAATATGTACACACTTCGCATGTGGTACTCCACACAGAAGGCAAACCTTAGCCACATTCTGCTCTGCCTTTTATTTGAATTTCCTACTAACTAGATGGCCCTGCCTGTGGCAACCATGGCCTGGGAGGTCAGGGACCTGGACCATGACCTGTGGTTTTCTGGAGGAAGAAAAGGATTGAAGGGGTCTTATTCTTTTATCCTAATCTTCTCACCCCTCTGCGGTAATAACAGAATCTCCAGTGGACAAGCCATCCACCTCTCCTCCACCTATACCTGCTTATTTTAACAGTCAGGCAGAGCCTAAAACTTGAGGCTACTAGGGAGATATCAGCTAGACAAGCACCTGACAGGCTATAGCATTCAGCCCCAACATCAGCAGCTCATTGTAAAATGATGACTAGTTGAAAGGGACAGCCATCTCAATGGAACATTGCCCCCTCATGGCTCCCACGACCACTTGACTCTCAGCTGATTTTACACAGACAGAAGAGGATATTTCACAACTCTTGATCTCAAGGTAAGAACATTTTTCTTAACATCTAACTTTAATTTTTCCTGCTAGCCAGTTGCCTCTTATTACAGATCTCCCTCTGTTAAGGGAATCAATAAGAGGAGTAGCCTGCCCTGTGCATTTGAAAGCACTTGTTCCCAGCTTCAGATGTATTTCCGGCATAACATACTTGTTTGTTCCAGGTGATTCAAAAGACAAGATAATGAAAAGTAGGGGAGGGAAGGAATGGATGTTTAACTTGGGGTGCCTACAAAAGCCCCTCTTTCTCCATCTCTGTAGTAAATGGGGCCTATGGCAGGTGAAACAGAGAGAAGAACCAGAAAGTTTCAGAACTGGGAGGTAGAAAAGGCCAGAGAAAGAAAGGAAACTCTGAGGGCAGGCAGGGTAGATGAGAATGAAAGGAACAAATCTTTTTACAAAAAGTATCTAAGCAGCTTACTAAAGAGGGGACTTGTGTGCACATCTAGATAACCTTAGAAAACTTACAAATACAGTCCTAAAGCTTACCCCTGTCTCTCCAATTATGTTTCACCAGCCAAACAGGGTCTCCCAGGCTCCCACTTCTCTTCATTCTCTCATGTTGCCCCAGCTCTGCCTTTTCTCCCCAAGAATATTTGTATGACCAATGCCTCTTTCCCTCATCACAAACTCTCCCCCAGTGTCTTCCTGGCTCTTCTCCCTACAGTATTCTTCAGAGCCCTTTCTCCCTTACAAGATCCTAGCTACCTACATCCTTTTCTAACAAATCTCCTAATTGGTTCCACTTTGCACTCCCCATACCTTGATGTCTGTGTCTGGAGTGACAAACTCCTTCAGGCACTCAATGGGACCCATAAGAAATGGGCAGTGGGAGGAGAAAACCTGGAGGAAAGAGAAGATAAATGAATCCACAGAACAGTGGCTAGTGCCTTTAAAGATAGGTGAAAACAAAGCAGAAAAGGGGGGCCTCACCTAAATAAGAACCTAGCCAGCTTCCCACCTTTCCTCATGCCTCTAGGTTTCTTTGGCTGATTTATCCCCAGAGATCTTTCAGGACTTCTATCAAATTAAGCTCCTTTCTCCTCGATGCTCACCAACTCTTTCTATGACTTCCATAATTTCCCTACCCATAGAGGTATCTTTGATTCTGTAACAACTCCCTCTCCCCAAACTTACCTCCCGAAGTCCCTCTTGAGCCATGGCCCTAAAACTGAGGATAACTCCAATGATGGTCATGCGCTTCAGCACATTATCAGCCCCTAAGGTGAAAGACAAGTGTTAGAGAAGAGAACATATGAGGATAGTGATGGCTTTGCTGCTTCAGACCCAGCCTGGCCCCCAGGTCCCTCAAAATCCCTGTCATCCACAGTGCTTTTCCCACAGTTCCTTCTCCGTTTAGGGGAGGTGCTCACCCATCAACTGGGGCAGCAGAGAAGCCATCAAGTCCGCCTTGCCAAAATTTGATCGGATCTGAACAAGTACGTCCATGTTTTCCACCACCAGCTTCTGCAGCCAGGACACAGAGACATTAAGAAGGAAGAAACAGACCCATGGTACATCTGTCCCCAGTCTGTACTCCTAAACTTCTTCCCTTGAAGCTAAACTTTTTGCCCGGGGCTTGCTTCCACTGTACCTTCAGTTCCACAATCTGAGAGGTCACATGCCACATTAGGTTTTCACTCAGGAACTTCATGCCATAAGGCCCCAAGAGTTCGGCCAAAGCCCGCATCTCTGGAATAGAGTTACAGATGTCCCAGGTGGGACTCAAAGGGCACTGGAGCATTTGCATAACAGCTGGGGGATTAATTTGAACATTTAAAATGTTTTTCAGCAAGGAAGGGAAGTAGGAAGTTGGAGAACAAAAGTGACCTGATATCTTGCATTCAGGTGATAGGTATGGCCTACCTGTAGGACAATTTATTCTCTCCCCTCACTAGTACTCACCCAAGACTTTCCACAAATGATAACTATTTATTTTACATTTTTATAAGAATCTCTACTTTCTCAAGTCCTTTTATGTGGTATCTGGGTTTTACTCTTACTGGATCAGCTAAGGTAGCTTTATTAGGTGTAAGACCCTCTCTGAGCCTCAGTTTACTGCTCTGTAAAACAAAGAAATTAATATCTGTCCTGAATATCTCAGAGAGTTGATATGAGAATAAATAAGATACATTATAAAAAAACTTAGAACCCTATAAATATATGTATGAATAAAGGATTTTTATGATAATAGTTATTAACAGCTCTCTGAGGTATGTGGTTTAACAGACAAAGAAGTGTTAAGTACTCATCCAAGGTCACTTAACCAAGTCAAAAGCTGATACCAGAAACCTAGCACAATGCCTTATTGCCCCTTCCTGTGTCCCAGCAGATACCACAACTAGTTTCTTATCCAAGGTCTGCTTTTTCTATGTTCCTCCCTCCACTTCCCTTATTTAATGCCTCACAGTCCAAGTTTTCTCCTCCATAAGCTACTTTTTTCTTTTTTCAAAATCAACACATATCCCCAGAGTCCCATTTGCTTTTTTCCCCTAAATCCTCTTTCCTCCAGTTTGCCCCAGTGCCTTATCCCTCCCTACCCAGACTGCTTCCAGCCCTTTGCAAATCAAATAAAACTGCCTGGGGAAATCCCATGCTAGAAACACTAACGACAAATTCAGACAGGCAGGAGCTCTAGCTCTGATCTTTGGTTATCGGCCCTCTCAGCAGAGAAAACCTTAAAAGAACAGAAGCAACAAGAGACCAGTAAAGAAAGGTGAGTTTAACATAGCTAATACGAGATCAGAAGGAAAAGAAAATCAAGGCTCCATGTCCGAGTTTTTGAGGGTAGTACCAGTTGACCTCCACCTCCACCAATGACAGAGGATGTAGAACAGGTCACAGCAATAGACACAGAGCTTTGTCAGAGTAATACATTTTTACAGTCACCTATTTACAGTAGGAAGATTGAGATGAGAACTAGAAAAGGATTTCCTAGACAGTCAACTTAGATAATGCTAAAATGGCTGATAAAGGGGAAAGGGGCTGAATTACATTTTCTGGAGCCAACAGAGAAGAGGATTGGATCTGCCAAACCTCCTTACTCTAGTCTTCTCTACTCCAGGCTAGTAACCCTAGGGCATCCTCCTCTTTTCATCTATCTATTTTTGTAGTAGCATTGCCCCATCACCATGGTAACCCAGGGAAATTGGGGTGGGGGTGGTAGCAGGGGGAATCAGCATTACCTCCTGCTGCTTGTCAGTTGTCAGCAAGACCTAAAGCTGATTTTAGATGCTGCCTACAGTCTGTGGGTGGAGTTGATGAGGAGGGGACACATTTGAAACCTCTAGCAGATGAAGAGTAGGGTCAGCTTACTGGTAGCATCGGAATGAGGGTAGGAAAAAGGCAGAGCTAGAAAAGAACTGTGTACTCTGATTTTCATAACACCCCCAAGGAAGGGGAAGAATGGAAAGGGCAGGGTCACTGAAGCATCTCCTTCCTGTCCTAGACACCATGAAGGATCCATGATTTACATGGAAGTGAAAGGAAAGAGAAAGCAGTTAGGAGAGTCCATCAACCAGTCAGTCAGTAAAACGAATCCACGAAAAAGGGTTTTGGCTCAAAGTCCTCTTTAAAAAGAGAATGATTTCCCAACTCATCCACTACACAGTACTTACCTGGTCCTCTTGAGACACAAAAGCACTTCTATACACTGGGAAGCAGCAGTACATTAAAGTACCCAGCTTCTGGAATTTGACTGCCCTAAGTTGAAATCCCAGGTCTATCATTTATGAATGTGTGACCTTAGACAAGCTCCTTAACGACTGTCTCAGTGTTCTCATCTGTAAAATGAGGATAATAAGAGTATCTACCTCAAGGCTCTTGTGAAGATTAAATAAGTTAATACATGAGTACATTGAGAACTTAGCCCACCATAAAGGCCATCTATTATCTCATTATCATTAAATATCAGTAATCTAAGCACTGGCTAAGGCTCTAAAATTTATCCCTAAGAAAAAAGATGCCACAACATTAGACCACTGTTTAATAAATTCAAGAATGGGAATGTCCCCTTTACATTTATCCTTTACCTCTCATTATATGTCCCACACTTATTCTTTGTGGAAATGGAAAATAATCACTTCCTGTCCTTCAAAGAATAAATCCTTTCAGTGACTTGAGTGCCCCTACCTAACTCCTAACTCTCCTTTTTTTCCCCTCTCCACCTTTAACCCCCAGGCCATTCCTCAATTCTGGGTCTCACTCAAAATCTCTTTTTGTTGCCCTTAAGGTGGAATCTAGCAGAGATGCTGAGGAAAGTGTAGAATGAGCTTCTGAGAAGCTAGGAGCATTTAAATGGAATCCATAGGCTGAGATGCTTTATTGAGGAGGAAAGGCTTAGCTCCTTGACAAGGAGACCAGACCCTGGGCTCACCAGAGATGTCAGAGAACTCCTCTGCGCTGAAGTTTTGTTCCCCTTCTCTGGGAAGGCTGATGAAGGCCTGCATGGCTGGGGAGAGGATGATGGTCCCACTGCTCGCCTGTCTAAGCAGACTTTCTAGGTACCTACAGAGTTGGCCAAAAAAAAGCACAAAAGATTAATGTTCAGTCCCTTCTCCCTACCACCACTGGGCTCAGGAACAGAGGCTCCACCAAAGGTTGGGGTGGGGAGAAGACACTAAAGAAGGCAGTGCAACACTCTAACACCCCAAGCCATTGTCTCAAAAACAACTAGCAGTAATGTAATTCCACTTCAATTCTAATCTGCAAGGTATTTCCCTGGGCTGTTAAATGTAATGGCCTGCACTCCCTTCCTTCGCCCTGCTCTCCTCCTACCACTAGACTCCCCTCACCCTTGTCCTTTCTCTGTTTTGTTAGACAAGCCCAAGATGACAAGAAAAAAGTTCCTACTAATTGGGCTCCTCAACCTCTCCAATGAGAATGTTAGACTGAGGACCTAGGATCCTGGAAGTGAATCTCAAGTCAAATCTCCTGGATAGAGAGAAGCCACATGAACACTGGTCATCCAGTCTCCAAATATTCTCAGCAGAGGAAGGCTTGGCCAACCCATTCCACTCACCTGGGCGCTAGCTCTGGGCTTAGGTCTTACAGAAGTCACAAGCTAACCACAGTGGGCCAAACCCAGCCATCAAAAGTGATTTTTCAAATTTGAATTAGTTGTTACATTTTTGAAACTGAGATTTTACATTAAAAATAAAGATTTAGTGGGTCAGCAATCAAGTGGAGCTAAGTGGCAGCTGCCTCTTCCAAAGAGGCATGCCCTCCCCAACTACCAGAAGTTCCCACCTAGCCCACAACACCCATTTCTTTACCTCCCAGGTCTCTGTTGGCATCTGCATTTGCAAACCTTGTGTCTTTCCGCCTGCTCAGGGGATTCTTTGCAGCCTGTCTCCTGCTGAGCTGACAGTGGATTAAGAGCGCCACCCAGTGGCTTGAAGAGGTAGAAATCAGGCTCCTTTCCACCCTTAAATCTCAAAGGAAATACTGCTAATTGCTACCTTCTCTTGTTTGGGGGAGGCCCCTTCCCTATTAAGAACAATCTTCTAGAGACATGATCTTGTCTGGGAATGAAGAGATAATGTTCCAAAGAGAAGGTATTAGAATAGTTTTCAAAGGAAGAAGCTGGGCACAAAGAGAAACAAGGAAACTTCAGAAAGAGAGAGATCATTTGAAATTAAAACAGAATCCAGAAAAGGAAGATTAAAAAGTGGAGATTAAGAGAAAAAAAGGTCAGATGCTACAGAGTAGGTCAGTGGACGTTACATGGAAGATTAGAAAGAAACCTCATGGAGGACAGACGGAGATCTGGTTTGCCCAGTTTATTGCTCCAATCCTCAAGCTGAAAAGAGCCTCAGAGCCTCCCTTTGGAGGTCTGTGACCCTGGGAATTAAAATGCCTGAACCAACGTCCTGCTGTATAAAGAAAAAAGTGCTAACAATGAGGTAAGGGAGAGTGAGGATAAGCAACACTGACCAATTTGTGTAAAGAGTGGTGATAGTCTGCTCCCCACACGAGTCCAGCGGCTGTGTCTGCTGCAGGAGGGCATTGCGGATGACTCGGGAAACATCTGCACCCAAAAACTGGGCCAGTGACTGTATGAAACTGATGTACGCTTTGACTCCTGCCAATAGCTCAGAAGGCCTTGCAATTTCCTGGGTCATGGCGTTGTAGCCAGCCAGCCACACAATGGCTCTAAATGACAAAAATCATAATTACAACGATAAATGATAAATATAGTAAGAGTTATTGCATCTATCTGTGTTCCAGATGCTGCGCTATGAATTTACTACATGTGTTATCTCATTTCAACCTCATAGCAACCCAATAAGGTAGGTACAATTATTATCCCCATTTTATGGATGAAGAAACTGAGACAGAGCTAGTAAGATACTTGCTCTCTGTGAAGACCACACAGCTGGCAAATGGCAGAGCTGGGACTTGAGTCCAACAGCATTTGATTCCTAATCACTATGCTCTTCTGCCTCCTCTGGAGAAATTAGTTTAAGTGTTAAAAGACCTGGGCTCCCAAATACCATCTAACTCTACCTGAGGGGTCACACCATCTGCATTCTCAGGGCCAATATCTGTTTTTTCTCCTTGGAAAAAAAATTAGTTCCAACTACTGTCAGAAATGGAAAACCACACCTAGAAATCTTGGAAGTGCAGTTCAGTCCCTAGTAGCCATGAGACGCCAGATCACAGCTGGCTGGCATGCAGCTATGGCCAACCCTAGAGAAGGTGGAATAACTGTTCACACTATACAGGTCTTCAAATAAAGTCGTCTTATTGTAACATTGATGAGCTACCACAGAAACTTAACTCTTGTTTATATGGTAAAATTGGTTTTGTTATATTTTGTTTCACTTAAAGTCACGGAACCTATCAACTATGTTAAGTGAGGACTTACTGTATTATTTTAGGGGCACACAGGATCACCTCTCCCCACTGGAAGCCCATCTTCTTCCAAAATACCTTCCCCCAGGAACCTGAGAATTCAGTTAGTCCTTTGACCTAAGGCATTTTTCCTCATTAAAAGGTAAACAGTAGGAAAAGAGGAACATCCCACTTTGTCAAAGCTTTTGTCAGTCATTTGCACCTTAATATGCATGAGAGTCTTCCTAAAGCCACAGATGTTTGGGGAGTTTTTTGTTTGTTTTTGGCAAAACGGGGACAGGGGAGAGGAAGGGAACTAAAGGGCCTGCTCCCCAGAGGAAAAGAAAAAGAGAAGAGGTACCACTTGAGGGAACATAATATGAAAAGGACAGACTGGGGGCAGGCCTAATCTATTTTAGAATTTTCACTGAGGCCAAACCGCTAGGCCAACCCTAGGGCTTTAGGAACAATGATGTCAGTGAAGAAAATATTAGGAATATGCAGGGAAAACTAGAATATCACACCCATGCTATCCTAGGGCCTAAAAACCACTGCCAGCTTCTGAATATTTATACATGGACGGTTATCAACCTGTCCTCATCTTGATATTGTGTATGCACCTGAGACACTCCCTTCCATATAGCTAATGTGTACAGAATAAAAACAAATTTTACTGACACCAAAGCAAAAACCTAACTGAAAAATAAATCTTATCTCCTACAATCAAAACACAGACTCCTAACTTCTCCCTATTTCTGTCCTTGCCCCTTTAGTGCAGCCAGAGTGATCCTATTGAAATACTGAGTCAAATCTTGTACTGCTCCGCTCAAACCCTACCAAGGCTCCCCACTCCCTCAGAATAAAAGCTATTCCCTACAATGACAGAAAAGCATCGGTCACAGTATGCCACTCCTCCAGGCTCTCTCACCTCACGTCCTACCCTGGTTCATTCTGTTCCATCCACAATGGTCACCTCCAAGTCCCCTGAACATACCAGGCATGCTCCCACCTCAGAGCCTTTATACTTGCTGTTTCCTCTGCTTCAGATATTCTTTCCCCAGACAGTCACATGCTTGGCTTCCTCACTTCTTTCAGGAGCTTACTCAAATGTCACTTTCTCAAGCAAGTCTTCCTTGGCCACCCATATAAAATGACAGCCACCCCCACACACACACACACACTTCCTATCTCCCTTTCTACTTTATTTTTCTGCTTAGCACTTATTGCTATCTCATCTATCATCTATTCTACCTGATTTTGTTTGTCTATCTCTCTCAGAAGATAAGCTTAATGGGGATAGAGATTTTTATCTGTTTTGTATACTGCTGTATTAAGAGTTTCTAGAACACTGCTGACACACAAAGTAGCTGTTCAATAAATATTTGTTGAATGAATGAGTGAATATACTACATATTTCAAAAGAAAACATAGAAGACTAGAAGATTATTCAATATAATTCTTCCCCTCATTCCCCTGATGGCTGCCTATAGTGCCCAACTCCAGTATAAGGAATGTTTCTCCTACTTTGGGGGCAAAGGAATGATGGACAAAGTGGAGGGAAGTTAATCTATTTTATCAAGGCCTATTATATGCCAGGAACTGTACTATTAGAATCTTTCATTTTCTACCAATGTTCATTTACAGGTAATTCCCAATTATCCATCTATAAGGTAAGTATCATTATCCTTACTTCACAGGGTAGGAAACTAAGACCTAAACAAGTTGAATAACCTGCTCCTGTGTCTTAGCCAATGGCCAGGATCTCAATACAGTTCTGCTGACTGCAAAGGCTCTGCTCATCCTACTAAACCAGTGGTGATCAACTCTGGTTATTCATCAAAACCACCTGTAAAGGTTTGGAGTTCTTTGTTTATTTGCTTTTAATAAAGATGCTTGGGAACCTATGCCAGATTGACTGCATCAAAATCTCCAGGGTGTAGTATGACTGCCAAGATGAATCTAATGGAACCCAAATTTGAGACTAACCATACTATACAAACATAGAAGACAAAGAAAGAGTGATACCTGTTGAGTCTGGCCTCCAGATGGCTGCTGAGATACTCAGAAGGGAAGATAGTGTGTTCAAATACAGAGAAGCTGTGTACATGATTCATTGTCAGTGCCAATTCTGTCAAGTTTACATGTAGCTTATCCATGCTGGGTAAAATTGAGAAAGTAAAATGAGCTTTGATTATAGGTCTGGCACTGCCTGCTATTATCTGGGAAGGATTTGTCAGGCCCATGACCCTTGGACCCCTTTTATCTTCTAGAAACACTCAGCCTAAACAGTACAAGTTGATACCAACTACAAAAGCAAAGTAGAAAATTCACATTTAAGTGCTTTTCCATATCTGTCATTCCCCACCAATTCTGCATTCTTTTGCTGCATCACTTTCCATCTTCCCTGATCTCCCTTTTTTGAAGCAGTGCCCAGTTGGCCCAGATCCTCACTTGGTGACAATGCTGCGGTTCTTCCTGTGACTCTCAGCTCCTGGTTTGTCCCTCTCAGGCTCTCCTTTTCTAGGAGTCTGCCTCTGCTTCATGGTTTTCTTGTTCTTGGCCTTGCTGATGGTCGTGGCACAGTGCTTAGGTAGAAGCTTTAGAAACAAATACAAGTGAATGGAGAAATGAGATTGTTCCTAAAACTGCTAAGCAGCTCACCTAACGTTCCTTCATTATTTTCTGTTCTTTTTCTTTCTGCCTTTCTCTCTTCTTCCTTCCAGCATCTCCTTCTCTAATGGGGGTGTATTTGCAAAGTGCTCACCACTTTTAGTTTTTATTAAATATCTCCCCATGTTTAGGTTCAAAGTCCCAAGGTGGCAATGTCTTTCAGGGATCAGATCATCAATCCCCACCCACATCCTGAAAGAGAATCTTTCCTGATAGAAAAAATCAACTAAAAAGAGTAAGATCTAAGAGCTCCAACCCACTGCACTTTCTAGGGTCTTCTAGCCTGGGAAGACAGTTATTTTTTTTGGCTGGCATGGAACAACTATCTCATCTGCTGCATTCCTTCATATTTGGTCCCGTGGAGACAGTTAACCACACTACCACAGCCTGCCGAAGACTCAGAGCTCACAATGTGGCCAGCACTCTTTCCACTTCTTTGTTTTCTCTCTCTTTTTCTTAGAGAAGATATATTTCTTACTAGTTACTTTAAACATCAATCCTGCATCTCTTCTCTTCACTGATATACCCCAGTTAGCCATACAGAAAAATCTAAAGTAGATTTATATATTCAGATATCTCCTTCAAGGTAATCACCTCGGAATTCTCTCCTTTCACTCAAATGCTGCTGAGTATGTGCAGAGCATGTCTGGAAACTCCTCATTTGGAATTACCCTTAGAGCAGCATAAAAGCCATGGGAAAACTGGTGGTGTTACTTTATAGGCACACTTTGTTTTTTTAAGTCCAAACTCTTACTGTTTCAAAAAAGTCAAGCCTAACTTAATGGACAGAGAGATGTCAACCTTAAAATTATGCTAAAGTGTCTGTGGTAGATTCTGAAAGTAGTGCCAAAAATGTAACTCCATTAGTAATGGCAACATCACTAATTACTTATTCAAAATGATAACTTTGGAGGGACCAATACTCATTTGTTTGCAAAACGTCTGGTGTGTGTGAAAACAATTATGGAAATCATGTTTTAGTCATCCATGATTCAGCACTGAGCAAATTTCTAACTGTGTCCCTTGCACGTAGTAGATATTCAAACTGAGTGATGAATATACCCATAATTGTACTCATTTGCATATCTTCCTTACATTATTTAAGTGTGTTCCACACATGTTTTTGTACTCTTTTTTTCCCGTAAACTGGGACATTGCCCTAGGGCAGAGACTGTGTATCTTCTTTCTGGGACCCTATTCCAAAATCCAGCTTAGCACCCAGTAAGTACCAAATAAGTAATATAACACCTAACATCTATTGAGAGTTATATACCAAATACGTAATATACTTAATTTTATTTAATCTTTATGATACCTCTATGAAAAAAACTATTTTATCCCCACTTCATGTATGAGGAAATGGAAAAGTTAAGTAATAATATAACTATGCATATGTACACACACACACACACACACAACACACACACACACACACACACAAAACCAGGCTCCCTGTCTACCAAATTTGCTTCAAAGCCTGACTCAAATCCAGGAAGGGTGGGTTAGTCTGGGTAACCTAAAAGACTCCAGGGCAACAGCAGAAAAAGTTCCTCATTTTCGAATTTTCTGAAATTTAGGTTGAGCTAATCATGACCAGGTGCTGTGAGTCAGTCAAAGAAGGGGAGGGGCAGGGAGAACAAGCAGACAAAAACAAGAAAGCAGCCTTGAGGATAAACACAGAGGAGGTGCCTAAAAATGTTCACAGACAGACACAGATTAAGATGCAGAATAACAGAAAGGCGAGAAAAGACAGGTGATCTGGGGGCCACTGTCCTAATATACACAGGGCAGTGAGAAGAGGGGAAGTAAACTAGAAAGTTAACTCATCTCTCAGAACTCTTCAAATGAGAGCACAGATTTTGTTGGAGTGCAGCTGTTCAAATAAGTATTTTTAGACACCTCTATCTAGTCCTAAGGGAGTAAATACTTAAGAGACCATACTAAGAAAAGAATCCTGCCATAAACTCAAGTACACAAAAGCTCTAGCCCTACTTGAGAGAAAGGGTTTAGAGAACTGGGCATTTGAAAGGAAGACAAAGGTAGATAAACAGGTAGGCACCAAAGGATGGCCAAGAGAAAACTTAAACAGAGAGAGGACTGAGCCTACCTGCTCACTCAAGTTTCGCTGCTCAGCACAGATCTCCAGGACACAGTTACTGGTCTGCTTAGCCAACTCTTCCAGGAAGGAGTTGCAGTGATGAAGGCCATGGTTCTTTAGATGGGGGTACTTTGGAAAAGAGGAATCACAGAAAAAAAATTATCACCTTCAAGACAGCCACTTCTTCATAATGCTGCTCTACTCCCCTGGCCTGAGCTACCCACTCCTTCTACAGAAGAATCTGAGACCCAGAGGGAGGACACAGTTTACACAAAGCCGAGACATTTAGGGATTCATATCATATACCTATGTTTGTGCCCTTCTCAGGATCAAAGTAAACCCTTGGAATTGTGTTTTGATGGAATAGGAAAGAGATGTGATTAGAGAGATGACAGAGTTTGGAGCTCAGAGTACCCACCTCCTCTGGGCACATCTCATGAGTGCAGTGGACAAAGTGAGCACAAATCAGGGGAAGGCAATGGCATAACGCAACATGGTAGGTTCCTCCAGGGTCATAGCAAACATCTTCTCAAAGGTACGGAGATGAAAGCTGAAGATAAAAGGGAAGGAGACTTAAAACCAAGGTTTAGGAGCTAGTCCCTTTGAAACGGAGAGAATATTCATTCTTTCAACAAATATTTGTTGATATCCACCACTCTGTTCTTAAGTTTCCTATTCTTAACATAGACAAGAACTCAAGAAATGTTACCCTTTCAGACTTTTATACTGGACCCTAGGGAAGTTTAGTGATAATCTTCTTCCCTTTCCTTGCACAAAATTTGCTATTCCTTCCTCAAAACCTTTGCATGATTTGGGCCATTCTCCCTAATATAGAAGTCCGTCTGTACTGCTAACTTATATTACTCCTAAGATTGAACACTCAGGCTCCAGAAAACTTTCTCAGATTAATTCCATGAGACCGATCTTTCCTCAACCCTAATCCTTTCAATATCATGAACTCTTTTTACACATTCTTACATCTGCCAGTGTTATGTTGATGTCCCTTTCACATGTGGGTGTTAAAGGTGGGTGTCCCCACCTATATTCAATATAGAGAACAGAGACGACATACTATGTAGTTTATTTGACCCCTCAAAGGGTAGAGCTATGCACAACGGTGGTCATTTAATAAATGCTGAATGATACTAATGAAGACTGATTTTTATTCTACAAAGGCCCTATTCTCCAGTCCTCTCAATTATTTTCAGTTCTCCCCACTAAGCCCCCAAGTTTTGCATGTCTTTTCCAAATCACAATGTCTCAAAAATAAAAGGAAGTTCCAAAGATAACAGTAAGGAAAATATGTATTGATGAATTATCCCAGAGAAGAAAAGGCTGTGTAAATCTAAATGGCTTTCTTTAGGAAAGAACAAAAGGGCACCAACTTCAAATTCCTACCACTTGGTGGAAGCTGGAATGAGTGAACTATCAAGTTTGAGTATCTGAGTTTAAGGAGATCTCAAAAAAACACATGACTTTTTTATTCATCTGGGGGAATTACAGTCCTCCACAGAGGCTATGCAAGAGATCAGGTGAATTGATAGAGAGCTCCTTATCAGGACATACCAGAAAGTAGACAAGTCAGAAGTTTCCACCAGCATTTTCTCTACTGAGTCCAACATACGGGAATGAAAGACAATGAGGTTCATCACCTTGGCTAAGTCAGGGTTTTCATGCAGGTGCAGAGGAGCCTTAGCCACACTGGTGTATGCCTGTGGTTGAAGTTTGGAAAAGTGTAGAGAAAAACAAGATAAATGGGGAAAAAACAGTCTTGGGGCTAGGGTTTTTCCTGTCTACTTAGCAGTTTTAAATGTTGAATTGCTCCATATAGCAGAGCTTAGAAGATAAAAAGAGAAGGGATTGTGGGGGAGGAAGACCATTAACAGGACAGACCTACCTGTAGGCGGAACCAGTCCAGCCTCAATCCAGAGAATTCGAATTTGTCTCCATTATCAACTGCAAGAAAAACAGGAGTTTGAAAGGAAACAATAAAGCAGCACCCTATATCCAACTGCGTAGAATGGTAGGATCTCTTCAAAGTTATCTGTCCCATTCCCTGGCTCAAGAGATCAACAATTATTAAAAAAAAAAAAATGTTCACCCTCATATATACCCTGCCTCCTCCACTTCCTCCAGTTACCTTGTTTGAGATTCAGAGAGGAGAGAGTACTGACGAATGAGGACATGATGATGGACTCCTCCTCAGGACACACAGACAGGTTCTAAGAGAGAAGCTGGAATTACCATCAAGTGGGCAACATGCAGTCAGTGTATGAAGGTAGAAAGAATTGCTAAGTGTCACAGAAAAAGCCAAGCCAGAGATGGAGGAAACCTCCTGGGTTCCCTGCCATGCTAACACTTAATTTCTCTTTATTTTTCTCTGTAGCTTCATTTTGTAGCTTCATTTTGGGGTGGGTGGCTGGGTTGCAGGGAGACTGCCAAGATTATTAGTCTTTTTTTCTTCTTTTAACAAATGTAGTGGGGAAAATTGGACTTTTTGAAATTCAGCCAGAGTGATCCCCATGGTAAAATGACCAGGGATCACCCTGAAATTTCCAAAGCATGATTAATTAAACATACTTGAATGGTGTCACTGAGCACAAGAGCATCAAATCTGGCCAGGTACTGAATGTGGTATTGCTGTATCACTTTGACATGTCTTCGGACAAGAGCCCTAATCTCCTCCAACAAGAAAAGCAGTTCTGCAATGCTCCTACAGAGTCAAGGATGAGAAGAGAGAGATGTATGAGATTAGAAATATGAACTGAGACAAAGAGAGTGATAACAGGGCAGAAACTGAAACCTCCTGAGGTCATTTGATGCCTCCCTGTCCCTTTTCCCAACCCATGTGAGGTCAAGATTCTTAACTATGTCAGATACTAACGAGTCCACATAGTCCTCAGGTGTCTTTGTCTTGGTGACATTTTCTGTGTGGCGAACCAGCCAGGCGACCTCATCACGAATGAAAGACAGGGCCATGAAAGCATAAAGGACCTAAGGAGAGGATAACTATGAGAATTTTAAACTTGAAAAATAGAATTAAAAAAAGAGATTTCAAAGCACACAGAAAACTGGTATACCATAATATGTATATCGATATAATTGTAGCCACACAACAACAGTGTCCAATAAACAGAGATCCACAAAAAACACTATGTGACAGAATCAGACATGTACATATATTGACATTAGCTCACAGTCAATACTCTTTCCTCCCTATCAAATTAAATTTTAGAAATATTTACTAGGTATTTATGTGATTTTTAAAAAGCAAATTCTATATTCCATTAGTTCACACTCAATAGAGGATAAAGCAAGTATACAAATAGCCAAAATACATGATATGTTATGATAATGCCCCCCAAAAATAGAAAAGTTTGGGATACTCTAGAAGATTCAAGGGAATTAGCATATCCATATACAAACAGATATCAGAAGACTCAGAAATGTAAAAACTCCTAAATGCCAAGTCACCCCCCACATAGAGTCTTATATCATCATCACCCTCCCAACATTTCATTCTCTTGCCTTGGGACCCAGTAGTCCTGGTTCATCTGTTAACACGGTTACCAGCTCCTTCACTGCCATCCGAAGAAATTGGCGTCGTTGACAGTGAAACTGGCCACTGAGAAAAGAACGTGGAAACTAGAGAACATGGCCTCTCTGATCCTTAAAAGTCCTCCAAAGGCAGCACAGAAGAGAGCTGAATTTAAGAAGGGGTGTCAGGCAGAGAAAGGCTCAATTCTACAGTTAGACTTTGTGAGAAAACACAAGAATCTGCAGAGCAGCAGCAAGTTCTTGGGTTGAGGCAAAAGGCTGGCTGTACAGAAACTGGAGGTGGCTTAGGTGAGAACAAAGATTAGGAGCAATTCCTATTCCATCACCTCTCGGAGAACCCGTTCCCCACCTTTACCTGTTCGCAATTACATGTTCCTTGCTTTCCTTTATGTCTGCCACTCGCTTGCCATATCTAAGGATCAACACAAACAACAGAGTTGGCCATACCATTGGTTAGAGATCTTGTCCCACCATCTGAGTCCTCAGAGATTACAAACTACTGCCTGGGGGAGTATGTGAAGCCCTCACTATCAGGATCTTTCCAAATTCTACTTTTCACCCTGGCCTGGCCTATTAATAAGAGACTCATATAGCTTAGAGACCATTCAGTTCTCTTTATTATTTTGCAGATGAAAGAAATAACCTGGGGGTGGGGGATAACTTGCTTAAGGTCACATAGGGTTTTAATGGCAAAGCTAAGACTAGATTCTTATCCTATGCTCCTGCCTTGACACCTTCAAGACAAAGTTCTCTTCCAGATTTGAGGATAATAAAAGAAGCAGTGCATAAATGTGACACAGGCCCAGCTCTCAAGTAAAATAGTTACTCCAGCTCTACCTGGGTCCTATTCTCAGCCCTCACCTCTTAGAATTTAATTTATCAGTTATCCTTTGACAAAGGATATCTGTCCCTCTCCACTGGCTTATTCTCTTCTCCCAACAAAGTAGTTCAAAGCCTTCCTTATTCTAAAAAGACCCTTATTGACCATGACAATCTATTAAACTTTGCCTGTTCTCCCACACCATGAAACTCCTCCAAAGAGACACCTATGGTCTTTTTACTTCACTTTTCACTGACCCTTGAAACCCAAAGGCCTTTGATACTAAACAAATTGCTCTTTCTAAGGCCCATGTGAACTTTCGAATCACCAAATTAAATAGTCTTTTCATTATTCCTGGTTTGTCTATAATATTTGACTTTCCTCACAAGACCTCTTTTTTTTCTATGAGTGACTCAAACCATATTACCTTAGGCTCTTTGCTTTCTATGTTCCTTATATGTCTCCTCTTATCCTGCATCACTATTGCTATCACATTAGTTGAACTTTATAACCTTTCATTTCCATTCACCAAACCACTCCCATATTGTACTTAACACAGAATCAGGATTTAACTCCACTGGCAGATAATTATTTCAACCTCTACATGGTATGATGGAAAGATAATTAAAGAGTTGAAAAATCTGGAATTATTTCCTAATTCCAGATTTTTACTGGATACCATTACTGGATACCATTTTTACTGGATACTCTTAACTGAATACCATTGAGACTGAGCCTCTATTTTCTCATTTATTAAAAAAAAGGTATTAATATTTATATCTGCATATAATTATTCTGAAGACTAAATTAGACCATTTATGTCAAAGACTCCCTAAACTATAAATCTTATATGTTAGTTGTTCTTAGTGATGGGGAACTGAACACTCTTCAAACATCCCTTCTATTCCTTAAAAGCGATAATCATTCGAACGTTTTCTATATATCTAGATATAGAGATACAGAATTCTATAGCTCCAAATCCACCTCCTATATCTTCAAATTTTATTAATCTTAGATTACTCTCTCTTAATTCTGGCAATGATTTCTTTTATGATAATACGAGAATATGAAGAACAAATATTCCCATAAACTGTCAATAATATAGTTGTTTAGAGGGCAATTTGGTAAGCTATTAAAATTAGAAATAAGGCATATCCTTTACCTCAACAATTTCACTTCTGAGATTACCCTGTAGAAATGTTCACAAAGATATATATCTAAGGATGTTCATTAAAGCATTGTTTGTAATTATAATTTTAAGAGTGGAAACAGATCAAATATCCATCAACAGGGTATTGGGTAAATAAATTATGTTACAACCACATAATGAAAGACTATTTCACTGTTAAAAATAATAAGTCTCTATTGGCTAATGTACAAACCTATCCAAAATACAGTAAGCAAAAAAAAAAAAAAAAAAAGCAAACTGCAGAACATAATGTAGAATGTAGATCCACTGCTTTTTAAAAATTGCCCACATAAGGTTGAAAATACATGCACACCTTTACTTACATGTTTATGTATAAACACAAGCATCTGGAAGGCATACACCAAATTATTCTAGTGTATTCTGGTGTACATTTCTGGATGTTAGTTTTGCAACTATAAAAAATAATAAAGGTATTTGACCCTTTCCTTAATCCCACACCTCTTTCCCTTTGTAGTGCTCTCTCTATTCTTCCCTTCACAGTTAAACTTCTAGAAAGAGTTACCCATTAAATTTCTTATTTGCCATTTGCACCTAAACCCATTGCAACCAAGCTTTCAACTTCTGAAGTTGTTCACAAGAAGGGTACTAAGAACATTTGTATAATCGAATCCAATAAACATTTTTCAGTCCTCATTTTATTTGACCTTTCAACATCATCAAAAATGGATAAGTAGTCCTTCCTTCTTGGAGTGTTGTCTTCCTCACTTCGGCTTTCTCTCTTCTTCTCAACATCCCTCACTGATTTCTCTGCTTCTGCTGGCCCTTAAGTATCAGTATTCCCAAACGTTCTGTCCAAGTCTCTTCTCACTCTACATATTTTCCTTGAGCAACCTCACTACTCCTATGGCTTTGATTGCCATTTCACTGATCTTTATATGAAACCAGATCTCACTTCTAAATTCCAGAACCACAAAGTAAAAGGTCTAACATACACCTATCTTCAGTGTCCTACAGATACTTCAAATTCGACCTGTGCAAAACTAATTTACAATCTTTCCCCCACAAACTTGCTTTTATTCTCTATCTTAAGGAATATCAAGTATCCATACCAGAAACCTTGACTTCATCCTCAGTTCCTCCTAATTTACTTATTTAACCTCTGCTTCTGCTTTTGTGTGTCTAATCTCTTTTCTTCCCTGGAGCCAGAGTGATTTTTTTTTTCTAAAAATGTAAATATGTTCATGTCACTCCCCTGTTTGAAATGACTCAATGACCTCTACTCTTTTTAGGACAGGTTCAAGCTCCATAGGATAGAACATACGAGGCCCTGATTACCTCTCTAAATCTGTCTCAACATCCCCACTTTTATAACCCAGCTGCCCATGCACTGAACTACATACATTTCTTAGAATTTGACATGCTCCCTCTTGCCTCGAAATCTTGATAGTTTCTCTGCCCAGAATAACCTTCTCTGCCCTAAGCAACATTCTTGCCTTTGCACAACTACACACACACACACACACACACACACACACACACACCACACTTCACCTGTTTAATTCTTCAGATCTGTCTCCAGGTTTTTCTGGATCCTCCAAGGCCAGTTTAAGTGCCCTTCTAAATGCTTCCATAGCATTTTGTGTTTATACATCATAATCTCTTCCTATATCACAACAGTTTGTCTGTTTTTCCCAACTTGTAAGCTCCTTGAAAGCAGATTCTGTCTTTTCTTATTTAATAAGCACATATATTGCACTTATAAGGTACCACACTTTTCTATGTGCTTTATAAATAGTTAGTCTTTCATTCTTCATAACGACTCTATGAGGTAGGTCACAGAGAAGCACTATTATTATCCCCATCTTATAGACAAGGAAATTAAGGTATGGAATAAAGAAGTTAAGTACTTTGCAGAAAATCACAGCTGGTAAGTGGTATGGCTGGAATTCAGACCCAGGTAGTCTGGCTCCAGAGTCCGTGCTCTAACCTCTACGCTACCTTATTAATTAATATATCCCTAAAATCCAGTGAAGTGTCTAGTAAATAGTAGGTATTCGATAAATATTTTTTCAATAATTAGAATTAATCCTTACTATTCATACTCGGGACACTCATGGAGATTGAAAAAGGATGTGAGGAGAAGCTAAAAATCCCAAAAGAAAATGAGATTTGCTCTCAATGTTCACCCTTACTCAGTAACTGCTAAAGGTCCTCAGTAACCTTGTGCACCTGTAGCACATCCTCCCGGATGAGGGTGATGTACATGGAACCCTGCAGACACAGCTTCCACAGCTTCTGGCACTGGCTATTGGAGTTGAGGCATCCATGACAAAGAAGAAACCCAACTGCAAGTGGGTAAAATAGTACAGAAGAAGATTTCAGAACTTTCTATTCATGTAACATGCTGCACTGTCTCTTTCCACCTGTCCCACAAAACTTACTGATAATCCAGCGCTCCATCACTTCCACAGACAGGTATTCACAGGCCATCTGTGGGAAGAGAGACCGAGATGGTGAAGCAGTTATTTAACTGGTCTTCCCCTAAAGACCAGTAGTCAAGCTAGAATGTGAGTACCAAAACCAACTTTTATTTTACCAGACCGGATTATAGTACTTTGATAAGCCAACATCTGGGAAACCTGCCATTAATGGAGGTGAGGCACTGGAAGTGAATTGAGGAAAAAGAATATAGCTGAGAAAAGGGAAAGGAACTTGGCATGGAAGTCAGGACAAACAAAAGGTTTAATTTAACGTCTCTTCAACAGTTCAGGTACTTTTAATAACAGGAAAGCAACATTCAAAACCTTCTCATGATTTTCTCTCCTTCAGATTCTTTTACCACTTAAAAGATTAATCACTCAGTTAGCAATCCTCATTCATATTGTACCATCAGCTGTATTTTTATGACTACATGGCATATCTTCCCTACTAAACTGTAAGTTCTTTGAAGCAGGACATTGGACCCACAGTAGTTAAATAAAAACATTTACGAATTAATTGACATCTATGCTCAGGTTCCTACAGGGCTGAATAGGTGCCTAACAACTCAGTTTCATCCATTTACTAATCTATGGGCAGGCACACACTAAACCTGGTCCAAATAGATCCAACCCAACCGGGATTTTTTTTTTTTTTTCAGTTACAAGAGATGATCAACTTAGAGGCCGAGAGCTAAAACATTCTTAGAATTGATTTTTTCTGAAAGAAGCACCCTTTCCAGAGATGACCTTGACAAAGAGAAGGCTCCAATGAAAGTAGAAAGGGGGAACTCACTGTGTCTGAATTAGTAGGGTTAATCATGGTGGGGGGTGTGCTGATGAGACTTAGAAGTTGGGCATTGCGCCACTGATCAGCGCCCTGGTTCCTTCTGAAGAAGAGAAAATACAAAGAGAGAAGGGCTCCACTCACAGCCTGTGGGGAAAACAAATGAATCCTTAATGTCGATGATGATGAAAATATACTTTGGACTGATGAATTCCCTACTCTGTCAGGGAACTTGCCTTAGTGTGAGGCCCAAATTCCTCTGTCAGCTTCTTCAGAGGATGATCATACTCCAAGATCATCTGACCCAGACGGGCAAAACTGGAGTCACTAGAAGAAAGCATAGGAAAGATGAATTACAGGCTTTCTTGAACCATGCTATAAATGCTTGCTTGCTTGCACATAGGATAAAGATGTGTGCATAGGCTATAGGCTGGCATTCTTTATCATCTACAAAGGTATACATACTAAACTATGAATTACATATAGATAACGCATTCCAGGCCCAGGTATATTAAGCTATGGTAAGATAGAACCACATAATTTTGAGCAGGTCCATGAAAGTTTCTTCCTATAAGCACCCAAAATAGGGTTGGACACATGATAGGTACTCTATAAATTCATGTTGATTAGTTGTAAATCAAGTAATATGCCTGGACCCAAATCTGTATACAACCCAAAAGGAAATATATGACTCAAAAGGATATATATGTGTGTGCCTAGGTATTCATGTAGACACACTGAAGTACACATCATGCATTGAACAATGTGCCACAGCCTACTCTTATCACTCTGGACTTCATTTTTTCAGCCCTTAGATACTTTTATTTTCACTAATGGAAGAGCACAGAATTGCAGATAATCCAAAATCCATTTATATTTGACTTCAAATGTATTATCATACATTGCTTAACTCTGATGGTTTACCTTGCTAACATTATTCCTACCAATACAAAAAAAAATGTTTGCCTTTTGCAATAAAAGCAGAGGGAAAGCCAACCTAGGATTAAAAGCTGATCAGAAACAATGCAAACTAGGTGATACCTCACTAGCAGATATTTAAGAGTTAACTATATATAAAGGTACACTTTTTGTGTATGCCCTCACAAATATTCTAAGTCGTTTTATTTTGCCTGCCTGGATCATCATGTAGATTAGAGGTTCTCATATGAGAAAGTATGGTATTTATTTCCTTGGTGTTCACCCTCTACTCATAGCACCATGTATGAGATTCTTCATCTCTTATTCCCCTTAACTCACGTATGCCCGTGCATCATCTCATGGGCACAGTTGTACACGCCAATTAGTACCCGTCGATCCTCAATCCGTGACAGAAGTAAAATAACTGAGGTGTAAGTCACAATCAAGTCCAGGTAACTCCGAGTGAAGTCAAAGTTGAGACTCTACAAGGAAAATACATAGGAACCCAAGAGCAACGAGGCCAATTAAGCCTTACTATCCCAACCTTTCCAGGCAGTGCTAAATAGACTCTGAAAAGGGTCTGTTTAGAAGGAGGAACTCACAGGATTGAAAATTCAGGAGAAAATTGGAACAAAAATCAGGGGCCAAAAGTGAGCTCAAGTTACAAGGAGGCCAGGAAAATAAGGTAGCATTTCAGGGTTGGAGGAAGTGAGATAACATTTTTGTTTAATTTTTGTATTAAATAAATCACATTGCTGATCTGCTTCATATGTAAACACACTTTAATTTTAGGACTTTTTAACAAAAGAATTATAATCCTTGAATGAATAGCCATTCATTTATTCTGTAGTATCTTACATATATTATTATGTATTATATAGTCCTGGAGGAATAACTATTCCTCCAATCCTACCCCACCCCACACAGTTCCAACTGAGATATTTTCTATGGATGGAAGAGAATCACAAAGAATCTTACAATATCAAAATGGCACTGGCAGGCATCAATGGTGTTGAGAAGTTCATATACATGATCCTAAGGGCAGAATTAGAGATGAGAGTCAATAAAGAATAAAGAGAAGATGACTTATACTACCAGAATTTGAAGGGGAGGGTCTTCTCCCTTATCAGTCCTAGGAAGCCACTGAGTAACAAAGGAGGCATTGCTGAATAGAGGATCTTCCTCCTCCATAAGCTATCAGTGGGTCTCTATTGTGCTTACCTTGCCAAATGCCCTTGTTTCCACAGGTACATGCCACTACTATATTATACACACTCTCCCTGATCTTATCATGCCAGTGCCCCCATTCTCCACAAAAAAAGAAAAAAAGGTTACAAAATGAAGGTCATTTGATAGGCTGTTTCTAAAATGACAAATAGCTGACCCATTTTTATTGATGAATCCCAAAGTCAGTCTGTTCTTGGATTCCAGGTGCTGTTCTCAGAAATTACAAATGGGAAAACAACCCAACTTTCCATGTGTTCCTATTTACTGACCACCTATTAAGTGCTAAGTTCTTACTAAGTAACTTGCATATACTTTAGTTAACCCTCATTCCACATAACTTTACCTACATAAATATGCAGTTTTATTGTGAACACCTCCTTCCCCCATCAGCAGCCACTCTCCAGCCTGCCCCAAACTTCAGGTAAACCAGTTTAACAACCTGGTATGTAGAGCAAATGGAACACTAATATATTGCTGATGGGAGGGGAAAATGGAACAATCGCATTGGGAAAAAGTTTGGCAGTTTCTTATAAAATTAAACATACACATACCATATGATTTATAATTCAACTTCTAGATTACTTACCTAAGTGAAATAAAAAATATGCCCCCACAATGATTTGTACTCGAACGTTTATAGCAATTCGCGTAAAGGCCAAAAACTGGATACAACCCAGATGTCCATCAGCAGGTAAACAGACAAACAAATTGTATCCATACAATGGAATAGTACTCAGCAAAAATAGGAAATGAATCACAGATACATGAAACCACATAGATAAATTTCAAAATTTTTATGCTGAGTGAAAGAAGCCAGACACAAAAGAATACATGCTGTATAGATTCTAATTATATGAACCTCTAGGGGAAAAAATATATAATCTGGAAAGCAGATGAGAGGTTGCCTGGGGCCAGGAGTTGAGGAGGTAGACATTGACATGAAAAGAAAAAGGCACAGGGATCATTTGGGGTGATGGAAATTTTCTATATTTGAATGCGGTGGTAGTCGTCATACAGGTGTATGCATTTGTCGAACTTATTTAAAATGTATGGGAAGAAATTTTCCAAATTATCTTCCCAAAAAAGGCTGTATCTAAATACACATATAGGGAAACTGAAGCTAAGAGCAGTTAAGAAACTTGACCAAGATCACAAAGCTGGTAAGACATAAATAGTATCAGAATTAGAACCCAGAGCCCATGATCTTCCCTCTATGCTACATGACTTGTAGTCCTCCGTCTAGGTCTATGCTGTCTCATTTGCTAGGAGGGTCCTTCAACAATTCCTTCATGCAACCCAATTCTCATGAAATATAACTGAGGTTCACTTTCAGCCACTTACACAGCCAATATCACTATAGAGGTCTTTTACTCTAAAGACAAAAATCAGAAGGAAATGGAATTAACATTTGTTGTCCTATTACTTTACTATATGCTAAACACTGAGCTAGATGTTTTACGTGCATTTTTTCATTTAATTCTCACAAATATCCCATATAGTAAATCTTATTTCCCCATTTTATAGATAAAGAAACTGAGATTCTAAGAGTTTCTTAAGTCATACATCTTGTAAGTGGTAAAGCTGAGATCTGAAACCAGATCTGTTGGATTCAGAGCCTACCTACTTTACAATGCACAATACACCTCCAGTGTCTCTATGTCCCTTCCTGGCCTAAATGAGCTACACCAAACACCTTGGGCTCAGACTTTACCACTGCAGCAACTAGAAAGTGTCCTAAAAATCTCTGTTGGACCCCAACTTTCCTAGAAAGAAGCTTTTTTTAATATGCTCTTAGCATTCTTTCTACTATCTCCACTACTGCCTACCTTCTTCCTAATCACTACTCTCAATTCCAAGATTATTAACCTTTGACCTGACCCTTCTACAGACCTTACAGTCTTCCATTTCCCATTTCTCTCTCATTGTGTGATCTGATGAATGGCCTGAATTAGCTCCCTAGGGTAGATGCAGGGCACCCAAGGCAGAATCCCATGCTCTTGCATCATCTGAAGAAATATTATAATGCCAACACTAACTTGGATTGCACAGATAGCTAAAATTTGTGTTATTTCTTGAATGCTTTAAAAATACATGTTCATTGGCAAAAAAAAAAAATACAGACCAGTATAATTTTAATTAGTTTTTTAAAACCACTCATAATCCCACCAATCAGAAGTTCTAATCTTCTGTATATGCATGTTTATCTATATAAATATACATTTTGGGGACATTTTATGTCTTAAGTTAAAATGTATGTAATTTGCTTTTACACTAAAGGACATGTGAAGAACATTTTCCATGCCAATTAATATAGATATATATATTATTTTTAACAGCTGTTTTAACAGCTGTATTCATTTATAGACATACACTGACCTTTTAATCAAACTAGATATATCAATTATCAAGTTGTCACATCAAAAATAATGCAACAAAGTATATTCTTATACATATACCTTTGTGCTTTTATTTTATCCTTTCCTTAAGACAAATTTCTAGAAATCAAATTGCTACATTAAAAAGCACATACTTTTAAGACTTTTGAAACACATTATCAATATGTCCCTTCAAAAATATTGTATTAAATAATTTTAGGTTGTTTACATTTACAAAAATAATACATGCTCATTGTTTAAAACTCAAATATTGACGTAGTTCCATAGTGTAGCAGTTAGCACATCTGCTTTACATGTACAAGGTCCTGGGTTTGCACCCCAGTGGAGCCATGGTTCATGTTCTATGGCCATGCCACCCTGAACAAGCCCAATGTCTGATCTTAGAAGCTAAGCAGGGTCAGGCCTGGTTAGCACTTGGATGGGAGACCACCTAGGAAGACCAGGTGCTGTAGGCATAAATAATAATAAATAATGAAAAAAAAAATAAAAAAATAAAACTCAAATAAAATATTATTCATGTAGCATTGCTACCAAACACTGTTAACAGTCAGACAAATCCAAATTAAGGGATATGCTCAAAAATAATAGTCTGAAAAAAAAAATAATAGTCTGGACTCTTCAAAAAGGTCAGTGTCATGAAAGACAAAAAAAAGGCTGGGAACTATTCTAGATTAAAGAACAGAGACATAACAAATCCAATGTATAATCCTTGAGACAACCAGAGGAATATGAATATGAACTACATATTAACTAATAATATTGTAGCAATTTTGCATTGCCAGAATATGATAATCGTATTAGGATTATGTAAGAAAACGTTCTTATCAGTTGTATGCTAAAGTATTGAGGAAGGGAAACATCATGATGTCTGCAACTAACTCAAATGGTTCAGGCAAAAAAATAAAGATAAACAAATGTGACAAAATACTAACAACTAAAAATCCAGTAGAAGAGTAGAACAATATTCAATATACTACACTTGGAATTTTTCAGTAAATTTGTAATAAAGTATTGGGGAATAATATTTAAAATTTTAACTCAAATAATACAAAAACATATAGTTTAAGAAAGTAAAGCCAATCATAATACATTCCTAAAGGTAGTTATTTTTCAGTTTAATATATAATATTCCAAATCTTTCCTATGTATATACTAACACTATGTGTAGTATATAAGTTTATGTATCTTTTAAAATATATATATAATTGTATCATACACTATTCTGCAACTTATTTTCGTTTAACAAGACAACTTAGATATCCTTATATTAGTACACTTTATTTTTTCAAGAAACAGTATTAAGCAACATAAATGAACATTTATTAAAAATGGAATAGCCTCAGAAGGACAATGCCTACACTGGGGACATTGGCTAGAGAGAGCTCACCCGAAATTCCATGACATCCACAAATGACTGGTAGTAATTGGTGAGGAATCTAATTATCTCAGCTTTTTCCCGATGTACTGGTCCTAACTGTTGCTGAGAGAAACATAAAACAAATTTTTAAAAGAAGACAAGTCATCAAAATAACCCAAGAAGAATAGGAGTTATGCCTAAAACATTCTTAAAGACAATTGAAATACACTGACAGAGGAAGCTGGAAAATCTTCAATGCTCTAAAGGTCTTCAAACAGAGGAGATTATCTAGGAGGTAGGATTGTTGCATGTAATTCTGACTAGATACAGAATTCTAAATGAAGGGGATTTCAAGTTCCTTAGAGGTTTAATAAAGTCAAAAGAAGCGGAATGAGAAGATGTTACAGGTAAGATAGTAAGAAATCTAGTGCCAACATTTCATAAGGGAGAAGTACGGGATATTCCATCAGACACATAATTCTAAGACAATTCTCAAGGAAAAACACTAAGTGGGAAGCAGGAACAATAAATTATATGCACCCTGCTGGGTTGATAGAGCTCTCTCTCTCTCTCTCTTCAAAGACAGCTTATGAATTAGATTCTCTTATGACTCTTGTAATGGAAAAAGGGACAATGCTTGCTCCCGCTTACCCTGAGAGAATCCCATCATATCTTAGAATTCTCAAGACTCCAACAACCTGAAGCTCTGTGATCGAGCCTAGGAAAACTAAAGAAGGCATGCATTCCCTGCCAAGTTCAAAGAAAAAGCAGTCAGAAGAGGAAAGTGTGAGCCGTTCAAGCATAGAGTTATTTCAGAGAAGGAGAGAAGAGGGACCCCATTCTCACCGTGCTGTTTCGGACATCTATGTTAGGAAATTTCTTGTTGATGTACTTGAGAGATGATTCCATGGACTTTTCCAGTAAAAAAGGTGGCTTGGATTTGGAGTCTGAACATGTCTGCACAGATAAACCACACTATATTTTAACCCTTTCTCTTGCCCCTCAGAAACATACCTCTTCCTGTATCATTCATTCTCACACAATTTCTCTTAAGGAAAGGAAATCTGGGAATTCATCATGAAAGTATAAGAGTAGGTCAGGAACAAGCTCCAGGATATTAAGCCAACTATCAAAACAGCTAAATAACCCAGGCATCTTGTCTTTCCATGTAAAGCTTAATGTCTGCTTGGCCCCAGCACAAAGAGGAAGCTTTCCCCACCCCTCAGCTGAAGCCGGAAGGAGTAAGAAAAGCAGCTGCTCAGCAGTAAGACTTTGTGGGAGACTCAGTGTCATAATTATGTCCATTATATAAGTAAATCAATCCAAAGAGCATTTACAGGAGACATGGGGACAAAAAAACCATGTTCTTGGTGATTTGTTTTATTAAAAAATGCACAAAATTTCCCTCCCCAAGTCCACTATTTTCTCTTCCAGAAACTCCCCACTCACACCGCTGTCTTTAGCCCTTTACCCCCGCCCACCACCAGTTTCTCTCAATTCCACAGTTCCTATCCTAAACACACAAACACAACATGAACTGTCTCAGACTCTAAGTACTTCGCAAGGAATCTACCCTTTTTTTTAAATGTAAATATTGAAGCTACTTTTTCCTTTTTGGGAAGTACTTGTATGGAAGTTTTCGCTGAGACTCAACTTTGAATATCTGATTTACAGTGTGGGCAGTCAGCAATAAACAATAAGACCCAGAATTCTAGACCCCAGACCACTATCCAAGTGACTCGGAACACAATTATTTACCACCCACCCTTACCCCATCCTAGCAGAAAACAGAGTCCCTCGTTGGGGTGAGAATCATACATAGAAAGGGGAAGCCCTAAAAAAAAGCCTCATTTTTTGCTTTGCCTATGTAATCCAAGTGACTGAAGGCCAGTTAAGCCAGCAGGAAAGAGGAGAAAGTCTAACTGCTGGACCTGGCAGCCTCAGTGTTCCCTATCTGACTACTGCCGGAATAATTAGTACTAGTCCAGTTGCTCATGCTTACCTTCTTGATGTTATACATACGGATAAGAACCCCCTGACCTCGATCATTCAGGATAGTGAGCTTTTCTGCTAATTTATGCTGGTAGGCAGAGGTCAAAGACATGATGGCCTCTGAGAGAGCTGAGCATCCAGATAGCAATGCCTGATCTCCCCAAATACTTTCAGTTTGGGTGGGGACACCCTCTGGGTAAAGGGACTCAGTCTGGTTGGTGCGCTGGTCTTCCTGTTGCCTTTACTATTGGCTCATGGGTAAAAGCAGTCATTACAGCTCTGAGGACCTCAGAATCTTTCTTGTGCTTCCTCTTGTGCTGCACAGTCAGCAGGGGAGACTTCCTCTTTCTAGCTGTGCAGCTAAGACTGTAAATGCGTGAACTAAAACTGAAATGGGTGGAGGTGGGTGAGAAAAATAGGCTTTCAAGGCTCTTCACAGTCTGGTACCAACCTTTTGGTCTTACCCTCCACTAGTATCCTATATAAAGCTCTATACCTGACAAACAGGTATTGGCCACCCACCCCCATACACCTTTATACTTTCTCTCTTTTATATCCCAATTAAGAATGCCTATGTTATTCTCTCCTGAACCTTAGGCCCATCCATCCTTTAGGGTCCAGATTAAGTCCCAGCTCTTCCTAATTACCCCATCCAATGTCAACATATTCCTTGTCATATTTTTAAATATATGTCTTATCTCCCTCAACTACATCATAAGCTCCTTAATGATAAGAACTGTATCTACTACTTCTTTATATCCCTCACAATGCTCTAGTACAGTGACTCTCAAAGTGTAGTCGCATAAGCATTACCTGGAAACTTTTTAGACATACAAATTCTCAGACCCACTGCAGACCTAATGAATCCAAAACTCTGGGGTAGGATCCAGCACTTCGTTTTAACAAGTCTCAAAGTGATTCCAAAGCACTCTCAAGTTTTGAGAATCACTGCTCTATTAAATTGATTCAAAAAGGTGTTTATGAAACTGAGATCAATCCCTATCTCCTGAGATTTGGGTTGGTAGGTCTGCATTGGGTTCTAGAAGTCTGCATTTATAAGAACCCTAGGAGGTTTTGGTGCAAGTGTTCCATCAGACATGTATTAAGAAATGCTGATCTAGAACACCATCTCCTGGACACAGTAGCCACTCAATAAATATGCTAGTCTATTTGTTGAATCATTAAGACTAAATTGGGAAATAGGCCCATGAAGACCAAAGTAACTGAAAATTAACAAGAAATAAACAGACTTTAATCTTCGAAGACTGGGTGAATTTTAGCACTAAAATATTCTCGCCATTCCAACCAAGCTATAACTCCCTAACTCAAGAAAACCAACTCACTTTCAATTGTCTTTCAAGGCAGACAGTCCTCAGAAAAATTCTAAATCAAACAGAGTTGTCTTCATAGCTACCTCCTTTCCAATGCTTTTTCCCCACTTTTCAAACATTGACACTTTCCATATCCAGGGCTCTGACAATGTCCCAGTATATCCTGAGACATAGGGAGCAGGGAGCTGACTAGCATTACTATTTAAGAAACTTAACATGTTTGCTCCCAAGAGAAAGTATTTTTTTAACAAAACAGGAAGATGTCAACGCTTAACACATGAAATTTCAAACATCTCTAAGGAAAAATTTGCATTTCTGGAAAACAGAATCTGCCTTCCAGTTTATTTAGTGTGTTGTGTCCTTAGAAAGCTATGTGCCTGGCATGAGATGATACTGGTCCTGAAGATCTGAATCATCTGCTGTTATCAAAGAAACCCAGGCTCTACTAAAGAGATTTGTGGGATTTCTACTGGTCTTTCACCTTGATGGGAGAGAATAAAGAGCAGGCAGTAAGATACCAACATCTAGGAAGCTGAGCAGCAATGTAAAAGCAGCCTTCTTACAGCCTTCTATTGAATCTTCCTCACTTGCATTTCTTATCCTCATCCTGAAAATTGTGCTGAAGAACTCTCCATACCAAGACAATATTTTCTACTGTCTCCCAATATGTACTTCCCTACCCAGTAGGGACCATGTTCTCAGTCTACTGTGTATATGCTATATTCATTTCTGCCTTTCTCACCTATACATGCTTTCCAACTTGCTGATTCAAATCTAGTCAATCTTCTAGATCTAGCTCAAATATAGTCCCAAGTCCAGCATTTGCTGAACTCCTACACACTTGTCTATACCACATACTTTACATCTAAATTTGGGTCCACCTTTAATTTCCCATTTCATACTATACTGCCACCCCCACTGAACTGTAAGATTGCCAGTGCCTGAAAACACTTATTTGCCTGTACTGGGTATATGAGAAAAGCCTAAATTTTGGCATCAGACAGAACTTTGGGTTCAAACATACTTGAGTACAGTGGACTGAGCCTTACAATTTAAATTCTAAGAGCCCAGGTTCTAGAGCCAGATAGCTTGAATTCACATCCCAACTTGATCACTTACCAGCTCAGTTTTACAAACCAGTTTCTCTGTCTGTAAAATGAAGATGAAACTGTTAATGTTCCTATCTCATAAGGCTATCTTAAGTATTAAATAAGTTACTGCATGTAAAGTGATGACCTAGCTATTTACTATATACCAGGTACTTTTATAAGTGTTTTACATGTATTACCTCAAATAATAATGGTACTCAAACATGTACTAGCTTTGTAACTTAAGGCTATCACCACTGAGTTGGTTTCCTAATCTATGAACTGGTGGTCATTCCTCATACAACTATGGAAGTGATTAAATTATGTGGTATACATGAACATTTGGCTCAAGACCTATGCATTGAATTAGGAATGCCAACAACACTTTTTTTTTTTTGAGTGTATATGAGCTTGTCACTTTCTGTGGAATTCTATTTGGCACTCCGTAAAGAAAAAGGCCAGGTTTAAAAATGGGATTAATCATGCCCATTGGTAGTCTTTAGAGAAACTGCATCAAAGAGATCATGTGGCAGTTCCTCCCAGAAACAGAAGGAGCCCATCTAAAGGTAGTTTAATTACCCCAGAGCAGGCACTAGTAACCCTAGCTACAAATCAGAATCCCTGTGGAACTCTTTTACAGCCACAGTTAGCCAGACTCCATTTGTGAAGATTCTAACCCAGTAGTTCTGGAGTGGGGTCAAAGGATCTGTCACTTGAAAAGTACTCAGTGTTTCTCATACACAAGAGAACCACTTCTCCAAGACTTAACTATAACATCAAAAACTTCCAACCTCTGAAAACCATAGAACATACGGTGGGAGAAGAGGAATTGAGTAGCCTGAGCAGAAAGTTGATTCATATCACTTGACTAAAGGTACTATGCTTTCCCACTCCTTAAATTTCAGCTAATTGCCTTGTTTTGCCCTTACAGAAGAATTGTTTCTATCTTCAAGTGATTCTTTTCTTTGGACTCTTGAGAGAAATGCTTCAAGAATAAGGTAGGTCTCAAGATCCTTTAGCATCAAGGTAGCATCAAGATCTTGCCAAAGCTAACACGTATTAAACCAGATGGCCTTCATTATAGTCTTGGCCTCCCTACTTGGATATTCCACTATCAATAGTAGGTGAATAATCCAAAGTTGTCAATTCTCCCTATCTATTCTGAAACATTTTTATTTATTAAGACCAGCCCTTATGAATCTGGTCAAACTTGATACTTTTCTAGGCTGCTGACTAAAATAAGGTTTTGGGGTTATCTGAGGACCACATTTAGGTATTAAAGCTCTTTTCCCATTATGTTGAAGAATCTAAAGATAACTGCATACAATATTGGATTATACTGCAGCTTTTATTTTCCAGAGAGCCAATTCACTTCATAATAAGTGTTCATGGCTCTAATATAATCATTAATATGCAGTGTGAGCTTTAAAGAACCACCCTGGCTTGTGTTCTTGAAAGGATCCTGAGTCTAAATCCCTGGACTTCATCACCTAAATGCCCTCAGGAAAATCTGGCATTTAACAGTCTAGTTCTGTGCCCTTCCTCCATGCCCTAGGCATGATGCAAAGCATAATTGAAATGGACAACTCTAGGCACTTTTCTATCCCTGCTGCTTATGCCAGTCTGCCTTGATCTTCTTTTTCCCCCTTGTCAGACTATGCTGCCCCTGCTTTGCAGAAATCTCAGCTGTAGCTGTTGCCTGGAAACTTGGGAGTCACTGAGGTGAATGTTTGCTAGGATAGCTAAAGACAGCTAACCATAACAGAAAGTAGGCCTCCTATTGGCAGTAAAATGCAACAGATTTGAGATGGTATATTCTTAGTTCACTTCTGGGAGCCTTCATATGTTAATACCTACAACTTTAATGACTTCAGACTAGCATTCTCAAAAATTATAAAGTAGTCTGAACTTGAACGTGGTACTTACTGTTCATTCTTCTGATCTGCTCTCCCCAAAAGTAACTATGCTGATCTATCTGACAAGTAGCATCTTTGTCTGGCAAAGAGGTTAATTTAGACAGGTTTGGAGAAGAGATGGAAGGGAGCAATGCTGAACAGTAAAAAGACCAGGTGCTGCAACCCTGCTTTCCCCATCCCTCAAGCTTATTGGTGTTAAAACTTCATCTTACCCCAGTACTGTGAGTTTACCAAAGAGTCCTCCCTGTTTAATACTCTGGGGATAAAGTACTCTATTTAAAACAACCTATAAAACTAAAAATATGTACAAATGTTAGTTTTCAGTCTTCCAAGATACATAAGCAGTTAATTTCTTCTGTTATGTACTGGCTAAGCCATTGCTTTTGTTATCATATCTTTCATACCACTTTTCTTTTGAGAACAGAAAACAGGTCTATGTCAAGACCACCTGATCTTAAATGGCAATATTTTCTCTGCCAACTTATGGTTTCTGCTGTTTAGGCCTCATGGAGCAAGAAGCCTTAGAAATATGTCCTTATGACCCAAACCACAGGATGCCAGCTAGCAGGTTACAATACCACCTGGCCTCATGTAGAAAGGTAAGTTTTCCTCATAAGAACCATTAAGTCACTGGAGGGAGAAAAATTAGCTCAGAATACAAAAAGTTAAAGACTTTAAAAAAAAAAAAAAAGAACAAGTTTCTGACCATAGCACCTAGCAGTTCTTAATGTTGAAACATGGTATGCCTTCAGCATTTCCAGAAATGAATGGAGGGTGGGATACAGGCAAAACTTAACACAGCCATTTCATGAGAACTTTTCCTTTTAGAAAAATCCAAAGATAGCTAAAAAGATGGCTAACTGCAAATATAATGCTTGTCATGTCGTCCCAATCAAAAAGCTCAAGGAACATGAGGCTAACTGTCTCAGTAGACCTGCCATCGATGAAGGTAAGTTTTTTTTATTTGGGGGGCATATAAGTGGCATCAAGATCTATTGCTCCATGATATCCATATTTCATAGTTATGGAAGTCTTAGCCAAATGAGAGGAATGAAAAACAAAAACACATTTCTACTCTGCTTCTATAACTTCTGGTTTGCTTTATTTCAGAGCCATTTAATCTTCCAAAAGTTATTTCTCCAAATTTGAAACCAAATGAAAAACTTCCTAGTGTTCCCAATCAGATTCCTGACCCTGACATCTGGAACATAGGTGAGCAAGGGCAAAACGGTGAACACAGTCATAAATGAAGGCTTGGATCCTAAGTCCTTCATAGCTAATAAGCACTGCAGCTCTAATAATTATCTTACTACTCCTCCCACAAATCTTTCACCAAAACAATCAAAATAGTAAATCTGATAATTCATCTGTCTCTGGAGGGGCAACCCAGTAAAAAGAAATCTAATTAAAATCTAAATTCACTTATGACAGTTAAAAGAGTCTTCTTATATTACCTGTACCTGGTCACTGTTCATAAACAAAATTAATGGTTTTAAACCAAAACTTGTAATCTGGAAGGCTGGGATTTATCCTATCTCAAGTAACACCCTTTCTCTAAGATGCAACATGTTATAATAGAGAACTCACTAGATTTCAATCAGATCTAGGTTCAATACCTGCTCAGGCCTAAAGGAAAGTTACTTCTCAAACACATCTTCCTCATCTATAAAAGGAAAATATCTGCTTCATCATGTAGATTAATAATAAATTAAGATTTTGTATGTTAGAAGAATGCAAGCTCCTTTACAGATAAAGTCCAGACTGTATTAATATCATGGTTTACTACAACAGAAATTTCCTCATATACAATCCCAGTGCAAGTATTTGGTGGGGGTGGTGATTTGAGAACATAGGCTCCTTTCATCTTGCAACTGTCACCTTTCACATTTAGCTTCTCAAGCTGTCAAAAAGAGAGAATAGAGAAGGTGTAGTTGCCTCTTAACCATGTCAGCCCAAAATGCTGACTCACATTCCATTGACAAAACTAGTCACATGACCATACCTAAATGTAAAGGAGGTGGGAATACAGCCTCTGGGCAGAGCAGCCACTTCCCAGTAACAACTATGAAAAAAGGAGACTCAAATTTCTGCTGCCAGCTAGCCTCTGCAACAATATAAAAATGCTTAGTCCATGTGTTACTACTTCCTCCTTTCCTTCATTCTAGATAACACACATCATTCTCCTTCATTTGTTCTGAAGACATTTGCTCCCAAAATGCTGGTTTGTGAAAGGTAAGATAAATCATCTTATAGAAATTATTGGAAGAGAGAAGAGAATACCTTTAAGTTGGACACTCAAAGTGAGATGGCCACTAAATATAGGCATAGCAGATACCTAAACTTCAATTACAAATTTTAAAAGAGCAGTTTTTGAGCTCTGAGTACTCCCAATTCTCCTTCTAAGACTCCACTTAGGACTTTAATCCATTGAGGACTTGATTACTAGGTACTTTATTCTGTGTAAGAGTTTCAAAGAATGAAAAACAATTCTTGAAATGATGAAAGGGAAAGAATTAGTATACTGTACATGAACCAGGTCAGGACCCCAACCAAACAAGCCTGAAGGGCACATCCAGTAGTTAGAGGAGCCAACGATTGAGTAACCCATGGCATACACAAGAAGGGAAGGTACAGAGGAACTATATAAAACAGAAGCTAACACAAAATCAGTAAGTCCTACTCTGATATTTAGTAATGTCAACTACTTTTGATAGTTACTTTAATCTCCTGGAACTGGTTAACTAAACTAATTCTGTAGTTCTGGTTGTCAACTAACTTTCCTCTTTCGGTCATCCCTTACAGTGACCCAAGAGACATAAAAAAAGAGACTATGGATGATAAACATGCTAATAATCAGAAGTCCTGGAGAAAAGGTAGATTAACTTTTTAAACTAATATAGTTTTGACATATATTAACAGAGTACTTAATATATTAATGTAGTTTTTACTAATAACACAAATATTGTATTCTAAATCTTCAGAGATTCTTAGACAACTTACGACTTTTCTTCTTTAAAAAATAAATAATATTTTCTATTCTAAAATCTCCTTCCCCTCACAATAGAAGAATTCAAGAAATGCCCTGATAGTTTTAAATCAGAATTTGGAGAAAGAGCTGTCTGAAATTCTATATGAAATGCTACTAACACATATCAAGCTTAGGGCCTCCATAAAAACACTTGCTATCAAAATGGTACTACCTCAATGTTCTCTTTCTACCCATAGGTCAGAAAAACTGATGGAGAGGTTGTGGATGAAAAGACAGCAGACAGAAGATCTACTATTAAACCTTTTTTAAAACTTTGGAAAAATCCTGTCAGGTTTTAGGTAACAACTACTGTCATTATTGCCATCTTAACACATTTTTACTTATTTAAATAAGGAATATTTTTCCTATGACAAGATTCATTTGGTTTTTTATTCTTTTTTTCATACCCTCATTTGTCAACCAAAAGGCTAGAGAGTTTATTTGCCTATTTCCCTTAGTAGGAGAAATATAGTCACTGTGTGAGCTATAATGCTATTCCTTAATTAGGTTCTTTATCCTCCAATTTTTTCTCCTACCTCCAATTCATTTACTATATATATGACCATGAGATCAAGCTTCTTCAATCAACTTTCAGCACAAACCTTCCATTGCTTTTCAGCCTTTTTGCTAAGATCAAGTGTAGTATCTATACAAACCTTCTATACTTAAAAGATATAGTTTTTATGACAAGCTGAGTTTGGAACATGGCTCCATATCTACATAACTCTGTAGAAATCAGTTTACTTCCACCTTAAATATGCCTTATTCTTTCTCACTCTGTTCATTATAAAATGTCACCCCTTTGCCCTTCAACCAAATTCCTAATCTAGCTTTTTTAAAAGGCCAATTTTTAATCCTCACCTCATTTAAACCTTTCCTGTCTCCAATCTCAACCATAGCATAAACCTTCATGAGGGAAGCCAGAATCATATGCTGCTGTGTTTGCTACACCACTAGCCTGGTGCTGTGCATCTGGTAGATATTTAAATACTTGATGCTTAAACTGAACCAAGACACAATTTACAACAGGACAAAAATTAGTTCCTCTTAACCTGTAAATTTTTTAATTGCAGCTAGCTAATTTTAAAATAATGACTTGGTTTTTACTAGTTTACTGATTAGTTCAGGTATATTTAGACTTAGAGTTAAAAGCAAAAGTTGTAGTCAAGTGAATATTTTATGCCCTTAGGAGTCTTATCTTTACCTACGTATTCTCTAGATCTTTTTCAAATGATCTTTTTCTTCAGTTAAAGCAGAAAATAGAATGGATTAAAATGAGACACTTATATTATCTAGCACATTCTAATATACTTTGTACAAAGGACTACTGACTTTCTCCATTAATTTACATAATATAAACAAGATTTACTTTTATCTCTGGACTAAGGCCTTACACATATTTTTAATTTTTAAAAATTACACTTTGGTATATTAACACCAGACTATACAAAAACAAAAGAATGTATGAAAAAATGGTCCAAAAAAGGATATAGTTTTTGACAAGCTGAGTTTGGAACATGGCTCCCTATGTAAAGATATCTTCCTTTATCATATTTTAGATATATGGAATCTTCTCCTTAAAAATGTCATGCAACCTTAATTGGGAGACTACATAAGTTTTCTTCCAAACCAGGATACTCCAGAGCATACAAGGGGGAGTAATAATTATCCTGGGATAACCAGACAAACCAGGTCAGCTGCCTTACTCACAAGGGATAAAACATTGCTTATTAGGCAGTTGGGTCATTCAAAACACAGGGGCTAGATCTACTCAAATCTTGCTTCAAGAACTTTTGGGGCCCTTGAAGGAAGACACAATAGAAACTAAAATATCACTTCTTTGGCCTCTAGCATAACATTTTGTCAAAGCTTCAAGAAAGACTAAACACAGGGCTGGGCCTAGTTATTACTTGAATACCAGGTGCTGTAAGTGTAAAAAATAAAAAAATAAGGGAATGTAAGCTGACAAAGTCCTTGCAATCTGTGAGGTCAACCAAGGGTTGCCTTGAAGAAAGAAGAAAGAAAGAAAGAAAATGAACAAAAGAAAGAAAGAAAGAAAGAAAGAAAGAAAGAAAGAAAGAAAGAAAGAAAGAAAGAAAGAAAGAAAGAGAAGGGAGGGAGGGAGGAAGGGAGGGAGGGAAAGGGAAGGGAAGGGAAGGAAGGAAGGAAGGAGAAAGAGAGAGAGAGAGAGAGAAAGAAAGAAAGAAAAAGAAAGAAAGAAAGAAAGAAAGAAAGAAAGAAAGAAAGAAAGAAAGAAAAAAGAAAAGAAAAGAAAGAAAGAAAGAAAGAAAGAAAGAAAGAAAGAAAGAAAGAAAGAAAGAAAGAAGAGAAAGAAAGAAAGGAAGGAAGGAAGGAAGGAAGGAAGGAAGGAAGGAAGGAGAAAGAAAGAAGGAAGGAAGAAAGGAGGGAGGAAAGGAGGAAGGGAGGGAGGACAGGCAGACTGATTAACAAACTTATGGAAAATACTTAAAAAAAAAAAAAGTTTAAAAATAATTATCTCAAAGCCTGCCTGGATTTTCCAAATCCTAACTCCCCCCATGCTACCATAACAGGTAGCTTATGTCTCCATTTAGCCTCCTTTCATTCTTAAGTTTTATTATTAAACTTTAAGGTCCTTTAACAAAGGTGTGATCTTAAGCACTAGACCCATGCCCACAAAAAAAATCAAAGTTGCTGAATGTGTAGTAACTATACTTTATAGACATGATGATGGGGTAAAAGAGACTCAGTGCTCTGGGCTAAATATTTATACTAAATAAATCAACCTCTCAAAAATCAGGTTGACACATCTTCACGAAAAAGTCCTATCAAGGCAATTTAAATTATATTTATGTAGCAGTAAAGACTCTCCAGCTATAAAGTTTCTTCTCTAAATCAGGTTTTAGTTTCTACCCTTACATTCACAGTATGAACTGTGGGAGAAAAATTTGTTAAGGCCCGTTACTCATGTCCTAGATAGGTACCAAAACATATCTCATCAGTTCCACATCTTTAACCTATTGTTGGTCCATATATTATAGACCTTTTTGTGCAGGCATTCCAAGCAGCTGTGGTATAAAACAGGGAAAGAGAAAATTCAAATATTTATTCTCTTCTTCCCACATATTCTCTTACAAGACAGATACTGTCTTACAGTTGCTGCAGCTCCTGACATAATATATCTATACTCTCAAGTTAAATAATCAATATCTACTATGTTTGCAGCACTATCTTAAGAAGTGCAGTAGCCGTGGTTCATTATGAGGGAACAATGTTGACAACTAGTGTAAAAGGTAATGGTTCTCAAACTTTGGTATCAAAATCACTTAGATGGCTTGTTAAAACACCAATGTATGGCATCTCACCCCTGAGTTTCGGAATCAGAAAGTCTGTAGTGAGGTCCAAGAATTTGCTTTTTCTCAAGTTCCCAAGTAATGGAGATGCTGCCGGTCTGGGGACCACACTTTGAGAACCACTGGTATGACACAAAGTTCAAGAGCTGAGAGGGAAGAAGAGCAAAAAGAGGCCATAAGAAAATGTAAGACTAGTCCTTTACATAATTTTTGGTAGGTAAAATTTCTTTAGCACAATTCTGCCATTATACCATTTTTTCAACACTTAACTTTTAAGAAGTTCCCATTTCCTTACTTATCTGTTCATTAAGCCTTGCCAAAGTGATAACCAACATTGATTTACAAATTTTGACTTACAATTTACATATTATATTAGATGCCAGCACCAAAAATAGTGTGAGGAGTTATTTGTTTCTGAGTCCATGGGAAAGGAACTACCTAGAAGTCAAAGGAAAACATAGTAAACTGATTTCTCAGGTACCCCAGTAACTATTACAAGCAATGTAGATCACACAGATATATAACATTTACATACTAAGACAGTGAATTTAAAGTATAAACCAAAAAAATAAAAAAAATAAATACTGGTTTTTTCATTCATCCTGTATCATCTTGTATTTGTAGAGCTAGGTGTTGGCTATTATTGGCAAACTCTCATTAGCAATTCTTTTTTAAACATAAATTGATTTTCATTTGCTCTCTAGTGAGAGCACCTCTCCCTGCTACTTTGCCTAAAAATTTGTAACCAGCCCCAACATTTCACTCTACTCTAAATCAATACTTCCCAATCTACCCTTATCAATCAGGACATCTACTATGTTCCCCCACAGATCTCTTTTTCAAATATTTTGCAACTGCATTTATTGAATAAGTTTTCTATGTTTAATTATACACTCAACTACCAAATCAGAAACCATAATTAGATGAGAAAACCAGGCCTTAGTTGACAGGATTCAAACCAGAAACAAAGAAATTTAATATTTAATCTTCTGATAGGCTAGGCTTTCCAAAACACTGAAAATCTCTAAAGAATCTCAATGACTACTGAAATTCTTTCAATCCTAAAAGCTGAGGAAACTGAATTTGTAATAAAGATCTTTCACAATCGCTAGAGTACAGATCTGTTTGTTTACCCATTAGTGGTCTTTGTTTTTAACTAAGATTATTTATACCAAAAGATAATCTATAATTTAGGGATAAATGCTAGCATATCACCAGATAGAACCAAGGATTAGATTCAGTTTAGGGTATTGATCCCAGCCAGTTCTAGAATAACCCTGTGTAAATGCCTTGGTTTCTCATTGTTTTTTTTTTTTTTTCCCCCTTTTTAAATATATTCAGCCTGGCTGAAAAACCAGTCTGAAAGAAAGCTCAGCAGGGATCTCAGATAAAGCAGAAAATTTCTGGGTTGGAAAGATATGAACAAAGCATTTAAGAATAGAAAGAATAGATATGTGGTGCATTTTTATTTTTAAAACGCCACTGAAAGGCAGTTTGGGTTTTTAGTTTTTGTTTTGTTATCGTTGTTGTTGTTTGTTTGAAAGTTGGTAAGCTTGTTTGCTGATGCTAAATGAAACAGCTTTATCAGTTGAGGATTCTGTCACCCTGACAAGGCAAGGCATTACTGCATGCAGTAAAACCTGACTCTGGATTCTAGTTTGGCACCCATTCCCCATCCTCTCAAAACCTTGGCTCTTTCTTCCTCAGAAATTTTAATCTGCAGGTATCTGAATAAAAAGAAATATGGGTCACAGTAACTGTCAATCATTTCACCAGATTACTGCAATTGAAAGCCTAAAAAACACAAACACATTTTGCTTCAAATCACACTGACCCCATCAATTTGCATAAATGATGTTGTGATAAATTCAGAGGTTTAGGATTTCATAAAGATGTTCATAACAATCTGAAACTGATTTGCCAAAATATCAGCTTTTCTAAAATGTTTTGCACCTAGTTTGCAATGAAGCTTTTATTCTTAGCAATTATCTTTCAAGAAGCAGTTTAACAGCTTGCTCCTCTTTCACAGGAATCATCCTGGGCAAAAGAATAGCTTTTGTCAATTCAAAACAGTCCCTAGGTCAGTGGTTCTCAACCCTGACTGTACGTTAGAATCATCTGAGTAGCTTTTTAAAAATTACTATGCCCAGCTCTTTCTGATTAATTGGTCCAGGATGAGAAATTGGCATAGTATGTCTTAAAAGCTCCCCAGGTGACTCTAATGTGCAAACAAGATTAAGAACCATTAGCCTACAAAAATGGCTTGGGCCCAGGTTCCAACAACATATTTCTTTTTAGGATCCTAATACGAACCAAAAGCTAAGAAGCTTACTCTCTTCAGGCCAAGGGCTGATAATTAAAAAAAAAAATAAATAAAAAAATAAAAATAAAGATGTTATGTTTACAATTTATTCATGTAAAAATAAAATGTCTTCTTCCTATAATCCTTCTCACTAAACCCACATTCAGTTCTTGCTGTCAGGATAGATTCTCCTAAGTCACATCTAGGCTCTATAAACCATGGAAACAGTCCAAAAATCCCAATAGTTCAAAAGCCAGGCTGATCACCCAGACTGCCTTCTCTACCTTGGACAGTACAAAAATTTTCATCGTATCACATTTTCACTTCTTTGTTTTGAAAAACAGCATCACCAGATCTACCTAGAATGTCAACACTTTCCTTTTTTTATTCCAATCTTCAAAGGCCGCAAGTCCCTTCTCTCCATAAAGCCTTCCCAGGTCACTTTGGGCCTGATTTCTTCCTAATACGAATTTAGTCTCGACCACTTTGGCATCTGTTATACTGCCATTTCACCTTTCATCCACTTTGGGGCCTATCTAACCATCTTAGGGACAAGAACTACTGCTTTAACGTTTGTTTTGTTTTGTTCTGAGTATCAGTTTCCAGTACAAAGGCTCTCGATAATACAAGTTTGGGTTTCCACTATCAAGTTATAACCTTCTGGCCCTCTTTACCTCGCTAACTCTCTTCTTTAAGCTCTCTCCTTAACTCTTAAACTCACTTTTAATCCCACTATAGTGTCCGTCCTACCAAGCATTCTCAGATACTATTATTGACTTTTGAATTTTGAGATTCCACAACACGTGCTAAACGAAAACAACCAGATTCCCGTTCTTGGTAACTGGGGATTTTTTGTTTTGTTGTTGTTTTGACTGTTCTACCTGCTTATCGCCTTTACAATTTTCCTCGTCCACTCCCTCAAAATTTCAACCACTTTCGTACGTGGACAACTCTCATAAAGCTTCTTCCCAACGTGCCCCGACTTCTAACCCGGCACATTCCTTCCTCCGGGGCCCATTTCTAAGTACCCGTTCTCTTTTCTAAGATGGCCGCCACAAAGCGCAGAGAAGGCAGTGTGTGTTCCACCCACGCAGGGCCATTATCGTTCTGGGGCCACAGGGGGATGCGCTCAAAGAGGACGGGCCTGAGGCGGGGTGTGGCCTCAAAACTGGGAAGGGCCAGAGGAGGGTCACTGCTCAGCCCCCTGCGCAAACAAGAATTGAGACCTCCGTCACAGGAAGTGGGCGCCCCACCCGGGGCCCCACCCCTAACGTCAGGGGCCGGAAGTGAGCGTTGCTCTGGCGCGGATGTGGGGCGGACGCGACTGTGGGGAGAGCGTGTCTGGACCGAGGTAGGAAAGGCGTCCGGCCCTGGCTTGGGCCAGCAAACAACTCGCCTTTGTGTGGTAGGATCCCGTCACCATCTAATTTCTTCCGTTTTCTGCCCGTAGCCTTGGGCCAGCTGGGTTCTCAGCGTAGCTGTTTTGGTTACAGGCAGTTTTGCCATTGCTTCGTCCCTTCGAGGGCCTCCCTAGCTCCCCTTCGAGATAACCACCTTCCCGCCTTCTCCTATTTGGTCTCATTGCTTAAATCTACTCTGAATGTTTTATTTAAGGGAAGAAAAACTTACTGAGCCCCCAGCTCTGTTAAGAGTTTAACCAGTTGCTTCAGGCTACATCAGGCCCTAATCTAGACTGTAATTTCACGTTTCACCACGTCTGGCACTAGGGAAAAGGTAAAAATCACCTGTTAACAGTTTGATGTGGAAGAGACTTAAATAGACAAGGCTGAATGATGATGAGGCTATCAATTTCATTACCCTTTCTTTCCTGTGATTAGTCCTTTCTCCCCCAGAGGATAGAGTGGCATCTTACAAGTTGCTGAAATTAGTGCTGATCACTCCTTTAAATGCCTTAAAATCAAGGAACATAATACTTAGTTCTTCCTTCTAAATTTCTTTTACTTTTATTGAATAAGTATAAAGTAACGATGTAAAACATGTCAAAAGGAAGATCAGAATTTCTTACTCCAGACATGAAAAATATTTTTTACGACAGTTTCACTAATGATTGTAATTAACAAATGGGCTCTGCAGCAAATTACTAAACTAGAGTTCCAGATGATAACTTGTATTTCCTATCATAGATTCCAAGGCTGCTTATGTCATAGAATGGGGGGAAGGGGTGTGGAATTGTACGAGAGGCCAAAGGAGAGGTTGCTCTAGAGACAATAACTGTAAATCAAGCCAGACTTCACAGAAGTTTCTAATGGAGATGACTATATATAATTTTAGATTTTTCCTATAATGATAATTTTATTTAATCATGGTGCTCAATAGTGGGGATCTCAGGTAGAAGAGGAGTCAGACTACAAAACCATTTCTTGTCTTATCTACATATCTGTTAATAGACTTGTTCTCTTATGATTGTGTTATCCATAAAATGAGCAGTTCTTAAGTCCTAACATTTAGAAGTTTTCCCTCAGTATATAGAGGGAATGAGTATTAACCAGAGAGATTAAATAATAGTCTATCCATTTTAGCATAGGAGATTGGAGGTCACAGGAGAGGTGAGGCATCACTGGAAAAAGTATGGCACTTCCTAATCATATTTAAGAAAAGTTAGACTGTCTCTGGGCATATTGGATGAATTAAGTGTATATAATTTCTGACATAGGCTTCCAGCATTCCCAGGTCCCAGGGGGAAGCAAGACTGGCAGCCTGTCCATGCTATATTTCTAAGAGCTTTAAAATTGTACCCTATTTCTATGTTTATTTTGAAGTTTAACAGTATTCTTTTGGTCTTAACTTGCCTTCTCTAATATTAAAATAACATCAAGCCGTAATTTATGGTAAAGAGTGACCAGCCATTGTAATGGCATTTTAAGTAGACTGACATCTTATCACCTCAATACAGTTTAAATTAGTAGTCATATATGGTTTTTCTTAACTATTTGTGAGCCCTAGAATTTATTCTAAGAGTGTGAATTAGGCAATGATGTTGAAATGTTTCAAAGTAATAAGGAATGCTTTAAAGGAGAAAATATTTGGAGGATGGGGTACTAAGGGTTTCTTATATTGAACTTAAGTAGTTTCAATTCCAATTTGACTTTACCTCTTGGGGCCACCTTTTGATACATTTCATTTCCAATTCCCTGAATCACTCCTTTTTTTTCCTCCCCCAGCACTTGGATTCAGCTCCTTCATTTCCAACATGGAAGAAACTTACAGTATGTACTCCTTACTGCTTTTAGAAAATAAGTTAAATTACTTATATATATAGTTTTATGTCTAACAGGACTTCAATGTGTGGGAAAGAGTCACGTTTCTCCTAAACTGCTGAGGAGAAAAGGTCTGTGTGGTAGTAATATAGAGAGGGAAGTTCCCAAATTTGAAATGAGGCCCTTGAAATTTAAAAAGTTAGAGAGAGATGAGAAGTCATCGAGCTTTGAAAAGGCTATAGTTGAGACACCTGTGTTAAAATATATTTTTTATTAAATTAAGCATTTTAATTCCTCAGGACTGCAGTTTCTCCTGTTAGTGACACAGATATAGTAAACTGTTTTGAGGGATAATATAGTACTGTTGATGTACACTGAGTTTTTAGGATTAAAAAAATCCTAAGGAGGATATTTCTCAAGTGATCCAGGAACCTTAGATGGCCCAAGAAGTCAAAAAGGAGCCAGCACTAACATTATACAAGTGTAGAACCAAAAGAAACCTGAAAAATCCTTTCACTTAATACTCAAATTTTACAGCTAAGAAAACAGAACCTAGATTAATTGATTTGCCCAATGTTCCATAGTTAGGGACAGAGTGAGAACCAGAGTCTTACATGTTGTTTATATGCAGTGCCCTACTTGATACCACAAGGCACTATGATTTCTAGGCCCTGTGACCCAAGTTTGAGGAACATCTGAGCCAGTGAGTGGACGAAACTTGTCAACAGGGCCTGCTTTGTTTCCTACTTTGCTGCCTTGTTTAGAATCTCTTTATAATTAATAAGTAACAACTAAAGGGTATTTTAGTTCCATTCTAGCTTCAAAGAAGGGTCTGACAGAATCTTTATCACCAACATATAAAAACTACAAAGGTTCTCAAACTTCAGCATGCAGCAGAATCACCTAAGGGGCTTATTAAAACACATATTGGTGGACCCCACCCTGAAAATTTTTGATTCAGAAGGTCTGGGACCCAAAAATTTGCATTTATAACATGTTTTCAGGTAATGCTGATGGTCTTTCAGCTTCCTTAGAACTTTCCCCACCCCTTTAATTTTTTACTAAAATATTTTAATTAAAATTTGAAATTTCCATGCTCGTTTTGGCAGCACATGTACTAAAATTAGAATGATACAGGGAAGATTAGCGTGGCCCCTGCGCAAGGATGACACGCAAATTTGTGAAGCTTTTCATATTTTTAAATATATGGTAGCTGAAGGAAATTAGACTCTGGGTGGTAATCACACAATAGAATATGTAGATATCAAATTATAAGGTACAACTGAAAATTATATAATTAACCAATGTTACCCCAATAAACTTTTTAAAAATAATAAATAAATAATAAAATTTGTAATTTCCATGTGAGATAGATTTCATTTATTTCATTCATTCATTCCTAGAAGCTTATTGTCTATTAAATTAAAAAGCAACTTCTCCTCTCTGTCATTCTTAGTTACATTCTTCAGGCATAATTTTTTTCTTAGAAAAATATCACCTGGAAGTAAGTTAGAAATGCACAATCTCAGGCCCCATCCCAAACCTACTGAATCAGAATTTGCATTTTAACACAATCCCCAAGTGATTTAACACTTGGGAATTACGTTAAAGTTTGAGAAACACTGCTTTAGAATATACTTGACCTTTTTTCCACTTGACCTAAAACTCTAAGCTGAAAATTCCTAAAGATCTCCAACTTCTGCCTTTGGGCTGTACCTCTTAGTTGATGGAACTTTTGTCTAGTTCCTTATTTTCATGAAGCTTCCTCCATTTCTCACCGTGGGTTCTAGGCCCTACACAGGTGTAAGGGACATCTGAGTCTGCATTAGGAGAAAGCTTGTCCACAGGGCCTATGACATTGTATATAACAGTACACTAGAAACCTAAATGTTCATCAGTAAGGTAAGTGATTAAGAATTTATGGTACATCCATTTGCAGCAATGAAATATTTCTTATATGCACTGACATAGAAGGTGCTCTAGGATATATTAAGTAAAAAAAAAAACATACAAAATAGGTACTGGAAATCCTATTGCATGGTACAGTGTGGAGGCACCTTGAGGACATTATGCTAGGTAAAATAAGTCAGTCACAAAAAGACATACTGTGTGATTTCACTCTATGACATATCTAAACTAGTCAAACTCAAAAGCAAAGTAGTGGTTGCCATGGTTGGGTGGAAGAGGGAAATGAGGAGTTGTTCGTGGGGTGTAGAGTTTCATTTTTTCAAGATGAAAAAGTTCTGGAGATTGGCTGCGCAACATTGTGAATATTCTTAACATTACTGAACTATATACTTAAAAATGGTTAAGATGGTAAATTTTATGTTGTATACATTTTATCAGCATTTACATTCTTTTAATTAAAAATTTAATAAATTTTTAAATCTAAAAAAAAACAGGTTAGAGCTGACCTCAGTTACCAGAGACCAAAAGTAAAGCATTATGGTAGGAAGCTATCATTATCAACTCTGATGTGTGCCACTGTATGGGCAGTACAATGTGTATGAATCATAAGGGACGTCCACTCTGTCAGCTGCTGACATGGTCTAACATTTGCTAGTGATGGAATGGATTAAATGAAAGGAAACAAATAAGAATTTCATCCATAAACTCTCCCTGGTTGTCCTGAAGCTTCAGAAATATGAAAAGATTGCTAGTCAGGATGAGCCTGGTTGGAATAATAAGCATGCCTGTCCTCTAAGACTTTTCCTCCCTATTCATTTCTTCCTTCAAGTCACCTTTCTGGCTCATTTGCATTGTGATCATGGTTTGCAATTTATTCCATGTTTACCACTCTTCCAGTGAAACTGTCTGTTTCAATTCCCCACTGGCTTCTGATTTTCATAGCAGTCTCCTGGCTTATAAGCTTCTTATCAAGTGTGAATTGTTTATCTTATTTCACTTTTATCATTGCCTTCAGTAGGGCAACAGCATTTTATTAGGTTGCCTCTTGTCCCCATAATGTACTCAGAATGTGCTTAACCATTTATTTCCTTTCCTTAACCAGGCTTGTTAAAATTTGGAGTTCATCCTGGGCATCTTGTAATGCCTAAGAGTAGTTTTACACATTCAAAGAAACTTCTCTGAGAGACATGTTCAAAGAAATTTTCATAGTTCCAAACTATGGAAATGATCCCTGAAAGTATAGTCTTCTAAGGGTAGTTTTAAATAGTATGATATAGGTTACAGGCTTTCTTTCACACAGCAGCTTTATATATCCACAGTGGTTCCGTTTTTGCAGATTAATCTGGCCAATTTGATAATCACCGGATTAAAGAATTCTCATCTGTGTCAAAATATAAAAAGTAAAACTACCTATCTGATAAAAGTATTGATTTCATTTCAGAGGTAAATAGAGTAACCAAAATCAGGAACTACTTACAGTAGTAAGTTAAAGCAAACAGATGAAAAAGAAATTATCAACTAATATTTCTCAAGCTTCCATACAACATGTAACTGATACAGAGCAGTGCTTACCAACCTTTTTCATGTCCTGGCCTACTAGTAAATTAGGGATACTGGAAATGGGATTAACCACTCTCAGCTTGCCATAGGACTAGTCAAGGATAGAGACACACACGCATTAATATATTGGCCCACCATCCATTTCAGCCTTCAACTTACTTGTTGGGAAGCTCTGGTTGGGTTAGTTAGAATAGGAATGACCCTAAATTAGCAGTTTTAGGAAGGGAAAAGAGTATATCATTTTATTTAACTTTTTGTTTTATAGTAAGAATAACTGACAATGAAAAACAATAGTGTTTAAATACAACCAAATATGAACTTAGACCTCATCCCATGATTGCTAGTTTTGCTGGACTTATTAAGATTTAGTGATAATACAATTTTATCTTCTCGGGGTTACATTTTCATTTTCAAATGTTTAGTCACCTTTTTTTTTTTAATTCCAAGTTGTTGTCAGACTGTCTTGTTCTGTTCTATTACAGATTCTGTTGGAAAATACAGTGTGCCTGAAACGCTATAGTTTTGCAGGGACCTATTAAGTTTTATACTAATCCTGTTTCTCTCTTTCAGTCGATTCCCTGGACCCTGAAAAGCTATTACAATGCCCCTATGATAAAAACCACCAGATCAGGGCCTGCAGATTTCCTTATCATCTTATCAAGTGCAGAAAGGTAGGGTATTATTTTCATAATTTGCCCCATAATGCCCTCCTGAGTTCTCTTAAACAATTTTTGTAAATATCAAATGATTTTAACATAAATGTTTTAATTGAATGCCAGAATTGTTTTGAATATGTACCTTTGACTGTACCAACATTTGTAGAAAGGAGTTTGCTTATTTTGAGGATACATAGGTTTTTTTGTTCTGATTTTTTTCCACCCCAACTAGTGACAAAGCACCCTTTATAATCAACTTCTCAGAGTCGTCTTACCCTTTGTAAAACAGGAAATATTAATTTTTGCTAGCAATGAGAAATCTCTCTTCCCTTGTGAACTTGATGTGTTCATTGTCCTGATAAGGATTAAGTGCTATAATGCATTGATTTCTGATTTTGTTTGTTTAGAAATTTTAGAAAAGTCGAACACCCAGAGTTTAGCCCCCAAAAAGACTATTTCTAAAAATAACTTTCACCAAATTTCAACAGTAAGCATCTTTGGGGGCAGAAATAACATCAGAATTTTTTTCTCTGGTCAGTCTTTTGTAGACTTACCTGACATAAACTGCATTCATGTTGGTATATTAACTGAGACACTTGGAAAGATTGTTAGAATGCATATGTCAAATACAGAAGCCAAACTTCTACCAGGATCTATGCTTGGGAAACAATTTTGGTATTTAATCCAAACTGTTGATGCATTAACATCCTTTAAAGGGCCGTTTCTCTCGCAGTCCTGGAGACATGATTATAATGCCATTTTTTAAATTATTTCTTCAGGGTTTTTGTAAATCTTTTTAGCAAAAATTTCTTATGGTTGAACCTACACAATATAAATCAGAAGATGCCACCATAACTTCCTACCCTAGGCTCTCAAATATGTCAAAGGTAAAGGTTGGGAGAGGGAGCCAAGCAGAATTAAAGACATTGTAGTAGCTCCCTTTTTCTAGTGCTCTTAATCTTTGATCACATATCTTTTGCATTGGAATATCTGTTTCCCTTATGAAAATCATGGAGATAAATGCCCTCACAATTTTCTCCGTCCTCTATTTTTTTCCAGCCTTCTCCCCATTTCACATTATTTTTACTTTTTTGAGTATCATTTATGATGTATCTTTTGCTTCCCCTATTAACTTTCTTAATTACTGATATTTTACCATAAGATTTGGGTGATATCGAACACTTTGTTTTGTTTTAAAATATGGAACTTTGTCAGCAGAGTAGACTCTATAATTTGGCTTTTCCTTAGAGAAATAGCTGAAATAAAGGTCAGAATGTTCAGAGCCTCATTTCAGGCATCATTAACTTAAATAAGTGTCCCTGTGTTAATCTGAAAAATTGCTGGTTAGCCTCTTCTGCAGCTTCCTTCCAACAGCTGTTTTCTAGCCCTATTATATTACAGTAGCAGGGGCACTACTGCAGTGCAGACTAAGAGTATGTTTTAGTGTTACCATTCATTCTGAATATCAGCTTTCCAGAGATATATCCAGAGAACTCTACTATTACAGGCTATGCCACCTGAATCTTGTGACCCTAAAGAGCAAAGGGGGAAAATGATTCAAACACCCAATCCTAAATTTGCTGTTTACCTCAATTTAAGCAGCTTTAACCCCAACATCTGTGTTGTCAGTCTCTAATCATAACAAAGAGGTTTATGTTTTGATGATTTTTAGGTACTACATGGTCTTTATGAGTGATAAATAATCCCCTCTTAATTTTCTACTGTGAATTTACCTATCATAGTGAAGGCACAGGTTTATTGAGAGATTTTAGGGGAGCCATTTATATAGAGTGAAGCTGAGCCACTACCCTTGGACTTTTAAGAGATCCAGATAATTGATAGACTCTTTAACTTTTGTTCAACAGAATCATCCTGATGTCGCAAACAAATTGGCTACTTGTCCTTTCAATGCTCGCCACCAGGTTCCTCGGGCCGAAATCAGTCATCATATCTCAAGTTGTGATGACAAAAGTTGTATAGAGCAAGACGTTGGTAAGACTGACTAGCTGAAATGTTTCAGAGCTAGAGTTAACCACTTTAAATTTATATTATGGTACATTGTCACTTTGAGTTTTGGCTTTCATCATTTATGAAGTATAATACTTTTCAGCAGCAAAAGGTAGTCAGGTTGTGTTTGTCAGACTACTTTCTCTTCTGAACCACCTTATTTTATTAATCATCTAAATATAAAATTTATTTTGTTACCATAAACACAGTAAACATCTTTGTTTCTGCTTTTCTTTCTTGTCCTTTGTCAGCAAGAGGATAAAACTACTCTGCTTATTTTTTATACCTTCTGTTTTTCAGAAACAAAGACCCATTAGGCTACTCTGCAACCCCCTTAGCCATTAATCCCCTTAAACATAATAACTTGGCAATGTCCTGTTCTAATGGTAGAATCTCTGTTGTCTCGCAGTCAACCAAACTAGGAACCTTGGACAAGAGACTCTGGCTGAGAGCACATGGCAGTGCCCTCCTTGCGATGAAGACTGGGATAAAGGTGAAACGCCGCTACATCTTTTTCTTTACAATGTCTAAATCTCAAGCCATTTGCTTTAGACGGAAGATTTTCCTTTTTTATGAACATACCATGTTGTTCAGAATGCTTTATTATTTTTATTGGGCCCCAAAATGAGCACATTTGTATCACTGTGCAGACATGTGGAACAGCCTATCCCTCTTGATTGGAAAAAGCACTTCTTTACATCTGTTTCTTTCCATAAATTGTGTTGTGCCATCTGTGTTTGGCTGTTACTAGGCACGTTTATTATTATTTATGTCGCTCGTGTTTATATCTTTCAATTAAATTCCTGCTACTGTGTCACTTAGGCAGGGTACTTGATCAATTTTTACTTGTTTCTCTAAACATAGGTGTATTGTTTTCTGTCTTACAAATTCAACTAGCATGAACTGGTGTTTTGTAACACAAACTATGTTTCGCTTCCTTTGGCAGATTTGTGGGAACAGACCAGCACTCCATTTGTCTGGGGCACTGCCAACTACTGTGGCAAAAACAGGTAAATGAAATATCTCTTTCTCAGCACCGCCTCCCAAAATCAGAGTGCTTTGTTACCAAAAGAAGCCACCGAAACATGAATTGACTCTTTCCTTGATAATGTTACTTGTGGTAACTTAGTCTAGATACTGTTTGGGCGGTTTTTTTTTTCTTATTTCTTCCTTGATTTATAAAAAGGTCACATGCTTTGTGTTAATCACTGCATAAACACAAAAATACTGGCTTATAGTCAAGCAATGGAGGCAGTGGTGCTAGACATTCTTATGTCTTTGTTGTTGTTGTTGCTAGGTTCATATTTTAATGCTTTGAATAAATTCTGCAGGTATATACCACATGGATCATTTTTACTCTCAGTAACTAGTGTCTAAGGAAAAAGTAATCTGAAAAGTTTTTGATTTGAGATTGGGAAATCCAGAATACCAATGTGTAGAGAAGAAAATGCATCTCTTCTTCCCATTGGTTTCATATCTGATTTTTAAACCTATAAGATTTCTCATTATTATTTGATCTTTAAACCTTGGAAGATCAAGTTTCAAACCCAAATGAGAATATTTCTGGATTATAAAATGAAGGAATGAGATGCTAGACTTTATTTTTTCCCCAAATAGAATGTGTATCAATTTTTATTTCTTAATTTCTAAGGTCAGTAATTGTAAATTTGCCATATTCTATACGTGCACTAAGATAGAAAAACTTAAAGATGAATTCCATTGATACAATTTTAACTTTGCCATAGCTTTATGAGATTTGTTGCCTTTGGTTTGATTTTCTTGGTATCTCTTGGTATCTCTTATGTTTATTGAGTTGATGAGCCTGTCATGCAACTGAACAGTAGATGGCATTGCCGTTTATCTCAATTTCTGGAAAATGAAAATGCTTAGACCCCTCTTAATGCCTGAAAAGAACAGTGAGCTTTCCAGAGAAGTGATAATCATTCTAATTGCAAGAATGTTTTGATGGAAATGTGTTTACATTTCAGAAGGTACGGTTTTTTTCCCTCCAACGTAAAAAAACACACACACATTTTGATTATTTAGTGTGCGCCTGCCTGGAGAATACAGATATGCCGGCATAGTCAAATTCATCTTTCTTTTTGCAGCCCTGCAAGCAACATAGTTATGGAACATAAGAGTAACCTGGCTTCAGGCATGCGCGTTCCCAAGTCTCTGCCTTATGTTCTGCCATGGAAAAACAGTAAGTGAGATGAGGCAAAATGCTTTTGTTCTTTTCTTTGTGCTAATACATACAGTTAGTCTTGATTATTCAGAGACATGATTAGTCTGAATACCTTCCACTCCCATAACCCTTAGAGTAGATACTTCCTTAAGTTTTGAACCCTAAGCACCTCACTCACTCCACCCTAGTGCCGGCTCTGGTGGGTAACAGGAAATTATAAATAGGAAAGTACAAGGTCGCAGAAACCAAGAAAACATTTTCAAGATGGGGTGAACTGACATCAAATACCATGAGTAAATTTGGGGACCAATAAAAAGGCTATTGATTGTAGCTAGGAGGAAGTCATCCCTGACTTTCAAGGCATAATGTCAGTAGGGCATTGTGAGTAGAAATTAGATCGTAGGGATTTAAAAGAAAATGAAGAGAGAAATGAAAGTTATAAGTCATAAGAACCAGTATAAGAAGAGTATTTGGATGTCTTTCTTAGACGTCAGAGGCCATGCTGAGCAAACAGATACTAAATTTGTATCATACCAGCCTAGTAAAGAAATTCCAACATATGGAACATCCAAGATATTGTCATTTTTATTTAATATAAACTTTCTTTTCCTAATGTTGCCCCAAATTCAGATTCCCTTGGTTTCAGTCTTTGCTACTGTTAGAGTTTATTTTCAGATGGCAAGAGGATCCCTTTTAAAAATTTCCCTTTGGATACTTGTATTTTCCAAAACATGAGGTCACCAAATCATATGCCAAAAGGCTTGATAAGTAAAGGGCTATTTTCTTTTCTCATGCTCTTGAGTGGAATCCAATTACTAATTTTAAATTCTTCTACTTTTATATTGTAATTCAATACACCCCAGAATAAGTCATTTGTGTTTAGTAAAAATAGGGAATGGAGTCAATTTCAATTGACATGATGTATTTATTTTGAAATATTTCTACTCTGTAGATGGAAATGCACAGTAACTGAATATCTCATCAAGTAAGTGTTTCAGTTTTATTTCACTATCTCTTCAGATGGTACAAGATTTAACTGGACATAAAGCAGTTTGGGTCCAATTTCCTTTCAGATTATGATACCAAATTAAAGCTTTGTGTGTGCCTATGTTTTTTAAGTATATAACTTCTATTATGGCTTTACATACTAATGAATAGGCATTTACTTGTTAAATTAGAATTCGGTTAACATGCCAAGTTGCTTTCTCAAATGTTAGTACACATTGCCTTTTTTCTTTCTTTCTTTCTTTTTTTTTTTTATCAAAGTCGCATTCTAGATCTATCATGCCTCTTTAATGGACTGAGATTAATCAGACAGCTGTGCTTCACTGCTCTGCAATTCTTTCACTATTCAGTACAGTTTAACACTCATCAAAACATTCATATTTTTTTAATGAGCACTTAAAAGTTTTGGGTCTCTAAGAGTCTTGTACTGTTGATCTTATCTGAATATTTAATTTAACAGACTCTCACAAAATCTATATGAAGAGGCCAAAATCTTTTACTCTTCATAGATGAAGCCTTTACTTGAGATTACCTTATGTACTCATAGCAGAGCCAGATTTGATGCTTCAAATGTTGCCTTGGCTGAGGCTGCCCAGCCACACTGCTCCTAGCAAAAAGAATATTCTAAAGGCTTGGATGGGATTATAGCCCTACTATCTTGCAGATAGTCAGCCCTCAGTGAATATTTATTGAATGAATGAGTAATTTCATTTCACTCACTTCCTCTGGACAATGATGATCTTCTGTGAGTGAAGGTACATTTTGTACAAAAACTGATGTTTCTTCTGGTGAGAAGTAGAAAAGAGATTCTAAAAGCAAACACCCCTTAGCTGTGGACAATAATATCTATCAGTTGCTTCTAGATACCAGCTATTTATCCTGATAGGTTCTGATGTCAAATTGTTAAATACATCTGGAAGCCAGAAAATTGCATTTGGCCCCAAGAAGGGAAAGAGACACAATAGCACTGGGGTGTGTCAGGAAAGCACACACAAATCTGGATAAATGGTGAACTTTGAATCCTCCTCTGACACACTATACAAAATACTTGGTGCTCGTACAGTATGAATAGCTCTCTAATAAAAATGGCTACTCTAAGGTGAAAGACTGGGAAAACTTTTCTATCACTTAAGACACTCCTCTCTTTTGAAACTTAACTCTTTACTATTAAACTCCTTATATGCTGAAAATTTATTTTTCTGTGTAACCCCTGAAGAATCAGGAAAAAAAAAATTATCCTAGGTTAGGTAAGAATTCTTAAACAGCCACAGGCCTTCTTATCCTCTTAATAAAAATAAAGTATCATTTTTCGAATGCCTATTGTTGCAGAATTCTCTACTTTCTTTTGAAGGATACAAAAGAAATAGGAGACATGACTTATTCCCTTAAGGAAAGTAAGTGTGGGTGGAAAATTTTTTGAATGCACATATGGTGAAAAGAGTTTGTTCACCTTGCACTCAATATGCTTTGTCCCATTTGTGTTTATCAGTACCTTCACTCTTTACTAGATAAGTGCCTCAAAAGCAGGTAATACTTATTTCATGTTCACCTAAGATACACTGTAACAGCTCAAAAAAATATTGTTGAATTTATAAGTAGTAGAATGTATGAGAAGAGAAAAAGATCAATGTAAGTTAAGTAGAATTAATCCAGAACTGTCTGTAGAAGTCAATTGCCTGTATAGTCAATTCTGATTTTCTCCTTACTCATGAAACTGTTGGCACAAGGAGTGTACACTGACCTCTGTATAGAATACTTTTAGTTCATTTAACAGGTTTCTATGTGCTTAGTGGTCCTGAAGAGCTAAAGGTCAGAAGGTGCTTGATGTTTTGCCATTAACAACAGCAGATTCCTCCTGCAGCCCAAGAGATTTTAGTTGGGTTATAGTTTTGTGGGCATTGTCATAGTTGGTGCTTTTGTCATTGAAAGAAACTGAAAATTGTTTTTCTCATTTCCTTACAGATGCCTGACCATAGAAGAAGACTCTTGCTTCTTCCTGCTACTAGTGGGTTCTTCGTTTTTCTCCTAATCTAATTATAGAAAGATAAACTGTGACTTTCAAACTGACAAGTACCTTTTTTTCCTCCCCCCTTTTGAGCCCTCACTCATTTGATGCAAGAAAGAACCCTCATACTTAGAAGAACTGTTTCAAATAAACCATTGATGTAGATAGCTTGATAGTTTGGTTAAGTACCTGCAGCCCCAAGATCAGAAATCACATCTCATTCCACATTAATGAAACATATTTAAAGTAATCTTAAAGAATCCAGCTAAAGCAAGCAAGAAATTTAGGTTAGAAAAAGTAACTATATTTGTGTTCTCTAACACACATGGACCAAATTCTTTTTACCATTAGTAGGAATGAGCCTTTTCTGAATGATGCATGTATTTATCCAGTCTCCAAGATATTGATAGCTTTTATAGAGCAAAATACCCCATTATTGTTTAGAATCTTAGAATCTTTAGGATATCTTGCTTCCTAAATATTTCCAACCTAGGGTAGGTTTTTTTTTATTTATTTTATCTCACCCACATTCCAGCCAGAAATTGGAGTAGCTATCAAACTAAATGTGAATTAATAGAAGTGAAGATTGGCATGGAGTGGAAGAACCAATATACTTGGAGAAGAGATAGGTTTTCTACCTGCGTGTGAAATTTGATTTGTTTCAAAGCTTAAATGCAGGAGAGCACTGCTGACTACTGTGAGACATGTGTATAATAAGTTAGATTTTGAAACATCCAAGCTCTTGCTCTCCTAGCATCTTTTTGGCCCTTACAAGGAGACTTCATAATCTCCCCAGAACAGTTTTTTGTTTGGATTGTTTTTTGTGTGATTGTTTTCAAGTTTGGTTTGGTTTTAAAACTGTCTGGCTTGGGGAGGGATTTGGGATCTGATATAGATAGAAACTTGAGTGAAGCATACTAACAGTTGCAAAAATGATCTCTCGAGCTTTGTGAATAACAGATAAGGAGGAGTGGGCTTCTGTGGAACGCCTTTTTCCAAGAATTTTACACAAAACAGGATTCTCCCCTGATGAAGCATAGATATCTTTTTATTTAGTTTCAATCTCTTAAAACAGGTTCAAGATAAGCCCCAGTACAAAAGTATTTCTGCTTCTTAGCTGTGTGATCTTAAATGACTAACTAGATCATTTCTTCTGGAGAAAATGGGTAATGTATTGAAAAGGGGGAAAAACATCCTTTATGCCCCTAATCTTGGTCATTTATGTTTTTGTATCAATCAACACTTCACAAAAACTTATTTATTTAAATATTCTTATTACTGGAAAATACAAAATCCTTTTGATTTTATTTGATTGGGTGATGACAAAACAAAACTATCATAATATCTCTCTGTACACTTGTAACCCAGAACTGCCTAGTTTAGGAAAAACAAGCAGAGGCATGAATTTCATTGCAAAAAATTAGCCGCTTGAATACAACTCAACAAAGATTCAACAGAAAATAGTTACTTTGTTTTTTTAAGTAGAGGGGTGAAATAGGCTGACATCTACTATTTATGAAAAAAATGAAAAATCTTATTGTTATTTTAGGAGGACACCTCTTTGCTCCTGATTACTAGAACTTAATCACAAAACATCTGACCTTTTGGAGTGTGGGTTGCATTCACATAGGGAATGCCTGCCTGTTCGCTCACAAAATAGATAATCTTGTTTCTTTAGTAAACTAATGATTAATGCAGCCAATTTGTCTGATCCAGGAGCTTTCAGAGACTACTTTGGGATTTTTCTTGGGCCTAGGATTCACTAGTCTGGACTTTGTTTGCTAGAGATTTTTAGAGATTCCCAAAAACTGGAACAAAGAAGTGACTAACTCTGCTTCTTATGTCAGAAGTTGGGAGGAGAAGCTTACTTATCTTTGAAACCCTCTTTTTCAGAGGATACACTCCCTTTAGAATGTGAACAGTAGAAGGGAAACAGCTGAATATTCTACCTTAATTTCAGCTAAAGTCAAGTGTTATAGTTAAAGGTTAAATGCAGAGGTGTTTCGAAAACTTAACCCAGAGAGCCTTTGAGTTCTGCATTTGATCTTATGCAGGGCTTCCAGACTACCCCAGGGAGATTTGCTCTTTGGAGACTGCCTTTCTCTGTAAGGATTCTAGAAGTGCCATTGTGATTTGCAAATGTTCTCACCAGGAATAAACAAATGAGGGTAATGATGCTTAGCAATCCTGGTAGCTGTACCTGAGCTAAACAAGGAGAATATTTAGATTTGATTTCTATTAATGCTCCGCAGTACTCTTTCATTGGTGAGACAGAACAGTAGCTGCTTGTGTTAGTATCTTAGACAAAACATATATACCTGTTTTGGCATTCTTAGAGTCTTTTGGTTGTACTTTTCACAGTTCACATTAAGCTCTAAACTAGGAAGAAACGAAAGAGATATTAACTTATTACCATTTTTAAAGAAATCTTAAAAATCAAGGTGATTCATACACTGTATTTTAAATGATCAAAGCAGGACTGGCCCTGGGAAGAATAGATCTTTAAGAAAATACTCATTTTCTTGTGCCAATACAATGTACAGAATAAGGAAAACTACCTAAATTCCTTGAGAAAAATACTGTAGTGACTGCTCATTCTTTTGATCACTGTCTTCCTGGTACTGTTAAGCTTCAGAACATCCTCCTTTACAGTGATAGCCTTTGAAGGCACATTAACCTGTTACCTCATACCAGCAGTCTCAGCTGACTTTTCTATTCCAGCCACACTAATGTCTGAAAAATGCACTGTTGTATGAACAGGGCATTTGCCTTTTACCCGGCTATTCCACTGCCTGGTCCAACTCACTTAACTCTTATAAACTTGGTAACTGGTGAGATAAATGTAAAATCTAAGTTTGTTATTAGCTAGGAAGAATAACATCCTAGGCCAACAGCAACCCTAGAGAACAACCATATGGTCAGCAGATTTGCATTTATGTTTACCTTATTTAAAGACTGTTTTATATAAAACTAAAATAGTGGAAGAGCCTTTGAGGAAACATGAAGTAGACAGTGGTTTTTTTTTATTATTATTTATATAGACACACACACGGAGATGAATCCAGGTTGTATGAAAAACTGTACGAACCCAACCGTGCCTCTTAATTTTGTTACTGAAATAAAGTATGCTTTTCCAGTTCATCTGTTTGGATTCTGCTTCCTCAGGTTTTGGTTTCTGGTTTTTATTGGGACAGGGTCAGGATATTTAGCTCCTTGTGTTGGTTTTCTCTAGAGTAGAACATAACAGCAGAGGTGCAAATTGAAAGTGATAGAAAGTCTTGGTCTTGAGATTAAAAGCTCCATTGAGATATCCTTTTGTTGAATTGGAGATTTCAACAGAAGAGTCAGTGTTTTAGCCTTACAAAACTCTTGAAAAATAAACATTGATATGGTTCTGCTAAGTGTGTAACTGATTCCCATCTAGAGTATCTCATATACTCTTAGAGCTTGAAGGGAGCTTAGTGAGCACATAATCCAAAACTTCATTTACGTATGAAGAAGTAAGCCATGCACATATGTGCAACATGACATTTCTTTAAAATAGAAGGATAGACACAAAATTCAAGATAGTGGTTATCTCTGGAAGAGAAGCCGAGGGGGTTAGGATCAGGAAAAAATAGTGTAGTAATATTCTGTTTATTAAGTTGGGTGGTGGGTTCCCCAGTGTTTATCTTATTACAGTGCTTTATATATGTATTAAATATACAATTTTAAAACATTTAAGAATAATGGCCAAAATTGTGCCATGTTTACTGTAGGCAATCCACTGTTCTTACTTAACATTTTACATATTTTAACCCAGAGTGGGGGGAAAACAGGCCCTGAAAGTTTTATCTTTGCTTAAGATACACAGCTTGTTAGTAGTGAGCTGTCACCATAACCTGAGACTTCTGCTTTCTAGTTTACTTCATTTGGCTTCTCTAACCATCCTACTTCCCTAAATGTTTTTGTACTCAACCTCTCATTCTCTCAGGCTGTTAGTTTCCTTCTGAACTTGTTTCCATGTCTACCAACTTGGACTCCACAGTCAGTCACTTCAGTGGCCTAAATTAGCACCTTGAGTTCCATTGATCCCACTTTGTTCTACTGTCCCCGCTTCACCAATCCCAAGTCAAGTGAAACCCACCATCTCTTACTCTGTTTATTCAAGGTTATTGAGCATAATGTTAGAAAATCACATAAATATGTCAACTGACTCTACTGCAGATATATGATTTCAGGAACTCATTTCTGTTTGGCTTTTTCAGATTACCATTGCACCCTTTTTATTGTTCTCAATTGTATAGTCCCTACTTCCTACCCCCACTTTCAGCCAATGGCTTTGCTGTTACTCTCTAGAGAAAATACTGGTCATCAAACTTCCTCTTTTTCCTATTTCTAGACTTAACTCTTACAGCATACATCTTTTCCTTTATCTCAGAAGTATACTTTCTCTCCAAGGCTAACTCATCCTTGTTCCTGTACTATATCCCAGTGAATTAGTTATCTGTCGATGCAGAAGAAATTTCCCCAAAACATAGCAAGCTAAAAAATAATAAACATTTATTACCCTCATAGTTTCTATAAGTAAGGAATTCATGAGTGGCTTAGCTGGATAATCCCGGCTTGGGGCTTTTCATGTGGTTACAGTCAAGATGTCAGCCAGGGCTGCAGTTTTCTGAAGACTGAGACTGGAGGATTTGCTTCTAAAGTGACTCACATGTTTGACAAGTCAGTGTTGGCTGTTGGCAGAAGGCCTCAGTTCCTCCCCATATGGGATTCTCTGATTGTCGTCACAACATGTCAGCTGCCCTCCCTCAGAGTAAGTTGAGAGCAAGGTAGGAGCTGTAAATTCTTTTATGACCTATGAACTTCAGAAGTCACGCTCCGTCTTTTCCACAGTATGCTCTTGGTTCCACCGGTGAGCCTTTTCATTGTGGGAGGGAACTTCACAGAAGCATGAATACCGGGAGTCAAGGACCATTGAGGGCTATCACATCCAATTTTTTCTATCCTCCAATATCGTCTATAAGTTATTCTCTCTTTCCTCTTTACCTTAATTCTATTTCTCTAACATTTTCTTATATACGTGTTATATTTTCTTTGAAAAAAATAGGTTTTCTTTAATGTTTCAACTCTTAAGCTACAAAAATACGAAGGTTACATTGATACCCTCTGTATCAATTAGGGTTCAGTTGCAGAAAACAATCTTTTGGAGCTTGTCTAAGCAGGAAGGGATGTGTTACAGGGCATCACAGAATTGTTGAGAAGGCTAAAGAAACAAACTCTAGACAGAATTTCCAAAAATAACTCCCAAAGACTGCTCAGGGAGCTGCCACTTCTACTATAGTTAGGAAGCTGCCACTGCAGCTGCCAGTTCAAGAAGCACACTTCTGCTGCTACTGTCAGCAGCCCCATATGGATGCTCTGCACCCTGACTTAACCCCTGCTGACTTCAGAATCTAAGTGATACACTATTGAATCTGACTGGCAAAACTTATATCTGAACCCTCGTTACAAGGGAATGTGGGAAATGTAGCCTTTAGCTTTCTGCCTTCTGCATACTAGAAGATTGTACATGTTCAGTAAACCAATACATAAAACCTTCCACAATCCCTCGAGCTATTGCTTGATTGCTTCTTAGATGCCAGATTTCTTGAAAGAATTGTCTATACTTGATCACCAGTTCCTGCTTACTCCTTCATTCATTGCAATCTGCCTACTCTGTTCTCAGTGTCTCCACTCAACCTCCTAATTTGCCAGACCAGTGGTCTATTTTAGTCCTCGTCCCCAGGGCATTCAGAAAGCAGGTTTCTTATGATGCTTGCAGAAGGAGCCATATTAATGTTATGCACAAAATTTAAGACTCCTCTCTTCAAACAGGCCTTGGACTTGGAAGCACTTAGAGCCTTGAGCTTCAGCTACCACCTAGAACCTCATACTTGACTTAATTAATGACGTCACTGTTCACCCAATCTTTTCAAAATTCCCTCACTTCAGTTAGCAAATCCTGGCAATTCAACACCAGAGATAACGTCTAAAACCAACCATTTCTTTGTTTTCTCCACTGCCACTGGCTTATTTCAGACCATCCCTGTCTGGACTATTAGAGCAACCTCCCGAGTCTTTTAGTCACTAGGTTTTCCCCATTTTAGTTTATCCTCCACCTGCCTTAGCATAGCATTCAAGATGTTTGGTAATCTGTTCCCGGTTTACCCAATAATAATAGCAAAGGCTTTTTGAGCACTCGGGTATATGCCAAGCACTGTACAAAGTACTTAATATACATTGTCAATTTAATTACACATAACCCCATGAAGAAGATAGTAAGTCCCCATTTGGTATATGAGGAAACAGGACCATAGAATATCCAACGTTTTGACCACAGTTACTAAGTTATTATATGGAAGACCTAGAATTGCAGTCAGGTCTGCTACCCCTAAAGGCAATATTCTCAATTCCACTGTATTTTGTAATTGCTTGCATATCATCCCTTCCAGCCCTGTTCATGGTCTAGCCATGGTGAACTTACCATCCTCTGACACATTGTGTTCTTTAATGACCATACCATAGCATGCCTTGTTTCCTAAAATACAGGAATTCCTACCCCTTCCCAACACTTTTCTGTTTAGCATATTCCATCTTCAAGTTCCAACTCAAATGTTACCTCCTTGGGTAACTTTTCCAAGCTCTCTGGTCTAGGCTCCTGCTGTCCTTTGTTCATAGTATTCTTAACAGCACTTATTGAGTTGTGTTGTGATTCTCTTCTAAATGCCTGTATTAGGGTTTAAAACAAAACAGAAACCACTCTCAGCATCTCAATATATTTTAAGCAGAAAGCAAATTTAAGACAGAATTAAGTGCTTACAAAATCATTTGAATAGCTCAAGGAGCAGGCTGTGGATTGGCCCTCTAGGAATGACTACTAGAACGCTACCAAACTAACCCACCAAGGGAGCTCCAGCCCCTGGAATATTGAGTGTGAGAACATAGCACCATAGCTACAATCCAGGGATCAGGAAGCTGCCACAAACAGTCCCACAACATGTATAGTATCAGACTTTTTGCAGAATTCCTGACTAATGTAAACATTCAAATGCATGGTCAGCAGAGGAAGGAAAAAGGAAACTGGATAATCAGTACCTGGAGCATTGAGAGTTTGCTCATGGGTCCGTTGGGTTTTTGAATGTTTGTTTTTGTAATAAGATTGAAGTCAGTCTCTCTCTCTCTCTCTCTCTCTCTCTCTCTCTCTCTCTCTCTCTCTCTCTCTCTCTCTCTCTCTCTTTTTAGAGGAAATTGGTTACTCTCAAAGTTCACAGAAAAAAGTACCATATGCCAACTTCTCCACCCTCCCCCTAAAAAAGCCAAATATTTGTTGCTATAGTACTTGAGTACTAAGAGGTCAGGGTCAGGCAAAAACTACTTGAGAAAAGTGTTTATAAAAGCAGTTAAGAGAAGTAACATTGAACTAGGTAGGAGTCAGTACAGCGTTGAGTCTAAGAACAGCCCTGTGACCTTGGAAACATCAGTTAAACTTTCTGTGCCTCTTTCTATAAAGGAAAGTTTGAACTAGATGACCTCCAAGGTTCAGTCCAACCCTAAAATTGTGTTTTTCTATTCAATTGAAAAAAAAAAAAAAGCATTTTTAAATAAAGAGGAGGAAGATTATGCAACATTTGTAGTCCTTTGCTTTTGATCATTCTGTGAAATTTTCCTGTCAACCTGAAAATATTCTCTGAGGCCATCCAGGTGAGGTGAGAGAAGCAATGGGGAAAGAAAGTAACCTAGAAAGTGAAATGGTTTTTTGCCTTCGCATTGAATTAAATGTAGTCTTTTAAAACACGCAGAGCAACTTCGGAGTTCCCTAATTTCCTCATTTGGGATTTTAGTTAAGGCAAAGAAACTCTTCAAAGAATCATCACTGATTCTAGGAACTAGAAGGCACATCATAACCTCAAAAGCAAGTCTTATTATAAAAAGTGCATTAAAAGTGTCCTCTAGGCTGTCTTAGCTAGGCCAGAGATTAAATAGCTTTCACCAGGTCCCTGCAGCCTCCTTTGGGCTATTTGCTGTGCTTGCTGTATATTTTGGCCTGATTTTTTTTTCCTTCAAGACTTGTTTTTCATTTTCTTCTATAAAGTAAACTGCTTTTCAGAACACCATTTCCAGACAACCCTTCAGATGTTAGCCGAGGGTCAGTTTGCCAATACTGTTTTTGTTGTTGTTATTTCATTCAAAATAGGAGACAGCCAGCAGTAACTGGTGCTGTCTTCAGAGAATGCTATGGTGTTACAGGAGCTGCGTGCTGCCCTTCATTTCTCCCCTGCAAATACACTTTCTTGGTTTGCTTCAAAGCTTGTTTACCAACTCTAGCTTAGCCCCTGACTCCCCTTTCTTTACTCCCCCTCCTAGCATTGTGTTTTGAAAAGATAGAGAAAAATAACAGCTTCTTCTCTGCCCTCTCTAGTGAAGACTGCAGAATCACCAGGGCCAATATGTCAAAATTATACAGCCTTCATCAAACCTTTGCACAGAGATGTTTCACATTAGCAAAAGAAGAGGCCATTTAACGTATAATATAGCCGCTTTTCTAAGGGCCTCTAACAAATAGGGGGCCCCAGGCCTGCCTCTCCTTGGTGTAGAAAAAAAAATAGATCAAAATAAATGAGCAGAATCTAGTTCTTAGCCAAGGATGATACAAACCCCAATTTTACATCTATTGTTACATGCAGCCAAATTAAATGGATGTTCACATGAAGATTTGTTATAGTTACAGCCCTATCCTCAGGCAGTCAAAGCATAATCCAAATATCACCTACATCGTAATTACTTGGGTACTTATTTTAAAATGCAAATTCCCAGGCTTTGGTCCAGATTTCTTGAATTGGAAAATCTAGAAACAGCAAACAATCTATTTTTTATAATACACCTTATACAATTATGCACAAAGTTTCTGAAACCACTTATCACTTTGAGTAAGTAAAGTCTTTTTAGGAATTTACCAGGAAGATAATTACACTATTTGTTTTTAAGGGCTCAAGCAGGTCCTTAAAAAGTCTATACACTAATCACAAAGTAAAGAGTATAACAGCAGTAATTAAGAACAACAGGATAATAAAGGCATAGTACCTGAATTATAAGGTGATTTAAAGATATAGATGGGAAAAAAATTACACTCAAATTTTTAAGAATGTTAACAGTAAACAATACATTTTAGCTATAATAAATATACTGAAGATACCTAACACAGGTGACATGAAGTACATGCAGCATAAGATTATCCCCATACACTGTCTTAATTTCTTGACTTCTTCCTTTTAAACAAAAAAATGAAATACATATAAGACACTTTGAAAGATACTTAAGACATCCTTTCATTCAAGGTCAGACATCTAAAAAAATCTTTTAGTGACTGCTTTTTATTCAGCCTGGGTAGATTACAGTGTCAGCTGGAAAGAAGAGTAAATTTCTGGATCTGAATTGTTTTCCTAACTCTATAACCTCCATGAATTGATATTATTGTATGCTCTGACCAATTTTGAGGGTATTTATTGACATTGTCCCATTTCACCAATACAGAATTCATTTGAGAGCTGTCACTACTTATAATTGACCTTTACTTCTGAAGATATAGCCCAGGGACTCTAGGGAATTCACTAGGCCATGGTTTCAACATGGCCCAAATGATTGATTTCTCATGGGTTCTAATGAAGTTGTCTTTGCTAGTGGGATGGGAAGAGGAGAATGAAGAGAATGTTGAGTATGAAGAGAACAGTAGAGGACGCCCTCAGGCTCTCCCATATCTGAATCAGGCAGAGGACAGAGAGACGAATAAGAGCAATTTTTTCTCTAAGATTGCTTTCTTCCTGCCCCTCAGGCTAACACAGACCCTGTGATCTATGCCCAAGTGTAACCCCACCTACCTGCTGCTTCTGTTCATGGACATAGTTAGCCAGGATGAGGAGGGGCATAGATTTCGACCACCCTACACCTAGGGCAACTATAGCAAAGAAGTGAGCCTCTGAGAAGTGTTTTGATAGAAAAAGGACCAAATATGGGGAAATTGTACCCAGGTCTTGCTACTATCCAGCCTCCTAAAAAGGCAGTCTCCCAGGAGAGCAAACTGTAACCTCAACAGATTCTGAGAAGGAAGAATTTAATCTTGAAATAAAGGTGGAGTATTGGTGAAGTTTTAGTCTCTATGTTCTAAAGAGCTGAGACAGGGTTGTTGATCTTTTTGGTGACCAGCAGGTGGAGATACATACTAAGGCTGCCGAGACTGCAGTGGAAATTATTGGGAAATAGGTAGCTTCCAGAGTTTTCTGAAGAGTATGCAAGGTGCCTTTCCTGCTTTCTAGTTCCCACTCCTGACCCACATATACCCCCCATTTCTCTTCCCTTTCTTAGACCCTTTGACCTGAGACTGTAACCTGTCAGCTTCTGGTATCAGACTAGGAAGGAGTGATACCAAGAATTCTATGGTGGAGGAAAGATGGGAAGTGGGGGAGTCGCAGAGACATTTGAAGCACTTATCTGAAGTCCCAGGACTGTGCTGTTTAGCACAGATTCTAGGTTGGCAGTCTGAAAATGCCAGTATCTTAAATTACTGGGGGACCATCCTCTTAAAACCCCCACACATATACAAATCTAAAAGTAACAGAAACCGGGACCAACAGACCAGGCAAAACACTGAATAGGTAACCAGCCAGTCAGTAGTTTGGCATCCACAGATGCCAGGCATCAAGTTAATGCATGGATAGGCACCCTCCTTGCCAGTAGGCACTAGGCCATGACTACCAGTTGAGTACAATCAGCCTGCCAATGTGTCTCCACATCCCAAGGCAATGTGCCATCAGCTTCCTCTGACACAAACTGAATGAAGCCCAGAACTCCTGAGAACCCATCTGTGTATGGAGAAATAGACTCCGTTCGTGATTGAGAGCAACAGGAGAAAGGGAGGCAAGAAAAGGGAATAATGCTCTGCTTTACCTAAAAACAAAAGCAGAGGCTCTTCTCCCTGCTAATGGAAAAGAAAAATCTGGAAATGGACCTTTCCTAGTATGACCCTGAATGAAGTCAGCAGTTAGTGGGATAAAATGGAATATATGATAGAAGTAGAGTGAAGGCAAATGTGGCATAGTAGAAAGCGCTAATTTGGAATAAGGACACCTGGATTCTATCTCGCATTAACTGTGTGCCTTTGGGCAAGTCATTTATTTTCTCTGGGCCTCGGTTTTCTTATAAATACAAGGAGGACATTAGATGATATCTAGACTATCTTCCTCCTCCAACATCTGCTCTTCAATTTTGAGAAGCGATTGACTCCCTTGTTGATGACCAGCCTCACAGCCACAAAACCCCATGTGATCCCAGGCATAAGCTATGTCTAAGCTAAGGGAACCATGTATTAAGGAGTGGGGGAAGTGAAAGTTCCAGTTCCCAATGTCTCTACTCTCACTATCTCCATTCCCATGCTAGGCACCCACCACCACAGGGATTTGAAGGTCAGAGGTCCAGAGCTCCTAATCCTCTATACACTGAAAGACTGGAAACTCTAGTCGGCCTTGTAACTAAGAGAATCTAAAGCTACTGTGTCAAAAAGAAAATGATGTTCATCTGGGTAACATCCATTGTATTACTATATATTGAGTTTGGGTTGATGGGGTTCTGTCTCTGATCTCAGCTCCATTGCCCCAGAACTGCCCCCTTCCTCACTCAGGTCTCTTCCTGCACATTCAGATTCTCAGTGGGCTGTTGGTTCTGGCTGCTTGTTCGGTGTTCCCCTGGTTCCTGAGAAAGGACCTGTGCCTGAATTTACCCTGTGAAGAAAGTCATCCCTTTATTTCCCCTCCAGTCATTGTCTCACTTCCTTTGTCCAGGTGAATTTCCACAGGATATTGGAAATTCCTTATTTACCAAAACTTCCCTATATACCAAGACTTAAGAAAATATTCCGCTTAAGAATTGAGAACCGAGAGTTTTGGGAAATTCATGAATAATGAATAACAGTACTCATCGGAGACTTGAGTTCTACTTCCTTGTCCTCACTTCCACCCTGGGGAATTTTAAATACCCCCAAGGAAGGAAAATGGTCAGAATAGACTAACATCTTGGTTTTTCTCATCTAGTTGCATTATGCTGAATTTCAAGGGCAATGTCATTTCACCTTTCGCATTCCACCAGATGTTTTAGTATGCTCTAATCTCCGAGTCAGGGGGCAAGGAAGTGGTTGATACAATAACTCAAAGTAAAATAAGATGAATCCTACTTTCAAGGAATTTATAGTCTATATTAGTTATCTATTAATGCATATAGTAGTGACTTAACAATAAACATTTATTCTCTCACACAGTTTCTGTGGGTCAGGAACTTAGAAGCAGCTTAGGTGGCTCTGGCTTGATGTCTCTCATGAGGTTTCAGTCAAGATGTCATCTGAGGCTGTAGTTATCTGAAAATCTGATTGGGGTTGGCCACCTTGACTCACATAAGTGAACTCAAATTCTGGCAAATTCTGGCTTCTGGTAGAAGGCCTCAGTTCCTCTCCACACAGGCCTCTCCATAAGGCTGTTTGAGTGTCCCCATGACATGGCATCTGCCTTCCCTCACAGCAAGTGATCCAAGAAAGACACTAAGGCGGAAACTGCAACATCTTTTATGATTTAGCCTGGCCAAGTTACACATGCCTCTTCCATGGTATCGTGTTGATCACATGGGCCAGCCATGATTCAATATAGGAAGGCAACACAGAAAAAGGGCATGAATACCAGGAGGTGAGGCTTGTTGGACCATCTTGGAGACTGGCTACCATATAATCCACCTGGAATTTCAAAGTTATCATAAATAATATATTATGCCAAATGGAAGAGGTAGGATATTTATAAACCTGCAGGAAATTTGAATATGTTCATGATAGAACAAATTTAACAGTTTTTCACAAAATGCCATTAAATAAACTAGACTTCAGCAGATTCTACTTCCATTGAAACCTGGTCTAATTTTATTTTTGAGTGCCTTGAAAACATTAGTCTTCAGAGTAGACTGAGAGATTTCATGAGTTGCATGATCTTAATCTTTATTCAAAGAATGTAGTCCCTGCTGCTATAACAAAAGAGAGTGGTTCAAATAAATAGTGCAGAAGTATATGGGGTAGATAGATAATCCTTGACTGGTAGAGAATGTTTGCATCTCTTAAACCAAGGTGGCTTGCTTAATTTGTCACCATGGCCCAGCAAACAGAAGGAAAAAAGAGGAAGTAGGAGGCAATCAGCTTTCCTTTTTAAGAACATGACCCAGAAGTTACACACAATGCATCACTCACATCCCATTGACCAAACCTTATTATGCAAGAGAAGTTGGGCAGAGTAGTATCTCGCTGGTAGCCATGTCCTCTGCTAAAACTCAGTGTGTGGTTGACAGGGTGGAAGGGGTCATTTACTAAAAAGCGGAAGAAGAGACTGGATGCTGGAAGACAGTGATCTCTGCCACACCTACAAAATGTAGTTCTGTGGGGACAAGTTTGGTGACAAAGGTTCACAAGTAATTGCACCACATTTCCAGATATATTTCAAGAACTAAATGTACATTAAAAGCACAATAGCAAGAAGTGCTATCTTACTAGACTACCTTGTTAAAAAGCCTTAAATTATTTGTCATACAGTTCAGAAATCACTGTGTTATGTTTACCATTGCTTTATTTTTTAAAAGGCTCAACTTATTCAAATAACATTTACTGATCTAGGCCATGGGGGAAAAAAACAGAAGTAAACAAGATCCTTACCTCACAGAACTGAGTCCAGTTGGGGAGACCATTAAACAAGGAGATACAGTACAGTGGAGTAAATGCTGTGACTAGTGAAATCTGGAGTACTGAGTGGGGGATTAAGGAACGCTTCTTAGAGGAAGTAATGTCGTTGCTGAGAACTGACCTGAAAAATACATTCCATTCAGAGAACACATTAGACTTTGTATAGATTTCAGATTCATCAGATAGACTAAATGAGGCTTTAATATTTGCTGTCAAGCACTGTGGCAGGTAATTGTACATATGTTAGCTTAATTCTCCCAACAAATCTCTTAATGTATTATCTCCATTTTACAGATGAAAATACTGAGACCAGGGAGGTTAAGTAACTTGCCAAGGTGACATATCTATTAAGTGAGGGAGGCAGCACTGAAACCCAGGTCTTCTTTCCATTATAACATACACCCTTCCTGTGCAAATTAAAAGCACATTAACAAAAAAGCAAACGTTAGCATTAAAAATTCTATGGAATATGTTTTCATGAAATATCGTTACTTCTATCATACGTACATCCAAATGTATTAAATTTCTAAGTTGCACAAGGACTTTGTAAATATCCTGTATAATTAAGTGTTAGACTATGTAGTCCAGACTACGAGTGCAAGAATTTAGAAGAGTGGGACCATTACTGAAAGTTAGAATGAGCTAGGGAACCATATGCAGGGCTTGGGTGGGCCTTGATGAATGATACAGAGAACAGCGCATTCCGGATGCTGGAATCACGGGTGGCAAGCTAAACTGGGCACATCAACGAGACAGTACTGAAACTGAGACTCAAGTTACTGCAATAGAGGATGTATTAGAAAGAAGCTTTTTCTGGTTTTCAGAGGTGAGAGAGTGGGTAAGCCTTGATGTCAGTTTACCCTTATTTAAGTGGCCCTACTCCACCCCTTTTTCTTGAAAAAATATTTTTCCACATTCTCAAGATTTCCCCTCCTCCAATAATATCATATTGTCCCTTTGCATATCAAGAAACATGTATTATTTTCCTAATACTGGTCTGGGTGGGGCTGTACCAACACACAATTCTTGTTCCATTAAAGCTTCCAAGCTAATGGGAATGCACACAATTCAGAGAACAGAATGGGCAAACTTAGCCCTAAACAAAAGCATCATGGATCCTGTTAAATGTCAACGTGCTCATAGTTATGCCATGTTGGAGCCATGACAAACTTTTTTACACAGAAGAGAACACTAGGCATGGGTGGGATGGTCCCAAGCTGGATGAGGCTACTTACATACCCACATCCCTGTAGCCAGTCCAGAAAGTCACCTGGAAAAGGACTGATGGAAGGTGTACCTTTCTTCCAGAGGAAACCTGCCTCCTCTGTCTTTCCCCACAAATGATCATTGAGTGGGAAGCTGACCAAAGGAGGAAGTAGGAGGTGCTGTTAGGGTCAGACAGAACCCAGCAACCTGGACCCAAGCCAGCGGAAAACACCATTGTCTGAGTTGCTTTCTTAATTTCCTGCCCTCAAACACTACCCCACGCAACATGCACACTCCATCTCATGCCTCCTGCTCCACCTCCTCAATCACTGTGGTACTGCACACCAGGAGGACCATAGACCACCAAAGTTCTAAAGCGAGACGGAAAATCGGCCAGATCTGTCTCCAGTGGGGAAAAGCAAAAGAGATGACACCATACAGGCCTATGAGCTCACTAGAGGAGGATGTTTCTTAATGAAGATCCAGGATACACTACATCTCTCAGTCTCCACTCCTTTCTCCTAGAGCAGCTTACTGTGCAAGAAGATCTGGGGTTTTCTGGCAAAAGTGAGCAACAGCTGGAAGAGGAAAGAGGGAGGAGTGTGTCTACATAGGTGTCTGTGCCTCTAGGCACATCCCAGATGTGTTATTTGTGGGAGAGATTTCAGCAGACTGGGTGTGGCTGTGGGTGTGTCCCAAGTGGGATGAGGGGTCTACAACCCAGTACTATTAAGATCTCTGGGATCCCTGCCCTACCAGCCCTGAGCCCATTTCATGCCACCAATGAGCCCAGATTAGTATTCCCAGATAAAACTCACTAATTCCATTTTCTAACCACCCATTTCCAGCTCCTTGGTCCCTCCCCCATACCCACACGCACTCCTCTGGCAGGATAACTGGGCTTTTGGCTGGGAACTGAGCTCAAAGCGGAAATGGGCAGTTAGGCGGTGTGATTTATGTCTCTGACTTCACCCCCGGCTGGAGCCCAACTCCTGAACCCTCTCCACAAATGCTCTTTTGGCAAATTTTCTCTTCAGAAATCTCAGGCTCCTCCAGCTGGTCAGAGGTTAACCAAGCAATCACCCCATCTCTACTACCAATCCCTTTCCCGGCCACCACCATTACCACTCATACCTCCACCTCCTGGCGACTGGAGATTGAAGAATGCATTAACTTTACAATCACCCGCAGGAGGCAAGGTTCCCCTATCAGCACCAAACAATAGGGAAGTCCCACTCCATATCTAATTTCCTTATCTCCTGCTGTTGGGCCAGTAGTTGGTGGAAACAAATGACAGCTAATTCACTCAGAATTCTGCCTCTGGCCTCTCAAGATCCTTTTGCAGATAAAAGGTAATTCCCAACCCTATGATTGTTTCTATCACTAAAGACTTCTCAGGAACAGTTTCAGACATCAGAGTGCCATTTTTTCCTGACTCCTAACATGTCTGGTGATGTTAGTGTATATCTTCATCTTCCATCTGTCAAGGGCTGAAAAGTGCATCCACTCTTCCTTCAGCTAAGCCAAACCTGAACCCAGAACCAGGGAAAATCTTCCTAGGAGGTGAGAGTCCCCTAACTCCTTCCAGGGTCTCCCACCTTTACCAGTCAGAAAATCCTACCAAAAATCTGATTTCCCCTTTTCCTGCTTTTTCAAATTCCTCATCAATCAAATGGCCTTATTAGCTTCAGAGGATTGCTGAGAAGATTAAATAGGGAAATGAATATGAAGGATATATAAAATGCTTCACAGAACTGTTTGAGGTTAAATGAGGTGAGAAGTGTGAAATGCTTAAGTCTGTACTTGGTGCTTGTCAAGTGACATGGGCACATATCTTCAAATGCTAATTTTCCCCATAATTCCTCAAAAATTGGGGAGGGACTTGAGAGTTTGCCCTTCCTAGACATCTAGAGCTCATACTCTCACTATAGCCTTCCTGAATGGGAAGCTCAGATGCCTAGGTTTTAATTTCTGAAGGTACATAGTTGAACAAATGAATGAGTCCATTCATTCACTTTTCTGGGCCTGGACTTGCCAGGCCTGGCTTCCTACCCATCACCCCACACAGAGCTTTCCCCCCCAGAGTCCTGAGCTCATCCTAGTTACCAAATGTTTGTTTAGTCCTGACCCCACACAAGGACTCCAGCCCCCATGCTGGTTTTCCCCCACTGGTTCCCATATAGGAATCTGAATGTGTTGGAGATGGAACCTCAGGAATCATCTAGTTCAACTCCTTTGGTTTAGGAAAGACAAAATTGAGAGCCAGAAAAGGGTAGAGTCTTGCTCAAGCTGGAACTTCCATGGCAAGTACCTGAATCCATCCCAGGGGTCCCGGTCTGCTGTCAAGACTAGAAGAATTCTCAACCCCTTCTTTTTCTCTCACCCTCACTGGGTAGAATAAATCACTATCACTATTTTTAACTGCCCGGAACATCAGAAAAGGCTGGAAAATGGCACAAGGAAGACCCTCTACACATTCTCTACAGTTTCTTCTTCATTCTCCCAGCTCTTCCCTAAGTCTTATTTTGGCCCCTTGCATTCCCTCGACTTTCCCTCCAATAACACTTATCTGTTTCTGTGCTAACCTGTATATCATTTGCGCATCACTGAACAATAGGTTTATTTAATTTGTTTGTTGTTGTTGTTGTTTTAATGGATCAATGGCTCTCTAGGTGTCGTGAGCCTAAATCCATGCAAACACCCATCCGTAGTGGGTCATATTTGACTGGCAGTTTCTGTGAGCATCACCACTCCATAAGCCACTTAGGCACTTTTTATACCTCTGACAGTGAAGCTCAAGTACTCCATAGACAAAGAGAGTGGGTTGGTTTCCCCTAAAGTGAAGCCAGATTACTTGGGTTTGAACCCCAGCCCTTCCACTCACCCTGGGCAAGTTACTTAAACCTCTCTGCCTCAGTTTTCTCATCTTACCAGATAGGTCAACAGTGCCTTCCTCATAAAGTGAGTGCCAATTTAAATGAGTTAATACAGATAAAGCTCTTAGAATACATAGTATGCATTATATGTATAATAATATGTACAATAGTATATTTCTATTATATAATAGTATAATAATAGCATAATCTATTATTATTATAGGAAAGATATAACTCCAGGGAGCTATGCCTCTATCCCCACCCCCATCCAAACCTTGTCATGTGGCTTTGTTCCCTTTCTTCCTGAGATCCCATTACCCTTCTCCAAACCCGCCCATCTGGCACCTGTTCAGTCTTACCCTTACCCAGCCCCCTTGTCTCCCCCAGGACCCAAACCTAGGTGTGGTGGAGGGAAGAAGGAAGGAAAGGAAAACATGGCCATTTTAGGGCAGAGGAGCTGTTAGAGGGGAGAGGAGTGGGGGCAGCAGGGGAGACGACCCAGAGTTGGGAGGCTCCTTATTGGGAAAGGCCCCTGTCTGATTCTGTAGACAGAGGCCAGGCCTGGGCACTCAGCCAAGTCCAAAGAGCGGGCCCCAGGCCCTCATCCTGGCCCCAAAGCCAGCACCGGTGAATGGACTAGATAGATGCTCACTTGTTCTGGGCCCTTCTCCATACAGTCACAGCACACTATCCTCTACCCCAACCCTGCCCCTTCTGCCTAAATTTCTGTGACCATTAAAGTGGCTACAATAAGGAGTACAACCCCCTGTGTATGTGTATGTTGTAGAGAGGGAGGGGCTCCTGCGTGGGCTGACTTTGGGACACTGCCTACCACCCACAACCTCCCACTACTTCCCCACTCACGTCCTACACTGTGAGCTCCTCCTACAGGAATTCAGCCAGTTCTGGGGAGACGACTGCTCGTGAGAGGGGGCCAAGGGTGAGTAACAGTTCCCTTGAGGATCGGGGTGCCCATGACTAATCAATGAGAGAGTGAGAGAAGAAACTTACATTCCTTGACTTGTAGGGCAGCGGATGGAGGTAGGAGGTGGGGCAGGGGCAGACTGAGGCAAGGACAGCCAAGTAGGGACACAGAGAGGGAAGCAAGGCTGAGGTAGGGGTGGGGGTGGGGTGTCTCTCCAGCCCTGCTCTCTCCACAACCCAGGCTGAAAGAGAGGCAGGCCGCAGGTAACCAAACACCTAGGTCCCTGCTTTGTTGGGTGCTTCCTATCCACAGAGCCTCTCCCATAGTTCATTTAAGCCTGAGCTCCTGACCTTGAGTAGGTTGACGAAGGGGCACATTGGTATCTCATTTGCTTCTTCATCCCTATTCTCACTCACTTCAAGGTCCCCATTCCCAGAAAACCCAGCTTGTAAAAACTCTGTGCCAGACTAGGAGCTGCACTAAGGACATAAGAACGGAAACGAGCTGGGAGCCAAGATGCTGGAGGGAGGAAGGAAGCCAGTCTGCTGCCACAAAGGAGTCAGGAAGGAGGGAGAACAAACATCCAAGTGCTTCCTGCCCACCCCCTTACCTGCCTCCCCACCTAACATTCTCCACCAAACTCCTTCAGTCTGTCCCAACATCTCAGGGCCTTGGGAAGAGGGAGTAAAGAGGTGCAGAGACCCACTCTGGACACCCCGTAATGCTTCCAGCTCAGCGGCCTTAGTGATGGGCCATGGGCTACTCTCACAGCAGCCCCTGCATCCAGTGTTGGGGGGTCACCCCGACCTCAGCCAGTCCTGGAAGCCCCTTGCCCCAGTGTCTTCCACTGGGGAGGATAGTAACCCGTTCCTCTCTCTGTTCTGTAGCTTGCTTTCTCTGGTGCTCCAGTTATCTGTGGTTTAAAGAAGGCCATGGAATAGAGAAGGAAGGGTAGTATGGAGAGTAGGTAGCCCTCATCCCGAGGAAGCACCCTCACCTCCCACTGCACTGTGCAGAGAGCGAGGCAATCACACCCTCATGCACACACACCAACTGTGGCCTGCCGACCACTCCAGACATAGGTTGTTCCCCCACCCATGCTTATATGCCCACCAACACAAACATGTTCAGGTGTTCGGACCACACACACACACACACACACAGAGTTTTCCACTTCACATAAGCATTCACATCACACAGGATCTTTTCCCAGCTTAGCCAGCACAAATGGTGAACATTCATGTGCAGGGGTAGAGAAACCTAGGCCAACTTGGGCCCAAAAGCTATTTCAGCTTTGGCTTTTCCCCAGGCCTATGTCTTCTCTGCCCTTGCTCCTCCCCCAGGGCTTTCCCTGCAGAGCAGAGCAGAGGTGAGGTGGCAGCACCTGAGGGTGATCCATCCCCAAACCTGTTTCTTGTGAAACTCTGTTAGTTCTGTCTGGGTTTCTGGAACCCAGCCCCCTCCCTGAGGTGATCACATGGAAAATGTCCAGCTGTGGTTGCTTGGAGAGATGAGCTCAGCCAGTCTGAGTGGGGCTGGGGGCCTGGACTCAGCGTCAGACTTTCCACCTCGGACCTTACCCCTCCTCCCGCCCCCAAATACCACCCCAGGGACTGGGAGCAGGAAAGGTGCCAAAGAGACTTCTGACGCAAGCAGCTCAGTCCTGGACCAGTTTGGTGGAGGAGGAGGACACCGAAAGAAATCTAGAAAAGAGCAACAAGGGAGATTGGCCGGTAGCCTGATGAGTGAGGAGGAAGTCGACAAGTTGACTTCAGAAATCTATACACAAGAGGTGAGATTAGCAAGGGCAGGGGACCAGAGAAGGAAAAGAGTCCATTCGAGGACACAAACATGGCAAAGGACACAGAAAGCTGGGTCCTAAATGGGTCCTAAATGGGAAGGGGGTCCTAAATGGGAAGGGGGTCCTACATGGGAAGGGGCAGACCAAGTAGCCTGCAAGCTTCCTGCCCACTCCAAACTGCCTCTGGTTGGCCAGCAGGGCGTTCCTGACCCAGTGGGAGGAAAGGATGTGTCCCCCCATTTCTATCTATCTCCCACTCGCTATGACTTCACACCCCTGCCTCCTCCTCTTCACGTTCCTCCTCTTCTATCTCCTCCTTTGGTTTCCTTCTCTTCTCCTTTTGCCTTCCCTCTCTCCTATCGTCTTTCCAGGATCCTCTTTCCTGCTTCTCCACCCCCGTCTTTTTCATTCTCCACTCATCGCTTCTGGTTCTCCCTCCCTAGTCACTCTGCCTTTTCTGTCTTTCTGAGGTCTCTCTCTGTCCACCTCTTTGATCTTATTTATGTCTCCATCTTAGCCCAATTCCTCTCCTTCTACTCTCTTCTCATTCCCCCCCAGCATGGCCCACTGAGCTTTACACATAGTTATCACTCAAAAAATGTCTAGTGAATTGGGTCAATGGCACTGACTATGTGCTTTGTGTAGTTCTAGGCACTTTAAGAGTAGACAGATCTTTACTGATTAAAAGGTTGGAGCAATGGAAGGTTTTGAGCTGAGAAGTAGCATCATCAGAGCCTTGATTTAAGAAGATTAAGGGGCCTGCAGTGAGGAGGGCAAATCATAGAAGGAATAAGACCCTCTTTCATTTCCTCTCTCCCTCTCTACTTCCCTCCTACTCTCCCTCATCTTCACAGGCTTCCCTACCTGACCACAACTTCTCTCTCCCTTCCATGAACCTCCCCCTCCTTGCTTCAGTTTTCCTTCCCTGTACCCCTATCTTCCCTTTCTCCTTTCAACCTCCACCCCTTTCCTAAAACATCTGTAAGCAATCGCTTGTGGGGGGTTGGCGGGGAGAGTTGAGCTCTTTTCCTAGCCAGCTGTGGGGGTGTGGCCAGCCGAGGCTGGCTTGGTGTGAGGGTGTGGCCTAAAGGAAATGCTGATCTCCAGGAAATGGAAGCTTAGAGCTCCATGCCACCTTTCCCTCTCTCTGTGCTCTGCTCTGCACCCAAACCCCAAACATCCCTTCTTCCCAGGTCAATCTCTATCACACATTCCTCCTCTAGCTTAGAGACCTGAGGGCCCTCACTCTACTACCCAGCCCCACAGTTCTGTCAGCTGAGACCCCCTAGCCAAGCCTATATCAGAGACTGGGACAGGAAGGTCTCTGGCCTCTGAGCTGCTGGAAAGTTATTGAAAAAGCTTTAAGCCCAAAGGTCAGGAAGCCCCTCCCCTTGGCTTCTCCCCTGGGACTTTGAAGTCCAATCAAGGGTTGATACCAGAGGTGAGTAGGGGTAGAGGTTCAAAGAGAATAACCCATTCAACTTTTGCTGCAGGTAAGGTGGGAAGCCCAATATATTTTTATAAATTAGACCCAAAAATAAACCACTTGTAAGTTGTATACAACACTACCTTCTATTATAATAATAAATAGTTTCTCGGTAAGTCACAACCTTGGAGTCCAGGAGTTTAAGAATCTTTTAAGGCTTAGTTCCCTCCTCAAACTATAGCTGTGGAAGAGAGAGAGGGCTCCACATCGAAGGAGTTCTTCAGTCACTGGCCCGAATCTCAGCCCCAAGTACTTTCCATTTTACCCTTAAGGGCTGGCTGCTAGGGACACCTAGATCCCTTGTAGGGATCACTGTATACCCATTTACCTCCTAATTCAGCACTCCAACAGATTAGATCTCCCTGAGGAGAAGGGCAAGGGGATGGACCTATTCTTAGCCCTGTACATGATCCCTGGAAAACAAATGTGCTCATTACAAGGTGATGATAGACAGGGAGGAATCTGCAGCCAAGGAAGGAGTGTGTGTTTGTGGGTGGAGGGGTAAGAAGTGCCAGCGGTCCAGAGAACTCATGGTAACTCTTGGGGAAGACTTATGCCTTTTCATCAAAGCAAGGAGAAGGGTATGCTGGCCCCCATCACCAACCTGATGCCACATCAAATATACTATTATGTTAAGGACAAATGGCACCTAGCTACACACACAGACACACACAGATACACACACACACACACAGACACACAGCACACACACACACACACACACACACACACACGCTGAATCCGTCCTACTTTATCAGAGATGCTGCCACCTCTACAGAGCCTGAAACAGATGAAGCTAGGAAAAGAGTGTGTCTAAGTTTGGGTGCAATCCCAAACTGGCCCTCTTGCCCTCCTCAAGGCCCTTTCCAGTGCCCTAACTTCCTGTCTGAGATTGGTAATCCTTCCTAAGAGAGAACTAGAAATGGCAGGCAAACATGTGGGGGTGGGAAGGAACGCCTGGCTCATCCTCAGTGCCTGAAGCCCTAATCGGATGTGTATTGAGAATCCTGGTGCTCCAGGTCCCTCTCTGATGGGCTCCAGATGTGCTTACATCTGGGAAGGCCATCCCAGGAAACTGATGCTCCCGCCAGCTCCCACCCCGGATGGATCTCTCCTCCAGCTTCCAGGCGCTTGAGCCCAGAAGCTTCAGGCGCTCCTTTCCTCTCCAAAGGTAGGTACATGACAACAAAGGGGAAAGAACAGAAAGTTATGGGAGTGGGGTAGATGAGCAAGTTAAATGAAGTCACTGTTTAGGACACCCCAGAGAATGTTATTTTTCTTTTAACTTCCTATCTGGCATTGCTACATCTTGCTGTAGTATTCCGTTGCTGAAAAAAAAAAAAAAAAGAATAGAAAAATCGAAGAGGATTTGGAAGAGAAGGTATTAGCTGGGGTAGGGGAAATTCTTTCTCATTGATTTGTGTGTTTTGGACCCCTGGGTCTTATATTTTTTTACCTCTGTGTTCGCTTAGCCTTGCCCCTCTCTCGTCAGTGCCCTTCCCCTAACCCTGGTCCCTCATTCCTCCCCAGCCTAGCCCAGCCTGGAAAAAACTCCCATTGATCCCTACAGAGATATCTGGTCACAGTCTCGATCTCTAGGTTCAGAGTCCTACAGCACCAAGAGGACCCAAGCATCTTATCTACCAGGCTTGGTCTCGTCACCCTAGCAAACATCCTTCATCATCCCCTCCTGTGCTGAGCAAAATAGGGGTGGAAAGGGGAAGAGAGTTTGGGTTTATTTTAGATCTGGGACATGCAGGAAGGGTTTCTCCTGGGTCAGACAGGCAGTGGGGGTGGTAGATAGTGACTCACAGATGATGGAGCCATCAGTTCTCCTAGGCTGAGACCTTGAGTCAGGACAGTGACAGAGCATGAGGGTTCAGATGGCCTGCTCCTGTACTTTCCAATTCTGCCTCTTAGATGTATACACCCAGAGCAATCCACCAACTTTAGCAGGCTCTGAACCCGGACTCCTCAGATAACTGGATTCCTATTCACCTTCCACTTGCAACTCCACGATCTTTATTAGTATCCCTCCTTCCTTTGCTCTTCCCATTCATCACTCCACCACAGCACAGGAGTAGAGAGCCTCAGGGCCAAAGCCAGAAGGCACAAACCAACAAGCCCTTCTGGTCCCTTTGTCCAGGGAGCTCTTCCCAATCTTTTTTGCATCATATGACATTGACATGATGTTCTCTGGCAAGAAGCCTCCAGCCTGGGGTCTGTGGCAGTCCCAGATCGCTGCAGGCTGCGAGGGTTGAGAAGATTAATATGGTCTCAACACACCTATACCCCATTTGTGTGTGCTACCACACACCAGCTGGGAAGTTTTATCTAGTGAAGAAACCCAGCCCAGTTTAGAGGGCTAAACTAACAATGCAGTGGGAAAAGCAACAGGCTTGGAATCTGTTAGGATTGAATCTGGATTCCACCTCGGCCCCTTTCTTTCTGTTGATCTTTGCTTAGTCACTTTACTCTCTGGGCCTCAATTTGCTGACAGTAAAGTGAGGATTATAATATCTTCAATGCTGGATAGTTGGGAAGATTAAATGGGATAAAGAAAGGTTAAATGTCAACCCCGGGGGCCAGGAATCCAGCGTATGCTAAATAAACCATTATGAATACTCCACCCCTCCTCTCCCACCCTGTTGAAACCCTGCATGGCTCCTGGCTTTGGAACTTGCACCTCTATCCTGTCCATCTCTATGGAAATTCACTCTTCTGGTTCTAAAGCTCCAGCCTTCTGGGCAGGCAGGCTGGTGACAGCAGGAGCCTGGTGAGTGTTCTGCCTTTGCCCTTCACCCCTTCTGCCTCTCTGTCAAGCAGACCATGATTAATAATAGTCCATCATCACAGCAAATCAAATCATTCCTACTGAGCAATGAAGGGACAGAGTGTGCAGGTGAGGTCAGATCTGAAAGAGAACACAGAGACACTTGAAGACACACAGGCTGGGTCAGAGACAAGCTGAGAGATATATAAGACAGAGAGAAAAAACTGAGAGGAGACAGAGCTTTTCGAGTGCCATGGGATGAGAGGAGAAGGAATTGGGTTTAGAGTCAAAACACTTAGGTTCTAGACTAACCACTAACTAGCTAGCCATGTGACCTTGGACAAGTCCTTTAAACTCTCTACATCCATTTCCTTTTCTGAAGAAGAGGAACCCCTGCTGGCAGACCTTCTAGGCCAGCTTTCAGACCTGGAGGGCTATGCTGCAGCAGCTCCAACTTAGGAGGGAACCCCAAGTTCAACCCTGACATGGAGCAGAAGAAGGGAGGGCCAGGCACAGGCAGGCATGATGAGAGGGAAGGCAGGAGGTGTTGGGGCCACTGGGAGAGGACTTATAAGGGCAGAGACAGCCAAGAGAGGAGGGATATTGGGGAGAGTAGAAAAGCCAGCCAGAGAATGACTAAGGGGCTCCCGGTGTAAACAGGAGCAGGGAATGGACAGGGAGGGGGCCTGTTTGAGTTGGCCAAGGCTGAGTGGGGGTGGGGTGGAGTGGAGAGGAGGACTGGGGCAGGACACTATGTCCCCTGTCCCCCACCAAGGCTCCTGGGAGGAGCTGAGTCACACACCTCCTCCCTGTACCCCTCCCCACTCCACCCCAAGCTCCCAAATCCTGGGAAAGTCTAAAGAGCTTGTGCTTGGGCTGAAAAAGGCGAGAGCTGTATTCACACACATGTGCTTTGCTGTGTTATACAGCAGTCAGGTCTCAGCCTCTCTCCTCCCAAGGGGGGTTCTTAGCCCTTGGCTTGAGTAATTTTCCCCTAGAGGTTACCTTTGCGACAGTGCCGTGCTTAAGATCCTGACCCAGAGATTCTTTGGGTTCCTCACCTAAGAAAGGGTGGGACCTGCAGTATGTGAAAGTGGGATAGAGGCCAGCATCACCCCACAGTCTGACCAGCTGGCTTCTCCTTTGGGCTGCAGCTGGCTTGGGAGAGGGGCTTTAAAAAAAAAACAGCTGGGTGATTTGGGACAGGAAGTAAGAAACTCATGGTGAAGGAAAAAGCATTGTCTGGGCACTTTTATTCCGAATCCCTGAGGCCAGAATGGTGCAGGGGACGGGAAGAGAGGAGGCAGGGTTTGATTTGGGGGAATATTATTCTGGAAGGAAAGGGGTCCTGGAGAAAAAAAAAGCAGGTAGGGTGCTGGAAAGAGGGAAGTTAGGAGAGAATCCAGGCCAATAGGTACCCCTCCCCCAGACTAAGATAAAGACTAGAATCCTGAAAGGTGATCTCATTACACAGAGCCAGGGCTGGAGGAAGGGGTGGGCAGAATCTCACTGCCTTCCCTTGCTGCAGAGTCCCTTCTATATCCATAAGGGTCTGGAGAGAATGGATGGCCCCTTTACAAGACATCACCATCACCACCATCACCACCACACCACCACCACCACCACCACCACTACCCCACCCCATGCTACAATTCTCTAGATTTGTAGGAATCACACCAGTTCCATCAAGAAGAACCTGGGGAACCAAAGCACCCCCCTCCCTACCACTCCCAGGCTCTTGGTCAACTGCCAAATTCTAGGAAGGGGTTCAACAGGGGTTTCCATACCCTACAACCAAGAAGGGGTGACCTGGAACAGAATTCTCCGGGTGAGTGAAAACTCCTGGGTTTTCAATTCTAGCAGCTTGGGGTGGGATGGGGGCAGAGGAATTTAAGGAGCCTGTGGAGGACCTCCATCAGATCAGGATGACTGGGAGTGCTTTGTACCTCGATTCCAAAGTCCCAAATCCAGCTGGCAGGAACCCAGGCACCCGGTGGCCCCAGAAGACAAGGGGGAATCCCAATTGGCCAGATGCCAGAGGTATCTCCTGTCTCTTTCAACTCAAAAGTCTCCACCCTGAAGAAGCGAGGGAGACTCCACACACACATACAGGCTCCCTCCGCCCTCCAGAGGTGATTCCTTTCCTCATTAGGAAATCCTCCGCTCCCTTTTTCCGACTCCTTTTCCGAGCGTTTACGTTGTACATCTGGAAAGGAGTGGGGAGGAAGGTGGGGGAAGCAGAGAGAAGGAGGGGGAAGAGCCCAAACCCGCCCAGTCTGACCCAGTGCAAACTACCAGCCTCCAGCTGGGGCTGGGGAGAGGAGAGTAGAGAGGTGCGGCCCCCCCACGCCCCTTCGGGGTGGGGGCGCGGGCTCAGTGTTCCAAGGACCCAGGAATGCCCCCCCTCCCACTACCCCCCCGGCAGGCGGGGGAAGGGCTCAGCCGGGAGTTTGGCAAACTCCTCCCCGCGTTGAGTCATTCGCCTCTGGGAGGTTTAGGAAGCGGCTCCGGGTCGGTGGCCCCAGGACAGGGAAGAGCGGGCGCTATGGGGAGCCGGACGCTAAGGTCCCCTCTCCATGCTGTGCAGCCGCGCTGGGGCCCCGGCGCCGACACCCGCCGCTGCCGCTGCTGCTGCCGCTGCTGCTACTCCTGCTGCCGCCGCCACCCAGGGTCGGGGGCTTCAACTTAGACGCGGAGGCCCCAGCAGTGCTCTCTGGGCCCCCAGGCTCCTTCTTTGGCTTCTCGGTGGAGTTTTACCGGCCGTGGACAACCGGTGAGTGAAGAGAGTTAGCTTGGGGATATCGGGAGGGGGGATGCCTGGAAAGTGGGGGCGCGGCTGGAGTCTGGAGGGGACCAAGACTTGAGTTTGAGAGGCGGAGTTTGGACAGACTAGGGCTGGAGTTGGGGGCCCACGCTGGAGTTGGGGGCCCACGCTGGAGTAGGGAGGGGACAGCGGCCGGCGTGGAGGGGGGCCTGGAGTTGGAGAGAGATCAGTGGGGAGACATGTGTGGGATGGGGAGAGGACACGAAGCTGGACCTAGAGAAGTCTGGGCAGGGGTCTCGGGGCCAAGGGAGAGGAGGGCACGTGAATGGAGAGCAGAAGGTGTCCGGCTGAGTTCTGTGAGCTGCCGAGCCCCAGGCGGATGGGGGCGGAGAAGGGGCGCGGAGGCCAGGAAGGGCGTTTTGGAGCACAGGGGGACCTGAGGACCCCTGGGCCATTGTATGAAGAGAGAACTGGCAGGAGCAGAATGAACTGTGTGTAGTTAAGAGGAGAGTCGGGGCCCAGAGGTTAAACGGGGGCCAGCCTCATCCTCCCCTCCCCCCTCCACTCAGACTGGGAAAGACCCAGGAGGGGGACGGCGGCTCCCTCCCCTTTCTCTTCGGTCTCTTACTCCGCCCTCCACCCCCAATCTCTGTTCAAACGAGGGGATCCTGGAACTTAGGGAGAGACCCGGGACCCTGGCACTGGTGGCGCCGGGGATGGGGGTGGGCTCAGCCAAGGGCGGGTGCTCGGCTGTGTCGGGAGGGGTGTGTGCGCGCGCGTGAATGGGGTGGGCGGTTTCCCTCTTCCTCTAGCTCTGGGGAGGAAGAGAAAAGCTGATTTCCTGTAGCTTGTGGGCTGGAGCTGAACGGAGACCGGGACTTCTGGGGCTGGGGTCGGAAGTTGGGGAGACGCGCGCTCGCTGGGCCTAAGAGCGTCAGAACACAGGACATCAGAAACTGGGCAAGGGTCAAAGGAGGCTCTTCATTCCCACCTTAGCAGGGTGACAAGCAGACCCGACCCTGAGAGCCTGGAAAATAGGAAGCCCGCAGTCATGGGGCAACACGAATTAGAACTGAGGCAATGTTAAAACTGGGGTGTTTATTTAAATATGGCGGGCGGTGGGTGGCCGTAAGAGAAGAAGATAGCTGCTCCTGGACGGGGAAGGGACTCCCAGATGCCAGATTCCTGATCCTCCGCAATAACTGGTCCTTTCTCCTACATCTCTGGGCCCTTATTCTCACTGCTCCCCATCACCGCCACCACCCCACCCCGAATATCGCAAGGTTTGATAGGATCTCTGTCAGAGGTGAGCTATGTTTACACCTAATACAGTTAACTTAACTCTCCTCATTTTCTTTAAATTTTGTAGAAAAGGGGTTAATCTAGCTAATTCAATTAAAGAAGGGGGACAGATTTCTCCATTGTCTGGAAGATTTGGGATGGGGAAAAAAGAAAGATGGTTAGGCCTCAGCTGTTGGTTCTGAGCTATTCAAGGTCCCCACCCAACTCCCACCCAACCCCCCTGGCCTCTTGCCCAAACCCCATTGCATCACCCTGGCCTGTACTCTCTGCCAGGCCTGGCCTCCCCAAGGCCCCCTCAAACTGCTTACCACAACCCTAATGGAGTAGAGAAGAGGGAGAGAGGCGGGGGATGGAATCCTCCCCATATCTGGATAATCTTCCTCTTACCCCACCCCCCACCTAATAGGAGTGTCATCTCCCGTTAAAACACTCCTCTAAAACATCTGGACTTTTACACACTTCCGGTTCCCTAGGTGTCTGTCTGGCCTGTGGCCTGATCCCAAAGTCCCTCAAGCCCTCCTCTTAAACAGGATCCTGCATTCTCATCCCTCCCCGCTTTCCTTCTGCTCATCTCTCCTCCCAGGAGCACCCAGGTGTCCAGCTTGCGGTCCTCTCATTCTCCCTTTACATTACTCTCTTAGAGTAGGACGAACATTCCACCTCCTTAGTGACCTTTCTCCCCACACACAGCTGGGCCTTAGTCTACCTCCCGCCCACAGGGGATAGACATAGCTCCTCACCTGGGGCCATTGCTGGAAAAGAGGCGGGCCTCAGTGTTTTTGGTCCTTCTGCATCACTTCTCACTGTGGACAGCAAAACAGCATGTAATGGCAGGGCGAGCACAAGAGAGTTGGCAGGGTAGGAAAGGGCCATGCCTTAAGTCAGGCAGAGCCGGGTGTGTGCCCTGGCCGTATCACTCTCTTGTTCCTTGTGTGACCTGGGACCAGTTACTTAAGTTCTTGGAGCCTGGTCTTCTCATAAAAATCAGAAACCTAACATATGAGGTTGTTCCAAGGACTAAATGAGACAATATATATAAAAAGGCACCTGGGCCCATAGAGGATGATCAAAAATACATGGGAGGCAAGATTGTTATGAGGTGGCTGTTTTCTGTCTCTGCTTCTCTCCTCCCTAGATACCACCTAGCTCTTTAAATTTTCCTCCATTTCTTATTTGCAGTGATAGTAATAATAGTCTCTCACATTCTTTAGCACTTTCATATCCATTTTTCCATTGGATCATTACAAAAATCCTTGCGTTAGTCAGAAAAAAGCATTATTGCCCCATTTTATTTTATATATACACCGAAGCTTCAGGAGTCATAGAAGTTTAGGACTAGCAGTTAGCTTAGGGACCATTCAAGGGCAACCCCGTCGTTTTTAGGTAGAGAATCCAAGGCTTAGAGAGGGGAAGTGACTTGGCCTAGGACAGGAGCTGGAAAGGTGCACCGGCCTTCCTCCCCACTCCTTTTACCTCTGGTACTGCCATAAGTGGAGGCATTTCCTTTGAGAATACCCTGGGGGATCCAGAACTAGGTGTCCTCCTCTGCCCTGGCCAGACCTGCGAGACCTGGGCCCTGGTCCTCTTGCTGCTCTCTACTCCCAATCTTGTCAGGCCAACACAGTCAAACAGTAACCACGTACTGAACAGGATCTTGGTTAATCAGAAGCCTGGCTCGGGAGATAGGGGAGAGGAGAAGAAAGGACGGGATAAATTGGCAACGGGGTAGATGAGAACACTGGCCTAGGAATTAGATTCTTATGTTGGGAAGGATTCTGAGTGACCTTGGACATGTTACTTAACTTCTCTGGAACTTGGTTTTCCCATCTGTAAAATAAGGACATGGGACTCAAGCAGCAAGGTTTTTTTAACTAAAGTGGTTTTTTTTCTTTTTTTCTTTTTTAATTCAAATGATATCTTACCAGTGCATTCTATATAAAACAGGGAAAAGAGGTTGCTCTAAAAGAAGATGGCCAAACTAGATTCTCCTTACTCCATGTGGCACCCTGGAGGCATCTACAAAAAAGTCTTCAAACCAGTAGATGCTTTCTACGGTGCCTTCCGTTTATGACAGACAGCCTGTGCCTCCAAGAACCAGTTCTAGAATGTCAAGGTTCTGAGGCTTCAAAATAAAGTATAGCAATTATTTCTTCCTTGGACTGTATATTTTGTAAGAGTTTATCTGCCAAACTGCATTTTGTAAGGCACAATTAATTTTTTCCTGTTTTTTATTAAAGAAGTTAAAACAAGAAAACATAGCTGCCAATCAGAGCTACATGAGTTGATACAATTCTAGCCAAAAGTAAATATATTTGAGGTTTTAATTAGCCGGGCTGCCTTATCAGGTAAATGCATGTTTTCCGTTAGGCTTTCTGAAATATTGAAAATAGCCCAAAGACCTTCTATTGTTACTTTCTTGGACCCCTAAGAGGATCCAACTGCTGCAGGATTTAGGAGGCAGGAACTAAGAGTGGGAGAATCAGGATGAGCTATGTGATGTGCCATCCCTGACACAAGACACTTCGCTCAGCACATTGGACTGACTTTCGAGCTGGGATTGAAGGGCCATTGAACCCTTAGGTATAAGCCACGGGGATGGGGGCATGTCTGGGTCTGGGTCTGGGTCTGGGTCTGTGTCCTTTGCCTGCATGCCAGATCTGCTAAGCCTTTATATAGCTACAACACATATGCCCCTGGCCCATGAGCTTGTGGGCTTTATGAGCCTCTCTCACCTTCCAGCCCTGTCAAACTCCAGGCTTCTTCCTCAGGCCATGCAGGAGCACTCAGGCCCAGCTCCTCCCAGGAGCAAAGGGTGCTGAAAAATTGGGAGTGGGAGCAGGGTCCCTTGGCCATAGCCCTATGTTCTCCTGGAATTAGAATACCAGATCTCCCAGAGGCGTTGAGATAGCCTGTTCAACTTCTTCCAGAAAGAAAGAGTACGGCCCAAGTCCACACTGAGTTAGTGCCTGACCCTCATCCAGTGTTACCTCCTGGTCCAGTGCTCTTTTCACTGCTTCCTGTACCAGTTTTCTGGGGCTGCCCCCGCTAAGGGAGGGTTGCACCAACAGCCCCATGACAATGCAACCTCTCTCCACCGCTAGCCTCACCTACTGGGCCTCACAACCACAACAACCACGCAACTGACCAGGTCCCTGTGCCGGCTCCCATCCCCCACCCCAACCAGATGCAATGCCTGAGTGACGGGGTGGGGCCCGGCGGGTGGGAGACAAACGGAGAAGTGAGAGGTTGGAAACAGACAGGAAGCCACAGGCAGTAAACATTTCCTGTCCCCAGGGTAACTGATGCTAGGACTGAAGCATCATCACTCTAAGAACTCTAACTCTCGGGGTCCCCCACCCCCATTCCTCAGGGCCCGGCCTTCTCCCTCCTCCCTCCTCCATTCTCATCCTCTGGCCCGCCTAGACCGCTCCTCACTCCCCACTTCAGTCCCTTGGGGCTGCTGCCTCTGGTGTTCTCTATTCCTCTTGAACCCCACCACTCTGGGTCCTCTTGGAAGACACCCTCACTTTTGTGACCTCTGCCATAATCCTGACGTAGGCACTCTTTCCTGGTAAGAAAGGCTGAAGAAGGTATCCGAATATCAGAGAATGTGTGAGTATCGGAAATGCTGAAAGTTGAAAGGGGACAAAAATCGACAGGGATGGAGAAGCCCAAGATCTGAGATCAAGAGAGAGGGACGATTCGCAAACGCCAGCGGAGAGCGCACAGCCGTCACACATAGGGACAGAGGAATAGAGAAGCTGTGCCAGAGGCAGGTATGGCAGGAGAGCGGAGGCCAAGACTGGCGAGGACACTAGCCCAGGAGCCTGATTCAGCTGCCCCAGGTGCCAGATGCAGTCCTCCTGGGAGACCTGGAGGAGAAAGCCAAGAGGGCTGACAGCTGTGCGGAGACCTCAGGGGCAGTGAACCCAGGAATGGCCGAGGCAGAGCCAAAGGCAGAAAGATTGCCCAAAGACCTTAACTATGACCACCCCATTACTTATTACACCCAGCAAAGGTAACCCTCTCCTCGTCATCTGAAGGAGAACTGAGGGACCAGGTCCAGAACTAAGACCCCAAGAGAGCAGGATCTGAATTCAGGCTCCTAGAGATGGTGTGTGGGAAAGGGGTTCAGGCCTGAGAGACAGAGACCCAGCCAGGACGGGGAAGGCCACAGCAGAGCCCAGGGTGAAGACAGGCTCAGGCCCAGGAGAACAATATGTTTTCACCATCCTCCAGTTCCTCCCTCCACTTCTACTGCCTGATTTCTGAGACTCACATTTTCCTCCTACACGCCCCAGGGCTGGGCAGCCGGACGCCTGGGTCTTGGCCCAGAGAAGGGCTTTGGCTTAGGACGAGAGGGTACAGGCTGGGTGAGAGGACCCTGAGTTCCAAAGTTGTGCACCCAATCTTGGCAGGTCCATAGGGGAGATGGAGAAGCTGGGGCCAGAACCTCTGGCCTCTCTTCCCCTTCCCCGAACTGACTCTGGCTCCTTCTCTCTTAAATAACAGGGGGAAGGTAGGAGAAGAGAGAGAGTGGCAGAAGGAGGGGAGGGGTTGTGTTAGTGACAGCAGCACATGGGGACCGCCTGACTCCAGCCCCTGCCTCTGGCATCTGTGGCATCTTCTGAGATATAAATACAACCCAGGGGGCATCTACCCCACCCCCAGCCAGCCTCTGGCCCAGATGCCTGGGTCCTTCCTGCCTTAGGAGACTGGAGAAGAGCTAAGAGTCACCCTGAACTGCCTCTCCTTTCCCTTCCACAGGGTCAGTGTGCTGGTGGGAGCACCCAAGGCTAACACCAGCCAGCCAGGAGTGCTGCAGGGCGGTGCTGTCTACCTCTGTCCCTGGAGCACCAGCCTGGCACAGTGTACCCCTATTGAGTTTGACAGCAAAGGTAACCAACCCCCTTGGTAGGCCTGGGAAGTTCAGGGAGGGCCTGGGGGGTTGGAGTTGTGGCTTCTAGGCGGCCCCGGGTGGTGCCTGGAGCGTGGGGTAGAGCCTGCCCAGTGCCTTGGCCACGTGCCCTCTCAGCGCTCTGATGCTCTGGTGGTGCTCCAGCTCTGTGCAGCCGTGCAGCGGCTCCCCGTGGCACTCACACCACGTTCCCAGTCCGGCCCAACCCAAGGAGGGCGGGCATGATTCAGAAACATGTGGCTCTCATTTCCCTGAATCACCCACAACTCAGGGAGGCCAGGGCAGTCACACAGACAAAGACAGGGAGAGCCACACAGACCATTTGATTCATTTAACTAAGCACTGACTAAGTGATTCTGCATGCCAGGCACTGTGCTGGGGCTCTGGGGATTGAAACATGGTTTAGCCACTGCCTTCAAGGAGCTCAAGATCCGGAGTAGATGCGGAGGTGAAAGGGAGAGAGATGGAGACAAGAGATAAACAATAAGAACAAGTAACACTTCAAGAGCATTTGCTCTGTGCCCAGCCTTGTTGTAAGCATTGCACATATCTTAACTCACGTGATCCTTTATGAAGCATGGTCCCCATTTTATAGGTGAGGAAATAGGGGTTAAGTCACTTGTCCATGGCCACGCAGCTAAGACATGAAGTTGAGCAGTCCGGCTCCAGAGATAAAGACTGGAATGAGGGGAGGGAAAGAGGAGTGCATAAAAAGGTGAACAACATGGGTGGGGTATAAGGTCATGACACTGGCTGATTTTTTTTTTTTTTTAATCTGAGAGACAGATGAGCATCGGCGAAATAAAAAATAGCTGTCCTACAGGACAGAGCTAGGACTTGGAAAAAGAGAGACAGACAGATGCACTGAGAGAGAGAGAGAGAGAGACCTAAGGGGACAGCAATCAAGAAACATGAGAAAGGTCAAGAAAGGAACAAAGTGCTTAAAGGCACAGGCCCAGGTGCAGAGAAGTGCAGCCAGAGGGTTACCTGCTGAGGAAATAGCCATTCTTCCCCGCTGCCCTCCTGCCCCCACCTCACCACGAGCATCCTTGGCGCAGCTGGACCAGGAGGAGGCAACCCTAGAAACCCCATGTTCTGTGTATGCACACATGTAACTGTGTGTTGTGTGTGTGTGTGTGTGTGTGCAGAAGAAGGGTGCGTCAGACTACACAACGCAGTCTAAAGACCCTTCCCCACTCTGCCTCCCAGTGAGTCATGGGACTCAAGGCTTTCAAGTGCTTGGGTGTCCTCGGGCTGAGGGTGGAGGCTGTGCCAGGGCTCACTGCCTGCATGACTCCCCTGTCTCACTTCCCAAGGATCTCGGATCCTGGAGTCCTCACTCTCCATCCCAGAGGGAGAGGAACCTGTGGAGTACAAGTCCTTGCAGTGGTTTGGAGCAACAGTTCGAGCCCATGGCTCCTCCATCTTGGTGAGGGGCCAGCAGGCTCAGGAGGGTGATGGCTAGGAGATGGGCAGTGGTTGGGTATAGTGGAGGGAGGAAGAGGGGTTCCCGTTGGACTAAACTTGAAGCCCCCTCCTCCCGGACCTTCCCAGGCCTGCGCTCCACTGTACAGCTGGCGCACGGAGAAGGAGCCTCTGAGCGATCCCGTGGGCACCTGCTACCTCTCCACAGACAACTTCACCCGAATCCTAGAGTACGCACCTTGCCGCTCAGGTAGGGCAAGAGGGGCATGTGCCCACGCGTGCCTTCTCTATGCGAGTCCCCACTGCCCCATTACCCTTATTATGCTCACTGTGTGCCCGGGGAGGTCCTTCCTCGCATTCCCTCCCCCATCTCCTTCCCCAATTTCTTCTTTCCTGCGTGACCCGTATGTGCGTGACCCGTGTTGCGGGCGACCTTCCCACCACCTCCTCCCCTCACAGATTTCAGCTGGGCAGCAGGACAGGGTTACTGCCAAGGGGGCTTCAGTGCTGAGTTTACCAAGGTGAGAAGGTGATCTGGGAAGGGAGGTGGTTGTGGGTGGTGGACAAAGAGGGATCAGGACCCGATGAAGACTCACCTCCTTCCCCCCACAGACTGGGCGTGTGGTCCTGGGTGGACCAGGGAGTTATTTCTGGCAAGGTAAGTCCTTCCTCTGCTGTCCCCTAGTCTCCTGGCACAAGGCCTCTCATCCCTGCTCCCAGCCTGAGATCACCACCTCGGTTCTCTCCCTTTCTGGAGACTTACATGTCCTCTCCCACCACCTTCCACAAGCTTCCCTTCCTTGAGCCAGACTTCTGAAATCCTACCCAGTAATCCGCCAGTGCCTGGCTCTCTTCCCTCCTGCGTCCATCCCTTCCTCCTCCCCTTCCCTAGGCCAAATCCTGTCCGCCACCCAGGAGCAGATTGCAGAATCCTATTACCCCGAGTACCTGATCAACCTCGTTCAGGGGCAGCTGCAGACTCGCCAGGCCAGCTCCATCTACGATGACAGCTATCTGGGTGAGTTTGCAAATGAGAGGAAACTCAGGTACTCCTGTCCTTGCTCACGCCCTTGCCTCCCTTCGCCCACTTAGGCATCCCCAGTCCCTCTGCCATACCTGTCATATGCAGGCTGACTGTGAAGGCATGGGAAAGGGATTGGAAGACGGGCCAGGGCAGGCAGGTCCCCAGAGCAGGAATACTAACGTCCACCCACCCTGTCCCCCAGGTTACTCTGTGGCCGTGGGTGAATTCAGTGGTGATGACACAGAAGGTAAGTGAGTCCCCAGGCTGGGACCAAGAAAAGGGATAAATGGGGACCCAGGGCCTGGGGTACCATTCTTGTCTGACTCCCCGTTCCCTACCCTTAGCCCACAACTTTCTCTTTTCTTTGCAGACTTTGTTGCTGGTGTGCCCAAAGGGAACCTTACCTACGGTTATGTAAGACCCAGCCCTACCCTCTCTTTCTCCTCTCCCCTCCCCTCCCCTGGCTCATTACACATACACACACACACACACACACACACACACACACAAGACATGGCAGTTTGTTAGGGTTCAAAAGTGGATCAGAGCTCGGGCTGTGGAGTCAGACCTGGGTTCAAGTTCTAGTACTTAATCCAGATAAATTGTTCTATTATTTATTCATATTCCACCTCGTTTGTGTAAAAACCATGAACCTATTTAACCTCTCTGAGCCTCATTCTTCTCTCTATAATGGGATAATAATAGTTCTGAACTCACAAGGCTCTCGTGAGGATGAAATGAGATAATGCATGTGAAAGTGCTCAGTGAACTGTTAGGCAGAGTACAACTGATAGCTGTTATTATTAGACCATGACAAAAGCTTTAAAAAGGGTACAGATAAGAATGTCATAGGAGTTCATGCAATTAACATTTATTAAGGCAAGGTAAGAAATAAAAAGATGAAGAAGACATACCCCATCTCATAAGGTGCTTCTAATCGAGTATGCAAGATAAGGTACGTACTACCTTGGTGCATCAGGCACTGTCCATTCTTGATTTCTATTCTTCATAACAAGTTGATGGGGATAGTTAATACCACGCACATTTGACACACGAGGAAACTGAAGCTCTCAGAGACCAAGTAAGTTATTTAAGATCACCCTGTCGGGAAGTGGCTGGAATAGAGATTTAAAACTAGATCTATCCCAGTCCAAAGTCAGCATTCTTTCTGCATTATGATGCATTTCAGAAAAGTGTTTAAGACGGTGTAGCAGTGTAGGGAAAGGAGTCACATCCTTTCCAGGGCAGGTATGGATCAGAGAAGGTTCTGTGAAGGATCTGTGGAGATGAGGTAAGAAGGGCATCCTTAGGCAGGAACATGAAAAAAGACGTGGAAGAAAAAAAAAATCCAGCCAGTTTAGCAGACTCGTGGGCTGATTGAGGATCAGGAGAAAAAGGAAAAGCTGAGCAAAAGCAGACAGGTTGGGGCCAGTTATCCAGGGCCTCAGAGGACCGGCCAAGAAGTTGAGACTTTGGGCAGTGGCTGCAGGGAACCACCACGGGTTTCTGAGCCAGTGGTGTCCCTGCCAGATCTGCTTGAGGGCGATCAGTCCATCTGCCGCGGCGAGGACAGGCGAGGACAGGCACTTCCTGCGGCAGGGAGACAGCCGGCAGGCTCTCCGGCAGTCCTGTGAGAGGGCTCCCACCAGAGTCCTAGCCATGAAAGCGGGGAGAGAGCAAGGAGTCAAAAGACTGATGGGGCCAGCCACGAAGGAGGACATAGGGGAGACATGAGTATTTGGTTTGGGACGGCTGGAGGATGGGGAATGATTCAGGTGTGCATCAGTCATTCCACTAATAATTACTGAGTGTCTAGTGCTTACCAAGCACTACTTTAGGCTCTGGGGAGAAAGCAAAGAACAAAACCAAGCTCCTATTGATCTTTCGTTCTGGTAGGTAGAGATAGACAATAAACAGATAAATATGAACTCTGACAGTAGTGGACAAGTGATATGGAAAAAAATAATGAAGTAACTGTGAGACCGAGCTACCGACATAGAGATGGGAATGAGAGGGCAAAGATCAAGAGGGGATTAGTGGTCTGTGTCACCGAGGCATACCTGCTCCTAGGTAGCCCATACCCATCTGCCCTCCAACCATGGATAGTCTGGGAGTCTGGGGCCAATGGCATATCTCCTCATCCTCAGGTCACCATCCTTAATGGCTCAGACATTCGATCCCTCTACAACTTCTCAGGGGAACAGGTGAGGACACCCCCACCCCCAACCCAGGTTGGCCCTCTGCCAACCAGGCCCCAGTCCTGACCCAATTAGCTCAGCCCAATTTCTCAGTGTCCCTGGAGTTTCTAACCTCCTCCCATAGCCCCTATTGATCCTGTTGATTGACCCCTAATCCTAACCCAGAGCTGTCCCTCTGTCCCCCACCCCAGATGGCCTCCTACTTTGGCTATGCAGTGGCTGTCTCAGATGTCAATGGAGATGGGTGAGTAGTGGCAAAAAGGCACACCATGATGCCCAGGAGGGAAGAGTGGGGTGGGACAGAAAAACGCAAGGAGAGTTTTTCTCCAGCCTTTTCCTCCTGTATTCTCCTTACTTGTGCCTAATTCCCCTTGCTCTGGGACAAGGAGAGAGCCTGGAGCTAAGACCAGAAGACATCAGGTCTTCTCATGTGGGTGGGAGGGAGCCTGGGATCCAGGATGCACGAGACTTCCTGGCACCAGGATTGGGGAGGAGAGGTGGGAACGTGGGGTATCAGGGTGCCTGGATTTTCCCCCTACCCCCAGGCTGGATGACTTGTTGGTGGGGGCTCCGCTGCTCATGGAGAGGACAGCAGATGGGCGGCCTCAGGAGGTAGGCAGGGTCTATGTCTACCTGCAGCAGCCAACAGGCATGGAGCCCACGCCCAGCCTCACCCTCACTGGCCATGATGAGTTTGGTCGATTTGGAAGCTCCTTGACACCCCTGGGGGACCTGGACAGGGACGGCTACAATGGTAAGTAACCATGAGCACAAGGAGCCGAAGAGGAGTCAAGGGCCTAAGTTAGGAGGGGTTTGGGAGGATCGCCAATAAGATAACCAGATCAGCTGGTATTCTCAACCCCCCCCCCGTGACTCCCAGGGAGGTGTGTGGACTTTAACCCAATATCTAGGTCTTAGGGTTTTGAAGAGGTTAGAGTACTGGGAATGACAGATGGGAAAAATAGGATCCCGGGTCCTGGGGTCTCGTGGTCAAGATTTGAACTCCTGGATTCCTGGCCTGCTGACTGATGTGTGTTGTGTGTCTTGCAGATGTGGCCATTGGGGCTCCCTTTGGTGGGGAGACACAGCAAGGAGTGGTGTTTGTGTTCCCTGGGGGCCAAGGAGGGCTGGGCTCTAAGCCTTCCCAGGTTCTGCTGCCCCTATGGGCAGCCGGCCACACGCCAGACTTTTTTGGTTCTGCCCTTCGAGGAGGCCAAGACTTGGATGGCAACGGATACCCTGGTGAGTTGTGCCTGAGGCCCCTTTCACCTTAGAATTCCCTGGTCACCCACCTCCAGTTCCTCTTCTGCACTTTGCTCAAGTTCTGGCTGCTGTTGTGGATGGTGCCACCAGATGGCGCTGTCCCCTCACTTTTGGCCTGGCGCAAAGCAACCGCAGCAAGGGGGTTAGGAAGGAAAGCCCCTGACTTGGGGCTTGCTGTGAAGGAGTACTTTCTTAACTTCTTGCAGATCTGATTGTGGGGTCCTTTGGTGTGGACAAGGCTGTGGTGTACAGGTATGAACTTCTGGGAGAAGTGGGATCTGGGGAATTCTTCAACGGGGCTGAGGTTGGGAAAGTGGATAAAGGACATTGGGATCCCGGGGCTTGGGCACCAGCTTCCTGTGCCCAGGTGCCGGAGGAGTCCTAATTCCGTTGACCCCACATCCACTCTTGGCAGGGGTCGCCCCATCGTGGCTGCCAGTGCCTCCCTCACCATCTTCCCCGCTATGTTCAACCCAGAGGAGCGTAGCTGCAGCTTGGAGGGAAACCCTGTGGCGTGGTGAGCTGGGGCCTAGGAAATCGCAAGACCAAGTCTGGGATACCTCACTCTGTACCTGGGAGTGGGCAGGGAGACCAGGTCTGCAGCAGGAGGCAGGGAGGTGTCCTAGTCAGGGTCTCTCTGGGAGATGGGTGGAGGGTAGGGTACCTGTTCCCATTGGATACACCAGCTTTCCTCTTGGTCTTCCTCCAGCATCAACCTTAGCTTCTGCCTCAATGCCTCTGGAAAACATGTTCCTGACTCCATCGGTAAAGCTTCACTGCCTGAATCTCTCAGGCACTGGGACAAGGGATGGAGGGGCTGGGGGCCTGGGCACCTCCCTTCTCTTTGAATAGATTGGGAGGGAGAGACCGATTCTCCTTAACATGTATCCCTGGCTGCAGGCTTCACGGTGGAGCTCCAGCTGGACTGGCAGAAGCAGAAGGGAGGGATACGGCGAGCTCTATTCCTAGCCTCCAGACAGGCAACCCTGACCCAGACCCTGCTCATCCAGAACGGGGCTCGGGAGGATTGCAGAGAGATGAAGATCTACCTCAGGGTATGGCTTTGAGGAGAGGGTATGCGCCAGCTTGGAGAGGGTGGCCGTAGAGAACTGGGGGCCCCTCCTAACGGGAAAGAGATGAGGAATGCCAGTGAAGGGCTTGGGACTTTGGAGGGAGGAAGAAGGGGGCCCTTCTGTTGGAGTTGCTGTGAACCAGCTGCCAGGGCCTCTCGAGCGATGAATGTGGTCAAGTTTGGACACCTGAATTCTTGAAGGCCCCGAGTGGACAAAAGAAGATGTGAGAGGCTAAGGATCAGAGCCACCAAATCCCCAGTGTCCTCCAACTCTGTGAACCCTCTCCCCTGCCCCAGAACGAGTCAGAGTTCCGAGACAAACTCTCCCCGATTCACATCGCCCTCAACTTCTCCCTGGACCCCCAAGCCCCTGTGGACAGCCATGGCCTCCAGCCGGTCTTACATTACCAGAGCAAGAGCCGCATAGAGGACAAGGTGAGGAAAGGGTAGGGAGAAGAAACCCAGGAGGAGAGAGACCTGGGCACCTGGGGGTAGGGCCTTGGGCGGGCGGGGGGGGGGAATGCCAGAGCCCAGGGGAGGGTCTAAACTCCCCCTCTTAAGGCTGCCCTGCTCCCCAGGCTCAGATCCTGCTGGACTGTGGGGAAGACAACATTTGTGTGCCAGACTTACAGCTGGAAGTGTTTGGGTAAGTGAAGGCTAACATCAGGCTAGGGGTTCTAGATGCCAAGGTCTTGTATCAGGACACATGGAACTTGAAAGTACCTGGAACCTGAAAAAATACATCAGGGACATACTAGCTAGCTGTGTGACCTTGGGAAGTTACTTAACTTCTCTGAGCTTCAGCTACTTCATCTATTTGTGGGGAAAAAATAGCATCTGTCTTTCTGGCTTTTGGAATGATTAAATGAAATAATTTACACAAAGTGTCTAGCCTAGTGCCTGCCATAGAGTTGGAACTCAGTAAATAGTATCTATCATCATCATCATCATCATCATCATCATCATCGTTATTATGGCCCATTGTTCTAGTTTAGGAGTTAATTCCACAATGTCCGTTACCTTGTGCCCCCTCCAGGGAGCAGAACCACGTGTACCTAGGTGACAAGAACTCTCTGAACTTAACTTTCCATGCCCAGAATGTGGGTGAGGGTGGCGCCTATGAGGCTGAGCTTCGGGTCACAGCTCCTCCCGAAGCTGAGTACTCAGGACTCGTCAGACACCCAGGGGTAAGAGGGGACTCAGATGGAGCTTGGGAGGAAGCCCTGTCAGAGGGGCACCAGAACCTTACCTGCACCCACCCCATCTCCAGAACTTCTCCAGCCTGAGCTGCGACTACTTTGCGGTGAACCAGAGCCGCCTCCTGGTGTGTGACCTGGGCAACCCCATGAAGGCAGGAGCTAGTGTAAGTCTGAGACAGGAGAGAGGACCAGAGAGGATGGTCCAGAGTGGAGCTGTGGGATAGAGAAGGAGGGCTGGAATTGAGATAAGGCAAATGTCCAATCTGACAGACCTGTCATCCCTCCCTCTCCCACAGCTCTGGGGTGGCCTTCGGTTCACAGTCCCTCACCTCCGGGACACAAAGAAAACGATCCAATTTGACTTCCAGATCCTCAGGTATGAGTGGGTGGGGCCAGGCTGTGCCTGAGTTGGGGAGCGGGGCTTGGACCATCGGAACCCTCCCTGCCTGGGCTCCAGCACCATCTCAGTCTCTCCATCCCACAGCAAGAATCTCAACAACTCGCAAAGTGAAGTGGTTTCCTTCCGGCTCTCAGTGGAAGCTCAGGCCCAAGTCTCCCTTAACGGGTCAGTGGCCAGGCGAAATGGGACCTCGCTGGGAGGGGAGACAGACTTCTAAGAAGGATGCATATTCCACTGTCCTCTAAACCACCTCCTCCTTAGTGTCTCCAAGCCTGAAGCAGTGCTATTCCCAGTGAGCGACTGGCATCCCCGAGACAAGCCTCAGAAGGAGGGGGACGTGGGCCCTGCTGTACACCACGTCTATGAGGTGAGGAGGGATAGAAGCAGAAAGGGTTAGGTCCAGGGCAGGTGACAGGGAGTGGAGGGGGGGGACCTTAATAAATGACAGGAAAGGAGGAGCTAGTGTGAGTGACAGATGGCTGGGACCAGAATGAGAGGGACTGAGAGGAAGAGGGGAAGGAGGGAGAGTGACATGTAAAAGCCCTGGCAGGGTCAGGGAGAAAGACAGCCAGAGGAGAGACAAGCCAGTTGAGTGTCTTGGAAGGGAAGATGGAGCCACCTCCACGAGTGTTAGCTGAAGAGGATTTCATCTCTGCCCTTCGATTTCTTCTTCAACTCCTGAGATAGGAGACTTACAGCAGGGTGTAGCGGGCCATGGTGATGCAGGGTCTCAATCAGGCAGAACCATTCCCTTCCTTCGAGTGATGATTGTGCTCTCCTCTCCTCAGCTCATCAACCTGGGCCCCAGCTCCATTAGCCGGGGCATGCTAGAGCTCAGCTGCCCCAAGACTCTGGAAGGGCAGCAGCTCCTCTACATGACCAAGTTTACGGGACTCAGCAACTGTACTACCAGTCACCTCCCCAACTCAGAGCACCTGGAGGTGAGGGGCCTGGAGACAGGCATGTGGGAGGGACCAAGGCTAAGGGGGGGGAAGGTCGCTGGTGGCCAGTAAGAACCAATGCGGATGTGCTTGAAGCTAAAACTTAGGCCACTGGAAGGAGTGAGAAGGCCCACAGATACCTCAAGGCTCTAGGAAGGAAAAAGGTTCCTTTATGCACTGCACTTTTATCTTTCTGCCTGAAATACCCCTCCCTTCTTGCCCCGGCATGCTCTGAGAGGCTATCTCTGCACCACCTCCTTCAGACCTGTTCCCCTGGGCCCCAATGCCTATTTTGCTTATTAACAACATTTATTTCAATGAGTATCTGTACTGAACCCTGTTAAAGGCTCAGGAAATACCACATCGAACAAAACTAACAAGGTACTCTCATGGAGCTTACATTTTAGTGGAGTGTAATAGATAATAAAAATTAAAAATAGAGATTAACAGGTACTTAAAAGTGATAAAAATGCAGTGCTAACATGCTGGGGTGTATGGAGACTGGAGACAGTTTGAGTCATCAGGAAAAACCTCTCGAGGAGGTAACACTGGAACTGAAGCCTGAAAGACAAGGACGGACCTGCTTGTGAAGACTTGGGGGAGAGCATTCCAAGAAGAGGGAACGGTCAATGCAAAGGCCCTAATGCAGGGACGGGGTCCTCATTATTCGTTCACACACCTCTTCCTTGTAAACTCTAAGGTCCAAGTTTTATTCGTTTCTGTGTTTTGTTGTTTTGTTGTTGTTTGTTTGTTTTGTTGTGTTTTGTTTCATTTCTGTGTTTTAACACTGAGCTTGGTCTTGGTGCCTTGCCATTTGACATGGTCAGTTGGATAGATAAAAGAACAGGTTAAAACTGCTCTGGGACCCAGGTGCAGGCCGGCTAAGATGTGTCATGAGAGGCAGCTAACAAACAGCCTCTTTCCTCTTCCAGTTGGATCCTGAGGGATCCCAGAACCACAGGCTGCAAAGACGAGAAGCTCCAGGCCAGCGCCCTGCCTCCTCATGGCCTCAGATTCTGGTAAGTCATCCTGGGAATGAGGTCCAGGCCGAGAGTTGAGTACCTGTTGGGTTCTCAGAGCCACTAGAAGAGCAGAGCTCCAGGTTCAAGCTTCCTTTCTTCCCAGAAATGCCCAGAGGTGGAGTGTTTCAGGCTGCGTTGTGAGCTCGGGCCACTCCACCGGCAAGAGAGCAGAAGTCTGCAACTGCATTTCCGCGTTGGGGCCCAGACCTTCCTGCAGGTAGGGGAGCTTTACCTCAGCCCTGACTCCAGAGCGTTGGGCCTGCCTGGACCGACCTTCCCTTTCTCCACTGCGCTAGCTACCACATCCTTTGGGGAATGAGACCCAAACACTCCAGCGCCTCTCCTGCCCTCGTTTACGCAGGACTACGTGTTCTTGGCGCCACCTAGAGGCCATACTGGGAGTGACGTTTCCCTCTCCCGGCCCATTCAGAGGTGTGGGAGGGCTGGCTGGAGGGAGACCAGTGTGCAGAGAATGATAGAACAGAGATGGAACGTGAATCCACAGTGGAGAGGCAAGCAGGTGTAAGAATAGTAAAGAACGGTTATTTATTAAGTGTACCAGGCATTGTCCCGCGTGCTTAACCCACATTGATAATTCAAAAAAAGGTTTTTCTAACATGCAGCCATCTAATTATGCATTATTTAGCTACAACTATCATTCACACATTTATTATCTCATGTAAGGGACATAGAGATTCAGGAGAGAATGAACCCATGATAGAGAAAGATCACAACCTGAGCCAGACCACGGGGAACCATATGTCCTCTAGATCCCAAGGGGGTGGGGGTGGGGTGACTGAACACCTTTTCTCCACGCACAGCGGGAGCACCAGCCATTTAGCCTGCAGTGTGAAGCTGTGTATGAAGCCCTGAAGATGCCTTACCGAATCCTGCCTCGGCAACTTCCCCGAAAGGAACTTCAGGTGAGTCCAGGCCAGAGGTCTAGGCCAAGGAAGAAAGGTCTCAGAGTGCTGGGCCTGTCACTGTGATGAGGCACAAGTGAGGACTGGCTTTGTTATCATAACAAATATATATATATTTTTTAATTTTAACCAGGGAATTTTATTATATTAAGAATTTATAAAATGTTAAATTTCACTCTTAAAGTATTAAAGTAGAAACAAATTATATGAATAATAAAGTTCATTATTTTACTTATACATATTTATATGTGTAATAAATATTTATCGAGCATGTACTATGTGCCAGACACTGTTCTAGGTCCTAGGGATATAATACTAAGCAAGATAAATAGGACATCTTCACTCTTAGAGCTCACAATCTATTGGGCAATGAGAACACAGTACGCCAAGTGCCAGGATATTTGTGGGAAATATCATAGACACACTTGAATGCAGCCTTGAAGGGTCAGGAAAGGCTTCCTGGAAGAAGTGATGTTTAAGCTGAGACCTGATAGTTCAGTCAGGAAAGGAATATTCTCTGGAGAGAAAGAATTAGTAGGCGTGAAGGCCCAAAATAAGAGGTAATAATACAGTGTAAGAATTCAAATACTGAAGTTCAGAATTCTGTTAGCCCAAGATGTGAGGTAAGAATTGGGTCTAGGTCCAGTGGCAACTAGAAGCCAAGTATAAGTGAGAAGAACTAATGACTTTTCAGTGACCTCTCCTGACTTGCCCCTTAGGTGGCCACAGCTGTGCAGTGGACCAAGGCAGAAGGCAGCCACGGTGTCCCACTGTGGATTATTATCCTAGCCATTCTCATTGGCCTCCTGCTCCTAGGTCTGCTCATCTACATCCTCTACAAGGTCAGCCATATCCTACTGGCGACTTGGCCACCCTCTCGTCAGGTTCTGCTCTTGACCCCACACAATCCTGAACATCTACCTCCATACCAATTCTCCAGCCAAATGTCCCGATCTGTGGCCACATGCCACATGCATCCCATCCTGACCCTGCCTATAGGATTTTTCCCTTCATTCTACAGCCCCTATCTTAAAAAGAGTCTCTTGACTCAAACTGATAAGTTTGCCTATACTTGCAAAATCAGCCTTACTCATAGGTGGCAAATATATGGTTTTTGTGTTGTCATTTCCTTTAAATACCCATGGCAGCCATCACTAATTGATCACACCCTAGAAGTGGCCTCAGAATCCTCAAGAGGCAGCCAATATACTACACAATCAGACTTGGAACTTGAGATCAAATGTATTTGCTATCCCTGGCTTAACTGGAGGAATTTTTATAGCACCGATGAAAGACCCCCTTATACCAAAGCCCCCAGCTTTAGCCCTCCTGGCCCATTGGACCTCTTAGAGAGGTAGACGATAGCCTGAATTTAGGCCACTTTTGCAAGATGGGGAGATTGGAAGCACTAGTGTCCTCTTCGTTCCCCCTTGGGATAATATCTGGAGAGAGATGAGAGCCAGAGTATCTAAACTCTTCCTCCTTCCCCCCCCTCCCCCCGCCTCCAATTAGCTCGGATTCTTCAAACGCTCCCTCCCATATGGCACCGCCATGGAAAAGGCTCAGCTCAAGCCTCCAGCCACCTCTGATGCCTGACGCCTCTCGAACACAGACTCCCAACCCTGAAGGCCCAGTCCCCTCACCCTCAGTCTACTGACAGGGAGGGGGCTGAGTGCTTCCTGAAGGTGCTGAGGGCCAGGGAGAAGCTCCTCTCCCCAGCCCAGAGACATACTTGAAGGGCCAGAGCCGGGAGGTGAGGAGCTGGGGATCCACACCCCCATGCACTGTGAAGGACCCTCGTTTACACATGCCCTCCTCATGGATGGGGGAACTCAGATCCAGGGACAGAGGCCCCAGCCTCCCTGCAGCCTTTGCATTTTGGAAATAGTTTCCTGAAAATAACTTGGAACCAGAACTGGGGACTCCAATCCCAGTCCTCTGGGCCAGACTTGCCACCAGGACTTTCTGTCCAGCTCCAGCCTGCAAAGATCTGTCCTCCGCTTTGCCAGAGATCCCCAGGAAGCTCCCAGTGAAGAGCCTGGAACCTGGGGAGTGAAACCTGGCAGCTCTGAACAGCCTCACCCTGGTGGGCCAATAAGGAACACTAACCATGGATGGTGCCCCAGGACCAGCTCAGGACAGATCCCAGACAAGGATCGACACTGGCCCAGAACCAGCTCCAAGGTTGAATCAGAACTCTACTGGGTCCAGATCGAACCTGGGGCCTGAGGTAGATCTGGGACCCTGACTCAGACATTGGTAACCTAACCAGGCAATCCAGGACGACATTTGAGCCTGCTCCAGACCTGGGCTTGGAGGCCCAATCCACCTCTGACTTGGGAGAAGTCAGGAATTGCCCAGGACCTGAAGGGGCCGTGATGGCAACACATCTGGAACCTCAGCCTGGCCGAAGGCAGGCCCTCCCAGTCCCCTGGAGAAAGGGGAGCCCACTGTCCTGGGCCTGCAGGATTTGGGTTCTGCCCTCCAGCTGCACTGACGCTGCCCTTCCTCTCCCTGCCCAACCCTCCCCTCACCTCAGCTCCGGACACCCGGGACTTATTTAAACTCTGTTGCAAGTGCAATAAACCCAGCCTGGTGCTCCCACTGACCAGAGCTGGGATCTGTCCTACCCCACTCCTTCCAACCCCATCCTGGAACCAGACGGCCTGGTGGGTAGGAAAAGCCTGTTTCTCACAGCTTCTTTCCACTGAGAGCCAGGATTATGACCCCCCAGGAACTCTGGAACTCGATTTTTGATTCTCTTCTCTTAGGTGAAAGAGAAGATAGAAGGAGTGAAAGGAGGATTTGACTCCTTTCACCCAGCCCCATCAGATCTGGTCCCCAACACCTCCAAGAGAGAACGAAAAGAAATCTCTTCTCTTTGAAAAATAGGAAAGAATGCAAAGGGGGAGGTCCAGGTTGAAGGTGAGGGAAGATGGTCCAGAAGACTCACCTGGGCTTCCTTAAATCAGGATAATGAAATGGGTTGAGAGAAAAAGCCACTAAACTAAATCAGAAGAAATCAGTTAGGGTATTGTTCTGTTTCGTTTTTATTGCTTATTGTAATCTGGTGGATCGTATACATACCTTACCTCGCTTAATTTATATTAATAATCCTGTGAAGTAGGTACAATTAACCCCATTTACACAAGGAAATTGAGGTCCAGAGAAGTTATGTAACTTGCCCAAGGTCACACAGCGAATACCAGAGCACTCAAGTTCAGCCTTGTCTGACTCCTTCTTAACCAATGCCATAAGGTTCAGGTCTTTGTAGAGAAATCAGAAGGAAGGAGCCTCTCAGGGTCCTGTGTGTCCACAAGGCCTATCTTAATGTGAACCAAGAGGAAGGAGGGGTGCTAAAATTCTAATGGGATTGTTGAAAGCAAAGATGGCCATGTCATGCTGGACCAGAATTCAGCCACCAGAGGGCAGCATAGCCACGAATTTATGGGGATTTGGGAAGGGAGGGTATGAGGTTCACTTCGCTCTCTTCCCCCTATCACAGGAACCATTGTATTAACTTAGGCGCCCGCATAGCAGTGCCTGCATCACCTCAAAATCTCTCTCCTGGGAGACCAAGCTTGCTCCACACTCCAATCTGACTTTGATAATTCTGTACCTCAGGAACTTCTTCCCACAACCTAGAAATGTAGGGGGACTGATGGAGAGGATAAGACCTGAGGAGACAAAGAGCCACCCAGTATTTCCAAGGATAGCAGCCACGGTATAAGCAGGCGCTGAGAATTCTCAAAGAAGAAATCTCGTACTCCCCTTCTTGGGGGAGGGGCCGGAATGGCGTCAGCTAAATTTCAGGGCCTGGGTCTGAGATTTCTCACACTAGTGTGAGGAGGAAATGAGAGGAAGTGGACTGTTTGTATTGAGTTGGCATTATGGGTGTAGCTGTAGTTCCTATATCTTTGAGTCTCAGAGAGTGACAAGGTCTCTCCCGAGGATGCATAATATAAGAAAGGAATTCCTTGAGCTCAGAAATGCCAAAGATGTAATCTAGCACCAGCCCCTCTGTCCCTGAACTGTAATCTCAGACTCTGGTCTGTTTCCCCTTCCAAATCCTCCAGCCCCTCCAGAGCATGTCTGCCTCCCATCTTTGAGACTTGAGTGATCCAGAGGGACGTGAGGGTGAGGGTCTGGGAAGGCTGAGCCCTATCTTTATCTGTGTTGGTGATGGAAAAGAGGCCCTGGGAAGGAAACAGAGCAGGCTGGGGTGCAGGGAGGGGGAAGGGGCTCAGGAGAGGCAGCTGGCAGGCGGGAAGCTGATCTGGGGGTCTCAAGTTTCTTGACATCAATTAGAGCAGCCGGCCTAGGCTCATTAGTAGCCCCGGGTGCAGGGCTCATCAATAATGAATTCACCACCACCCCCCCAGCTCCCTACAAGGTCACCCCGCCCTCCAGCCAGCTGCCTCCCCTTGATAAACTAAGCAAAGCAACCCCTCAACCCCTCTTCTGAGATCTCCCTAAACTTAAGAGTCCCTGGGGCAGTGTGGGAGGGTGGACAAGGCTAAGAGAAGAGGGGTCTCTATCACTTATCAGCCATACCGGATGTTGACTTGTTTGTTCTTGGAGTCCACCCAGGAGGAAGAATGGGAAGAGGCAAGGAGTGTATGTGTGGGGGTGGATAACAAAGTCTGGGGAGAAGCAGGCTTTGTAATGCTACAGTTAGATGGCATGGTGGTAGGTGGGATCTGGAGCAAGAGGACCTCCTCTGATAGACTCAGAGAACCTATATTCTCCCCCAAGGTGAATATACTTGGGCAGCAAGGCCACCATCTCCTGAGATCAACAAGGGATTGGCAACCCCAGCATTCATTTGCCCTGGAGCTGGAACATCTCGGCAGGTGCAGAAACAGGACTTTTTCTTTAAACCAGATCACTGGGGTGAGAGCAAGAGATTGCTGAGGCTCAGAAACAGGAACTTGAACTTCCTGTACCTTAATTAGCCATCTAGTCCCAACTTTCTTGCAGAACCCAGGAATCCCAGTCCCCAGTCTCTTTCCCCTTCTTAGACTGTTCCAAGATTCCAGTCCCACCACCCTTCCACCGACCTCTTCTTTCCTGCCTCCAACCTCCCTAAATCCTAAGTGTTCTGGTTCCCAGTCACACCTCCTTTCCTTCTGGCTGGGGTTGGCCTGATGCTGGCTGCTTGGCATTCTGGGAAGTCCTGCTGCCACTCTCCCTCTTTGGGGCAGGTACAGACAGGTCCAGGTTACAGCAGCTGCATCTTCCCCAAACACCTCACAGACTCAGACTCCAGCCTCGTGCTGGCGTCCCAATTGTCTGCCTCCAGTCAAGTTCCTTTGTTGGTCCTTAGAATACATCCGGGTCTTGTACTCTGCCTCCCCTTCCCCGACATTCTCCCCAGCCCATATATTCTGTCCTATCCTCCATCCTCCCCTACACTTCACCAAATGCCAGTCCTCTTCAATCCAAGTTCGCCTTAGTGGGGAGTGTCCCGGGTTCAGGAGCCAGATGGATAATCCTGTCCCCACCCAATCCAGGTTATCTCTACAAGGCTGAGCCTCAGTTCTGGATCTTCTGTCATCTTCTGGTCGCCCTAATGATCTCAGTTGCAAGCTTCTATTCCCACCTCTTTGGGTCTATTGATTGCAATCTCTTTACTAAGACCTTCCCTGAGGACCTAGGCATGCCAACCCTAGACACAGGTCAACCTGGTATCCATCTTCAACCTCACATTACACCAGAGACCAGCCCCCTGGAAACAAGCTAGGACAAACATTCTCTGCATGCACCCTCCACCCCTGCCCAGCCCATCACTTTGGAGAAGACCCAGGTGACCCACTCAACCCAGGCCCTATCTCTCCCCAGAGCACTGGGGCATCCCCCTCCCCATATCAGCCCAAGACCAGACTCAGCCCTTGCCAGGAACCCAGGCATCTTAGTTTTCAGTTTCTGTTATCGTCTCACACCGTCTTCTAGATGTCTTATTCTCCAGCCCTGGCTGCAGTGACACTCTAAATGCAGGAGACCCAGGGGCAGCAACTAAAAGAGAAAGCAGGAGGGGGCGAGGAGCCGCCAGGACGCCCCCTTATGGAGCCCTGGGTGCCCTGGTCCCCCCTCCTCCCTTCTTCACCTGCTACGGGCTCCGCCCCCGCTCCGCCTGGGCCGGCCTCTGCTCCTCCCCCGACTCCTCCCCGCGTACCCCCAGCCCGACCAGAACGGCCCCCAGGACAGAGCGGCGTGGAAGTCCGGGCACCTGGGTCCCCAGCATGATCCTCGGTGAGTGGGCTCTACTGCTCCAAGCTCCAGGCTCCTGGGTCCCTCTCAGTAGGTCACCCTCCCCAACCTCCCGGCACCGCGGTGACTGCTGCCGCCCGTCAGCGACCGGTTCCCCCTCCCCCTTCATCTGGCTCCACATCTGGGGTCCTCTCTTCCCAAACCTGGCGCTTCTCCCGGTTATCTAAGGAGTGGTAAAGGGGCAGGCAGAGCCGAGTGAGACCCCTGCCCCATAATGAGAACATTGCGTATTCATGAGGCTCATGAATATTATATGACAGTCTATGGGAGGCCGGGGAGGGGGCTGGTCCTGACCTGGTGGAGTTGAGGGGAAGGTTCTGACGCGTCCCCCACCCCCCGATTCCCAGCGCCTTCTCCCACCTTTAGATCTGATACTCCGACACCCTTCTGGGCCCAGGATAGGAGGGAAAGGAGGAAGTGGGGGGCGGTCGGGGCGGGGGGGAGAAGACGGTGGGTGTAGCTTCAAGGTGTGTGTGGTGAGAGGTGGGGGAACCTGAAGGCTGGAGATAAGGGGGCTGAGGAGACGAAGGGGTGGGAAACTGTCCATCCCAGGGCCCTGCGGTTCAGATCCTGTCTCCGCAGCCATCCTGCCCCAACACGCCGAGACCTGCCCCTCTCTCCCTGCTCTGGCTGTCTGGGCCCTTCCTTCCCGGCTTCCTTCTTCTTCTTCCTTCTTCCCCCACCCCATCCCCACCCCTGCTTTGAGGGTGGCGTGGCGGGCACTAGGAGAGGAAGGGGCAACAGAGAGAGTAAGGATGGGGAAGGGAATTCCCCTGGGGCTCTGACAGCCCTTCAGCCACTGCCACCCCATCCCTATGACCTACATCGGAAGGGAGCCCCCAGGTGGTGGAGGAGAGGGATGGAGGAGCTGTGTGCTGGACTCAGCTGGGCTCTGGGCCCCTGCCTCCAGCTGGTACACAGGCCTGCTCTGTCCTCTGACCTCTGACTTCTGCCCTGGATAGGTCGATTGCTGGGCTTGTTTACTGGTGGGAGCCCTCCCAACCAGGCCCTGCTGCCCACTGGGGACACCAGTTCCATGATGGTGCCTCAGAGCTTGCCTGACTCCTGCCTAAGCCCTCTACTCATTGCCTCCTTGGCTCTTTTGCTTTTTATCTCTCATTTGACCCCTGTTGACTTCACTCTGATGGTCTTTCGTCCCTTCTGCACGCCTTCCTCCATCTCTTTCTATCCCCTTACTGAATCTCCTCACCACTTTATGCCTGACCCCCTCCACCTGGCACTCCATCATATCTATTACATGAATGAAGGAATGGATGGTTGCCTGCCTCCTTCCCAAGAGTATCTCTGGCAGGGAAGAGATTCTCACCCATCTATGAAGACTACCCTAGAGTGACCCTCACCAACACACCTTGGACTCAGGTCTCCAGAGCACAGGCTCCACATTCCTCCAACCTCTGCAATCCCTGTATGCTGGCCCCACCCTGGACATGGGCCCCACCCAGGGCATGGGCACCACCCAGGCATGGATCCCAAAGGCTGCATTATGCTTGTCCAGAACAGGCTAGTGTGAGCCGCGCACTTCCCCTGGTCTGGGACCTGCTCAAGCCTAGTCAGGATCCCACCACAGGGAGAATGCCTGGACCCACCAATTGGACTCCACAGCTGCCTGCAAGATACTGTAATTAACTCCTTTCTTGTGTCCCGCCCACAGAAGGGTGGGAAACCTGGCGGCCCACACACCTTAGCCCATTTTGAGAAAAGGAGAAAGGGAGGAACTGCCAGCTTGGGCTCAGGCTCCACCCTCAGAGCCCATACCAAGTTTTCAGGTTATGAATGCTGATGTCTACTGAGTCCATGTGCATGGCGGCCCTACCCAGCAGATGAGGCCCAGCCTGCCTGCTCAAGATCTAAACTGTGGACCCAGGTTTAAGGAGGTGGTTCTGGGCTCAGGTTCTCTGTTCTAGGCCTTTTTTACCGTCTTCTCCAGCTGGGCCCCTAGTGTGGTAAAGTGGGGAAAGCCCTTGAAGCCCTTTCCTGTCAGATTGTGAAGTTGTCCCAGGAGTTGATTTTTCCTCTCTTCCCATCCTGGCTACCTCTTTCCTTTGGCCCCGTCCCCACCCACATCTTCCCTGGGGTTTTAGGATGATGTTTTATAATTATCCCCTTGTTGCTTTTATCTTTGACTTCAAAGACTTTCATCCTTCAGCCTGCTTCTTGCCAAGATGGAGGAAATTGAGGTAGAAAGGGACATTTACATGGGACTTGGTCAAAAAGGAAAGACCTAGGGATCGAAGGCTCTCTCCTCAACCCCCAATATTAGGCATTTCTGGGGAGAAAGAAGAGGCCAAAGGCCTGAAAATAAAGGAAGACGGATTAGAGATGAGATCTCAGTCCAGACTCGAATCTAATTTCTCCCTTGTCCCCAGAGTCTAATTCCCATTTTAACCCAGTGCCAACCTCATGCTTTTCACCACCTTGGGCCCTAACACAACCCCAATCCTGATACCTCTATTTAATCTGAATCTCATCCTGGTTTATTCTCCAGACCAACACTAACCACAGCCCTACTCTAACATCTTTCCTGGCTCCTGTACCTACCCAAACTCGACCACTCCCTGAGCCAGCTTAGAGCAGATGTGCCCATTCTTTACCACAGGGGCTTGAAGCCCCAGACCCCACCTCAGATAGCCAAGAGTCTGGGACTCTGACCTGGCCAGAACTTCTGGGGAAGAGAGGAAGGAAAAGACCAGGCCTCAGTGGGATGGAAGGAGTCAGCTGTGGTTTGGTGCGGGATAGGAAACCTGAGCAGGATCAAAGTGCCTAGGGTTAGGGAGGGCACAGAAATGGACAGATAGACATCCATCCAAGGGTTTGACAGTTTACTCCTCTAAAGTTCATTGGGAACTGTCTTTAATAAAGCACTTGGCAGTCCCCCACAGAGCTGGGTGGGGCTCTATCTGCTGGAGGTAATTACTCTAATGAGCTACCCTCTGGAGTGGCCCGCCCCAGCCAGGCCTAAGCTCCTCCCTGTCCTGCCTAACCTGCGCCACATGCTCGTGCGCGCGCGCGCACGCACGCACTCCAGTTTGCCTCTCTACTCCGTCCTCCAAAGCTGCCTGAAGTCCTCGCCTAGCCAAATGTCAGAAGCCCTGGATTTCCTACCTCATTTCCTGCTTTCCCAGAACCTACCGTATTCCTGCCTTTTTCTCCTCCCTAATCTACCCAGAAATGTGTAGTGCTGGAAAGCCCTATTTCTGGAGCCAGACAGACAGGTTCAAATCCCTCACTAGCTGCGAGAACTTAATCAAGAACTTCCCCTCTCTGAGCTGATTGTCATCACCTATAAGATGAAGATTAATTTATTTAGCAAACATTTGTTGAGCTCCCTTGTGGCATGCCAGTACTTTACATGGATTTGTTCAATCCTCTCAACAACTCTATGAGGCAGATACTGTTGTTCTCATTTGACAAATGAGAAATGAGACTGAGAGAGTCCAAGCTAGAGAGCAGTGGCGCCATCGCCATCCACAGAGAGACTGTGTATGTAAAGTGCCTGACATATAGTAAGCCTTCAATAAGTGGCACCTACTATTATTCTCAGAAGAGAGGTGGGGGAGGGAACTGAGGCTTGGGCTACCTGAAACCAAGACCCCGCTTCTACCCATTCATCCTATAAGCTGCTATTTGCCCGTCTCCCCACCTCAGATCTCAGAGTGGAATGGACCCAGAAATCTGGGCAGACAAGTGAATCTCCAATGGCCCACTTGGCTTCCTTCCCTCACTCCATCCTCCTTTCACCCCTTCCTCTCACTTCCCCTTCCCTCTCACCCCTTTATCCCACCCCACCCTGCCCTAGGGCTCAGTTAGAGGAAAAGATAAGTTGCTGGCCATAGGAAACTGAGTAGCTGCTACCTGTTTTCCTCTAATCTCAGTAAGTGCATAAACTTGCTCTCCCCTTCCTCTCCTTGAGCAAGATGGAAGCCTGCTCTCAGATCTCTGTTTCAGAGTTAGACTAGAGCCCTTTGGGGTTATGTAGCAGAGACAGAATTTGCTACAGAGTGCAACTGATCTTGATTTAAATCCCAGCTCTGGTACTTATAAGCTTTGTGATATCAGTCGTTTTCCAACTTCTCTGAACCTCAGTTTCTTCATATGTCAAATGGAAAACCATCACTACCTCAGAGCTTAAATGTGATAATACTTGGAAATCATTACCTGGCACATAAGGCTCCTCAGTACATTGCCTTTTCCAGAAGTTGGCTTTCTTTCTCTGAGATGGGTGCTTGAGAGGTAGGTTGCCTAGATAGTCTAGGGTTCCGGAAAGGGTCAAGGAGCTGAGCTGCTGCCTCTGGCGCCCTAGGGCGGGGCAAGTGCCAGCCCCAAACCAGCTGCTAAGGGTGGCTGCTGGGTGCCGGGGACTCTGGGAGTGCTCAGGTTTCTCTCACCATTCCTGATGCCACCCGGGGCTCATTAAGGTTGCCCTGGTCTTTGTGTGCCAGGCAGGGGGGGGGGGTGTGCAAAGAAGAGAAGCCATGAGGGGGCAAACCAGGAAGGCGAGATGGCCGAACTGCCCCATCAGTCTGTCTCTCTCTTCTCTCTCTCTGTCTTGCTCTCTGTGTTCTCTGTCCTTTGGTATTTCTATCCTAGTCTCTAGTTTTGTGTCTAGCTTTTCAGCAGTATCTTTGTTTTTCTCTCTCATTTTACTCTCGTCCATTTCTCTATTGTTCTTTATTCTTTTCTCTCTGTGTCTATGTCCCTTTTCTCAGTCAGTTATTTCTGCTTCTGTTGATCCTCACTATTCTCTTTTACTCACTCTTGTCTGTCTGTCTGTCTATCTCTCTCCCTCCTATCCCCCTACCCCATCCCAGCTCTGAAGGAATGGACACACAGGGTGTATAGACCCCCAGATGCCCAAAGGTCAAAGCCAAGCATCCTGCCCTTTCCTTCAACCCTTAGACCTTGAGCCCAAACTCCCCACAGCCTTGACCCCTGTCTGCCTCAGGCACCCTGGCCACCCAGTCCTAGCAGTGGGCAAAAAAGACAGACCCCTTCAGACCTTTCTGGACCAGCTCCCTGCCCCCAGCTGTGCCTGAGCCCTCCCCTCCCCCTCCCTCTCTCCTCCGATTCCCCTAATCCCTGCTCCCCCGCCCTCCCCTCTGCCCCACTTTTGCATGACTCTGATTGGCTGAATCTACTGACTGGACTTTGGGGGGGGTGCTGGAAAGGGAGGGGGCAGGGGGCAGATCTAAGGGAAGGGGACGCTGTCAGGCCCAGGCCCCTGGGGGGCCAGGGCCAGGCCACTGCCTGGGGGCAGCAGGCACCAGAAACTGAAGGTATGAAAAGGGGAAGTCTCGATGCAGAGAGCAGGAAAGGATCAGGGGGACCCTCTGTCCCAGTGAGGTCAAGGGAGGACGGGGCCAAGCTTGCAGCCTTCTGGGTTTGCCTTTGTTCTGGGAACCCCTGTTGCTGGCAGGGGCTTGCTGGAGCAGTGAAGGGCAGCCAGAGTTCCCCAACTTGTGCACAGGGAGGTCGCAGAAGGGAGCTAGGCCATCAGAAGTCCAGAGGAGTCCTAAGGGCCTTTAGGCCACCACTTCGGAGCCTGGTGGGGTTCCTCCCATGGCTCTGGGGGAGAAAAAATGGTTTTGGGGGGTAGTGGAGTGGTTGGCCTGGACTTTCATTTCCCCTTTGGGTCAGACCTAGGCATTCCCCTCCCAGAGGCTGGGTTGTGGTTCCTCCTGCTGAGCTGAAGCTGAACACTCCCAGTTAGACAGAGGGACACAGGGGAAGGCAGGAAGGTTGAAAGAAGGGGCCCTGAGAAAGGCTTCAGGCAGTCCACCTCCCAGAGTGATACCACTCACCTACTACCTACCCCTTAAGATGTCCACAGTTAATTAAGAATTATGATTGAGACAAAATTTTAACTCTTTGGGGAGCCCTCCTCCAAATCAATATTCCCCTCTGGGCAGTGGGATGAATCACCCACATGACTGTTCTCCTTGGGGTGAAACCTAGCTTTTTGGATTCCCTGGGGAAAAACAAAACCAGAAGAAGGGAGTGGCTGGGGACTCAGGGCCCCCAAGTCCTGCTGGTCCAGCTGCAGCCTGCAGAGGTCTGTGCTCTTCCTGGTCTATAAAATGCCTAAAGGTCTTGGAGGAGGGAGGCTGCTGGAAGGGGAAGTGAAAACCACCCAGAAGGGAAGGACTGGGCTGCACCTTCCCCCAGACCCACAGGGCACCGTGCTCCATTGCTCTGTAAACAGGGGAAGTGTGTGTGCATGGGGGTCACACTTCTGAGTGTGGGGGCCCCAGCTGGGGAATGGGACTGGGGGGCTTGGATGGGGCGCTCGAGCTTTAATCTTCCTGCCCCACATAATGTTTTCTCTGCCCTTCAGGCAGCCTGAGCCGGGCAGGGCCCCTCCCTCTGCTCCGGCAGCCCCCCATCATGCAACCCCCGCTGGACCTCAAGCAAATCCTGCCTTTCCCATTGGAGCCGGCCCCCACCCTGGGCCTCTTTAGCAACTACGGCACTGTGAGTAGCAGCCTGCTTACCTTTCCCACCCTCCTGAAACCCCAGCTCTCCCTCGGACCCACCCTTGCCCTCTCCTCCTCTTCTCCTAGCATCTAATTCCTTATCTCTTTTTAGAATCCCTTCTCTCTTACTTCTAGTCAATTACAAGTATTGTTAGCTATCTGGTATACTATTAATAACAATAATAGCTAATATTTGCTGAGGTTTTGCTATGGGCTAGACACTGTGCTAGGTGTTTTATATGAATCATTTCATCTAGTCCACTATCTAGAGAAATATCGAGACCTAGATTGGTAATACTGACTACAGGGAGGTGGGAGGGGTAATAGGATATCCAGAAAGGCAGTGATATCCAGAAAGAGGGAAGAGGCAGGGGTATAAGCATGCCAGTTTATAAGTTCCAGCTCTCTGGAGTCTATGGTTGTTGGGTGGGTAGGATCAGTGGAGTAGGCCTTGGAGGGCTGATAAAATTGTCTAGATTTAATACAGTATGAAATAGAGAGAGCCATTATCCATGCTTGAGCAGGAGAGTGACTTGGTAAAAGCAGTGTTTGAGGAATGTGAGTGGGACAGCTGGATGAAAGGGAACAGAGGCTGGAGGAGGGGGGCCAGTTAGGAGGCTGTCCCAGAAATGTGGGCCTACAGGGAAGCCTGGGGTGCCAGACTGGGCCATGGCAGTGACAGTGGCTGGGCTAGGTGTTTCTAAGTAAATACTGACAGATCATGGTGACCAACTGGTGTTTGGGAAAAAGAAGGAGGATGAGTCAAGGATGACTCCAGAGTTCAGGCCTTTGTGACTGAGAGGAAGAAGTCGCCTTGACAGGGGCAGAGGGTTGAGGAGGAAACTGATCTCAGGTGAGGCTGATGAACTCCCTTTAGGACATGGTGAGTTGGTGTACCAGTGGGAAATTGAGCCAAAAATGTCTAACAGACAGTTTGAATTTGGGGCCTGAAGACTGGGCTGAAGCCTAAAGGTTTGGGGGAAGTCAACCTTATTCAACTCAGATAACCCACAATCAAACCATATTCAGCTAACAAACATGTATTAAGCATCAACAATGCACCAGGCGCTGCAGTAGATACTTCTACACATGATTTCATTTAATCTTCACCACAACCCAGCATGGTAGACATTATTCCTGTTTAACATATGGGAAGACAGAAACTGAGGCTCAGAAGGGTTTAGTAATTTATCTAAGTTGACCCAGTATGTGCTGAAGTATGACTTGAACCCATAGCTTCTGACTCCAAATGGAGTTCTATTAATACTACAGCTGCTTCCTCCAAACTCCTCCCAAAGAATCCAAACCAACATTTGCATTTCACTTTATAAACATTTCACAAGTTTATAAAGGGTTTTTCATATCTCAGTCTTTATACTAACCCTATACGGTAGCTGTGGTTTTATCCTCATTTTACATATGAGAAAATTGAGTATTGACTATAAGCAAGGCATCGTTCTAGATATGATGGAGACATAAGTGTTAATATGATATGGTCCAATCTGGAAGGAGCTTATATTCAGGGGAGAAATATAGACATGTATGCAGTGATCTGCAATGCAAAACAGGAAGAGTTAATAAATATTGTGACAGAGATATTAACAATGATTTAAGTGAACAAAAATATATATATTTTGAGCACTTACTATGTGCCAGGCACTGTGTCTGTTGTCAAGGACACAAGACTCAGTTCATGCCCTGGGGGAGTTCACAGTTTAGTAGAAAAGATAACAAGTTAACAGTTACCCTACAGTGTGAGAAGAGCTGTGTCAGAGGCATTTAGCCTGTATGGGGCCCAAGAGGGTGTCAAGAAAGACTTGCTGGATGTGGTGGTGCCTAAAGGACCAGCCCGACCTAAGCAGGAGAAAGAGAGAAGTGGAAAAAAGGGTTGAAGATGCAGCAGGTGACATATGATTTGGGCTTTGAAGAGTTAGTAGTAGGATTTTAAAAGGATCCTTAGAGAACATTCCATACTGAAGCAAATAGCATGAACAAGGGCTAGAAAAGAGCACTTGAGAAAGTGCAATTGATTGAATGTAACTGGAGCAGAAGGTGCTGGGAATACTTCTCCCCCACCCCCATCTAAATACCTGACTTACACTTACCCTCAGATCTCCCATCATTTCCTCCATTTTATAGATAAGGAAACAATGACCCAGAGAGGTTAACTGAGACTTGCAGGAGGTCCTCACAGGGATACTCCAGGGTTCCTGACTTCCCTACGGTTCAAAGCTCCACTGCCTCCGGTGGGGACGAGCTATTTAAAGCCATGAGCGTGGATAAACTTGGAAAGTACAGCAGCGTGTTGAGCAGCACTAACTTTGGCATCTGACTGGCAAGATTTGAATGGATGGTCTAAAAGTACTGGCTGTGTGACCTTAGGCAAATTACTTCACCACTCTGAATCTCAATTTTATCAGCTGTAAAATAAGCTAGTATTAGTACCAACTCACAAGGCGCTTGTGAGAATCATATTACATAATTGTAATGCCTAGCACAAAGTAAATATTCAATCGGTGGTAGCTGTTATGATTATTATGTTGTCGCTATTATTTTTATTTACAGGAAGATCAGAGAAAGAAAGGTAGTATGGACAAGATCTCAGCCTTGGGGAATAAGCATAATTAGGTAGTGGGAACAGGAGGAGGCTGCAGCAAAGGAAATGGAGGAGCCAGCCATCGGAGGGGGTGGGGAAAGAACTGGGTTCCCGTGGAGTTGGAGAAGCCAAGGGAGAGAGCGTGGCGGGCTGCATCAATAGTGTCAAATTCTGCAGGGGAACGAGGACTGCAGAAAAGCTGCAGACAGGCCTTTGGCAGTACTGTGCAGCAGTTAAGAACATGGCTTTGGAGTCAGGCTGCCCAGGTTTAAATTCAAATCCCAGTCAGCCACTTCCTAGCTTATGACCTTGGGTGACTTATTTAACCTCAGTTCCCTTATCTATAAAATGAAGATAATGATAGTACTTTAGTAGTTGTGAAGATTAAATTAGGTAATCCATGCAAAAAGTTCAGTACAGAGGGTGGCACATTCCAAGGGCTCAGTCAACATTAGGTGGTGGTGGTGGTGGTATTATTATTACTATTATTATTTGTGGCAGATCTAGACTAATTCCTCCAGATCTCTCTCCTAATTGGGCAGTTACTACCCCTTAGACCTCCTCCCTGTATTATGTGTCCCTCTGCCCTTAATGTCCCTCACTGTCTCCCAGAGACCACAGGGTCTCTCTACATACAGTCCCCTGCTTCACTCATCTCTCTCCCCTAGGTGGAATGGGAGGGCATGAGACCCAGAGATGAGAGAGGGAATTCTAGGACCTGTCCAGAGAGGATGAGGAGGTGTCTGGGGAAGTGGGCTGCCCTGACCTCCTGCTCCTCATCCCCCAGCGCTGCCCGCACTCGATCGCCAGAGGGCAGCAAGTGCACGAAGCTTAAGTTCTTAGGGACTCTGGTTCTCCAGCAGGTGGCAGGCGAGGGGAGGGAAGGGGAGGAGGTAGAAAATGGTTAGGAACGATGTCCCCAGTCTGAGGTCTGTTCTGCCCCAGGTGCCCGCAGCTCCAATGATTCAGAGGAGTCACTGAGAAAACAATGCCTGACACCTGTGCTCGGTTTCCCATCCCTAGCAGAGGAAGCAGCATTTCAAAGGGCCCAGGGCCCGTGTGCAGAGGGAACAGGGGAAGAATCGTCTTGGGACTCAGACGAGAGGCTGTCAGCAGAGGAGAGACGGTCAGAGAAGAAAGGATGAAAGAAAGGAGAAATGTCCAAGCTAGAGAAACAGGGTCGTCCGTAGGGTTGGTGGGGACACTAGACCCAGCATGGGTCCCCAGCGGAGTTAAGCCGAGGTCATCTGATGTTCTATCGCCAGGCCGAGCGGCCCGTCGCCCGCACTAGGTCTGCCCGGGAACAAGTGTCACCCCCTCCTCTCCTCTTTTCGCCCTAGCCCCTCTTCAACCCTCTTAGACTCCCTATCCCCGCCCCCTTCCTCAGCCCGCCCTCGGCCCCGCCTCCGGGGCGGGTCCGGTCCTGGCCGGCACCGCCTCCCCTTCTCCAGACCGGTCCGGCAGCACATCCCCGAGCCACCCCGGGCAACGAGACCCGCGTCGCTGGCCTGCCCGGCCCGGCCAGGCTCGGGTCCCCTGCCCGGGTCTGCCACCCCGGGCCATGGAGCCGAGGCCCCCCGGGTCCCGCAGGGTAAGCCACCCGGCCCCTCCTCTCTCCCAGGCTCCCGCCGCTGCCGCAGCGCCCCCACCCCCACCCCCACCTCATCCCCGCCCGCCCCTGCGGGGCGGGCTACCTCTCCCTTCGCCCTGTCCTCGGGTTATCCGACCCATCCTCCCCAACCGGTGTGGCTCTAACCAGTCTCTGGATCCCAGCCCGCGCCCCGACTGCCGCCACCATACTGGATACCCCGGTCTCTGCTTCTCAGATCCTCGGAGTCCTCCAAACCTTCAGACTTCCCGTCTGGCCCTACACCTACCCTCGGATTACCACGCCGCTCAGATCCCTCTTATCCAGTCCTGACCCCATCCCAGTCTCTCTCCTTGCCAGCGTTTCTCCCCCACAAGCTCCCACCTGCTCTTCAGACACCCCTAGCGCCCTCTTTTTCCTATTTCTATCTGTCCTGGCTCTCAGGTCTTTCCATCCCTAAGATTCCACCCTCCTTCCCTTTTTGCCTTTATTTTGGGGGGATGGGGAAGTGGGGTGGTCAAACAAGGGGCAGCAGGCACCATCAGATAAAGGGCAATGGAAGGAAATATAATCATAGCCCCCCCCTCCGTGTTCCTGATCTGGTTTCCCCCTTTCCCTCCCCCTTGCCCTTCCTGATTCATTTTACCCCAGCTTTGGGGAGCAGTTCCCCTTCATGTCTGCTGTTGGAGGGCAGGTGGAAGGCAACTCTTTTGTGGACATTTCCAGGCAGTGTCTAGGCCAAGCTCCTAGGGAAGGGGCTCTGAAGTGAAATCAGCTCTGGGAGATGCTGGACTCTTCCACTCCCCAGAGAGCCCTCATCTAGGTCACCAGGGCCTCTTGACCTTGGCCCGAAGCAGCACTTCAGTGGCTCACATTCCACCTGCGCAGGGATTGGGCCCAGGAATCCTCATCTTCAGCCTGTTGTCTCCTCAGTTCCTGGAGGAGAGGGTGGGAAGGACCCACCTGACTGGGTTGCTCCCCTCTTCCCTGCCCACCCCTCCCCCTAGTTGGTATTTATGGACTTAAACCTGAGAAGGGGGTTGTGCAAGAGAAAAGACTCTAACCCCACCGAGGAAGGACTCAAGTGTGGCAGTGACAATTGTCAGGGGATGGATGCTGGGATGGTCAGCCCACAAGTTCTCCTTAGTGTGCTGGCTCCTCATCCACTCAGGCTGAGATGATGAGCAGGTTGAGATGATGGAGTGGGGCATAGATAGAACCAGGGGCCTCTGCTCTCCCCTCTCCATCCCACTTCTCTCTCCATACTGTTTAAATCTACTTAGGTTTCCTGGCCCAGATTGGGTTTCTGTTTGGGCTGAATTCCATTCCCCACCTAGCATGTGGGGAAGCCCAGGGACTGAGGAGAGCCCTGGGGCAGAGTTAAGGGTCTCTGAATAGGAAGGACTGATGCCTGGAGACTGAGAGCTGAGAGCAGTCATCTGTCTCCTTTTTCTGATTAAAGCCTGTCTCCAACTTGGTCTGTCTTTCTTTCTGCCAAATAACATCATACCTCCACACAGATAAACACACAGCTGAAGATTATACAGCCTGACCATTCATGGTTTCTGCAGAACCCACGACACAGAAATGTTGATACATAAATGATATACACACAGCACATGACACTCCTTCACACTCCACCCATGCACAGATTGATCACAGACTGCCTAGACACAGAGACGCACCCATTCTTCCCCTATTTTGCTTTATTTGAATTGGTCCTTCCTTGGCTTCCAGGAAGTGAAAAGTAAACCCTGGAGAGGGGCCAGTTTCAGCCAAGGACAGGCCAAGAGATTGACACTTGTCAGTCAGACCAGTTATCTGAACCTGGTCATGGTTCCTGCCTCTATCTCTACCACATGGGGCAGCCTATTTCATAGGGATGCTAAAGCCACTTCCTGACATTACCCCCAACCAGCCAGTGAGACTACTGGGGAAAGCAGAGGGGAGCCAGGATGTGTGGGCTTTCCAGACTTGAACCACCTTCCTCTCCCTGCTTCATGTTGCTGTCTCTCACCAGTATCTCACTGGAAACCACTAGGCAGAGGGAGGGGCTCAGCTGAGAAGCTAAGGGCCCCCCCCAACTCCCCCAACAACTGTTTTTCACTTGATCCTTCTACTTGGAAGATAAGGTATCAACTCTAATTTGGTTCCATTTTTATGAGAGGTCCACGAGGATCACACAGCCCTCCCCAGCCTCAGCTGCATTCCAGTCTGCCTTTCCCTGGCTGCCTAGGGGCCAAAAGGGAGGAGGACTGTGCTGGGAGGCAGTTTTTATGCCTCCAGGCCCCTGGCTTCATCCCCTGATAGCAGAAGGCCTCAGAGAAACTCCCATCCTCTCCCCTCCTCATGTGAACTCTTGGCAGGAGACTGGAAAGACATCTGCTGACCCAGGGTGGAAGTAGAGACTGTTCCCAATCCCGCCCAGCCCACAGCCCTGCCCTAGAAGCCCTGTGATCAGGGGGAGTTCAGAAGATCTCTGGCTAACCCAGCTTCTTAGGTTCCCCTGTTATTCCCTAGAGCCACCTACTCTTTCCTGAGTTCTTTTACTCCCTCTAGAAGCTGTTGCCTTAAAGAGATCCAGGAAATGAGTATGTTAAGGTAACCTGGGGTCCAGAGATGAGAAACTGGGAACATCTGCCTTCTGGGACCAGAAACTTGGCTTGGTAGAAAGTATCACCCCAGAGGAGATGCCAAAAAAGGTCTTAACTGAAGGCCTTAGGATCTGGGAAGCTTTGACACTCCCTCCCTGTCAGTGGGCTGCTGGTGGATCAGCCTAGCTGTAGGAGATAGGTCAAGGTGACAGAGTTGGATCTTCATGGTATAATAGACCAAACAAGAGTCCACATTCAAGTTCCTGCTTTGGTGTGACCTTAGGCAACCACTTCTTCCTGTCAAATGGGAGCACTCGGCCAGATGATTCCTCAGATCCCTTCTAGAACTGTAAAGATTGGTCTGGGAGGGAATCAGGGACAACTGAGGCCCAGAGTCCTCAGGCATGCTGAGAGGTAGGGAGGAGGCTCTGGGGACTTTGGTTTAACCCAGCTGTGGCCCCTGGGGGGTGATGGGCATACGCTTGTGCTGGGGTTCCTGGCTCACCCCAGCCTGCCTCTACAGATGGACCCTGTGCAGAAGGCTGTGCTCTCCCACACTTTTGGAGGACCCTTGCTCAAGACCAAGAGGCCCATCATTTCCTGTAATGTCTGTCAGATCCGCTTCAATTCTCAGGTAAGAAACCCAGCCCCTCACCTACCCAATGAGTGGGGCAGGAGCAGCCAGGGGATCTTGGGGGAGAACAGAGTCTGGGAGCTCTGGATGAGGGTCAAGGATTAAGGGGATATCAGGGGAAGGGCAGGGAATGGGATGCTGCAGGAGGGGCAGGGGATGATAGAAAGCACTTGAGAGAGACAAGAGATGGCTGTATGTTTCGACATGAAGTAGACCAGTCCAGGAAGGCTGACCCTTCCCTCAGGGACTGAGGCATCCCTGGCTCAGAATTTCTTGGAACACAGGTGGCCATCAGGTCTGGGTGGGAGTGTGGCCTCTGGCCTACTGGTCCTTGGGCACAGGGCTGAGTTAGGTCATCAGCTCCCCTGCAGAGTCTCTGCCTTCCTTGGCCTCTGCTAAATGCCACCCCTGACCCACCCACTTCCTTCTAACCTCCTGGCTTCCTCCTCCCTCCAAATCACACACAAGGCCTGGTCTCCACTCTCTCTCTCATGGGATTTTTCTATGGGAGAAGTCACGCAAAACTCAGAACCTAGGTGTCTGGACTCCCAGATTTCCAGCCTCCAAGGCTCTCTTAGGATTTCTGTGTGGGTCTAGAGGGCGCTTTATGAGGTGCATATTCCAAGAGCTTTTGGAGAAAAACAGCAGAGCCTCTCTGCTGAGTAGGGAAAAATAAAGCATGTTTTGTTTCTCTACTCAGTCCACACATATACACACCATGCTGCCGGGCTTTGCACACCACCATCTTACCCTTGGGTTGTCAGTCTTCTTTTTCCTCCTATCCACGCCTTTTATTTCTATTCTCTGCCTGTCTGGGTGGCCTTGTGGCTCCAGGATTGCCTCTCCTTCACCTCAACCCCAGCCATCCCCTTTCCCACCCTGGTTTTATTCACTGGTGTAAAATGGAAGATGGGGAGGGGGGGCGCATGGGGGGGGGGGGGGCAATAGCAGGCGACCCTCCCTTCTTTTTGTCCTCCCCTTCCCTCCCAAACTAAGCGGCTCTGTTTTGACAGCTGTCTCTGCTGCTGTCTCTGTCTCCAGAGCTGGGCTTGGGGCCAGGGTCCTCCAGGGTGTCTGCAGAGGCTTCAGGGAAAATGAGACAGGGAGGAGTTGTCAGTATAGAGCCCAGGCCTCAGAGCTCCCGGGACTCCCAGATTGAGGATCCAGACTGAGGAGGCAAGCAGCAAAGTCTGGGTCCTGGGACCAGGGAACACAGGCCTGAGGTCTAAGAGGATGCTAACTGGCTGGATTGTTAGGCCCCTTCCCTTTAGGATTCTGTAGGTGTGGGGTCCTCCCTCACTTCAGGACTAGGTGGGAAACCTGAATCAGCACCAGCCCCTGGGTATGGTAGTGTGGTGGAGCCTGGGCTAGGTAGAGATCCAGATTCCCAGTGACTCAAATTTGAGAGGCTAGTCTGAATCCCAAGAGGAAGCAGGGCTCTTGGTGTGGGGCTTTACATCTCACTGGTATAGAGATTCACTGCAGCTTGCTGAGACCACACCAGGACCTAAAGGAGCTCTGTGGGGAGAATGGTCAGATGAAAGATGATCTCAGTTTCCATTTTCTTCCTCCATCCCTAAAGAGCCAGGCTGAGGCACACTACAAGGGTAATCGCCACGCCCGAAGAGTCAAAGGCATTGAGGCTGCCAAGACCCGAGGCCGGGAGCCTGGCGTCCGGGAACCTGGAGACCCAGCTCCCCCAGGCAGCACCCCCCAAATGGGGATGGTGTAGCCCCCCGTCCAGGTGTGTCTGACTCCTCCACATTCTTCAACTGATCTTCTCTCTTCTGTTCTTTCCCCACTTCCCAGAATTCTCCTCTGCTTTTATCTCTCTCTTCCTCAGCCCTCACCTCACCCCCACCCTCACCCAAGGTGAGTGCTGGAGCCAGGCACCATGATGCAAAATTTCCATCCTATCACACCCACCCCCACCCCAGCTTCTCTGAACAGAGTCCCCACTGTCTTTCCCACTACCCAGTGACTCAGAAAAGGGCTAGGAAGAGGACACCTGGCAAACTTCCTCAAGAAAAAGGAACCATCAAATCTAAGGAGAGGCCCCTTCGTCTTAGAAAGAGGGGTTAGGAGAGAATCAGGATATCTGAGGGCCTGCCCACCAGGGCTCCCCTCGTAGGAGACTGAGAGCCCAGAAAATCCAGGCAACTCTCTAGATGATCTTGGGTAGATCTTTGGACCTTTCTGGGCCAAAGTTTTCTTTTCTGGAAAATAGGGCTGTAAGACTTTAAGATCTTAGAGGTCTCTTCCATATTTACAAAGGCAACTCGGAAATTCTTTCTCCCTCATGACTAGCGGCCATTTTCAACCATACTTCCAGCCAAGAAACTAGAAAGAAGGAGTAACAAGACAGGAAGATATAAGCCACCCCCATCGTCAGATGTCAGTCATGGCTAGCTCCAGGGAGAACCAACACTCCATGTCCTCCTTATCTTTGCCCGTCTTCCTGCCCCACCCTAAGCAGAATGAGAGCCAAGCATCTGTACCACCAGCTTGGGAAACAGGCCCCACTCTCACCACACACCACACACACACACACACACACACACACACTCCATCCCTCAGGATGCACAGAGAGGGTGGGCAGGTGAGCTGAGTTCTAACTGCTCTGGCTGCTTCCTAGTTTGATCATCTTGGGTTAATTTAATAACATCTCTGTAAAACGGGATCATGATGGTGGTGGTGTTGGTAGGTAGGTAACATTTCTCGAATAGCACTATTCTAGGAGTTTATACATATTACCTCATTTAGTTGCTACAGTATATCTCTAAGGAGATGATAAAGGTACCTGCCCTGCTTTTATAAGCCATGAAGTCCTGTCCAGACTGAGATATAAGTGTACTTTATGGATTGGGATGAAGGTAAAGGATGTCAGAAATGAGTACCAGAAAGAAAGGAAAAGATCACACTATGGACAAGCAAATGGACCCCCACAGGGGTCAGGAGGTCCCTTTCCACTAGTTCCCCACCCCCACCACCAGCCTCCTCATGACCCGGAAACTGGATCGGCTGCTGGAGCAAGAATGGGAGCACTAGAGTTTCCTCTGTACAGAGGCCAGAACCCAGCGCTGAGGCCTAGGGCCTGTGCATCTTTAATTGAGCCATGAATTATAGAGCAGCCCACATCCCTGTCTCTTCCCTCTCTGTTTCTGCTGTTTCTGTTTCCCTTTGCCGTGTCAGTGTCTGTCTCTCTCGACCTCTCCTCACTTACCTCGCCTCTGTCCCTTCCTAGAGCTCTTTGGCATGCTTCCCTGGGGACTGGGCAGAACTATGGAAAGGGACTGACCAGTCAGGAAACCCAGGCTGGCTGGCAGGCAGACCATTGAGGGGTAAATCTTTGTTCCATGTCTCTTCCCCTGACTAGGCTGGCCTCCAGCTTCACCCTGAACAGGAGGCCAGTGGGGCTGGACCCCTCAGCCATTCCCAGCTTATGGAAAATGAGCCAGGCATTGCATTCTCACACCCAGCCTGCAGCAGCTGGACCACATTTGGCTCTGGTCCAGGGCATGAGTGCATGCATGTTGTCACAGGGTGGGGACTCCTGGGCTCTTGCCCTCCAGGAAATGGGGGTGAGTCTCCTCCATATAAAGAAGCTTCTCCAAAAGCCATCTCGGGTGACCCCTATGTTTCTCACCCAACAACAGTTTCCATGGAGAATGGACTGGGTCCAGCCCCAGGATCCCCAGAGAAACAGCCTGGCTCCCCATCCCTTCCCAGCATCCCGGAGACTGGTCAGGGTGCAACCAAGGCTGAAGGGGGAACTCCAGCCCCAGCTTCCCTGCCTGGGGGTAGCAAGGAAGAGGAGGAAAAGGCCAAGCGACTGCTCTACTGTGCTCTGTGCAAGGTGGCAGTGAACTCCCTGTCCCAGCTTGAGGCACATAACAAAGGTATGGACTTCCCTGCCCCTATCCCTACTCCCCTGACTTCAGCCCACTCCTATTCCCTACAATCTAATTCCCCTGACTTATAATATCTCTGTACCCTCTAAGACCTACCAGCCTATCTCCCTTCCTAATCATCTCCCCCATTCCTTGGCCCTCAGTTTCCCTCCCCACCTTATTTTACCTATGACTCTCTTGACTCACCCTGTGTTTGGGTGGGAAAGTCCCAAGGGGTTTGAAAAAGCCCCACACTTGACACACACCCCACACCCCATATTGTAATTGGAAGTGTGGGTATTTGAGTCCTAGTAGGCCTAGAGAATTTTTCCTCCACTCTTTACCTCCTGACCTCTGTGGATTCCAGGTACTAAGCACAAGACAATTCTGGAGGCCCGAAGTGGGCTGGGCCCCATCAAAGCTTACCCTAGGCTGGGGCCTCCCACTCCAGGGGAACCAGAGGCCCCTGTCCAGGACCGAACCTTCCACTGTGAGATTTGCAATGTCAAGGTCAACTCAGAGGTCCAGCTGAAACAGGTGGGTCCAAGGCCTTTCCCAGGAATTCTGGGGAGTTCCACCTGCTGAGTGGGGAGAGAGAACAGGGAGTTTGGATGGGGCTCTTATTCAGGGTCATCCTTAGATGCCACAGAAGGGGCGGGGCCAGGGGCTTGGGGTATGATTACCTACCTTATAGCCCTGCCTCCTGGCTGTTACTTCTTTCCTTGTGACACAATCCCTACCCATTGGCCCCTGCAGCACATTTCCAGCCGGCGGCACCGAGATGGCGTGGCCGGGAAGCCCAACCCTTTACTGAGCCGTCACAAGAAGCCTAGGGGCCCTGCGGAGCTGGCGGTGAGGCCTGGGAGCTGGAGAATTCGACAGTGGCGAAACCGGAGCAGGGAGGAGAAGGGGACTAGGGGCAGCCTGGAGAGAGGTGGGGTTTGCAGGACTGAAAACTGACCTCCCTCTTTCTGCCCCTCTCCCTCCTGCAGGGCACGCTGACTTTCTCCAAGGAGCTGCCCAAGTCCCTGGCAGGCGGCCTGCTTCCCAGTCCCCTGGCGGTGGCTGCAGTGATGGCAGCGGCAGCAGGCTCCCCGCTGTCCCTGCGCCCAGCTCCAGCCGCACCTCTCCTACAGGGACCGCCGATCACCCACCCTCTGCTCCACCCGGCCCCTGGGCCCATCCGAACGGCGCACGGACCCATCCTCTTCTCCCCCTACTGACCTGAACCCTGAACCCCCTCCCATTCAACGCCCCCACCTCCAGCCGGGACCCAGGCCTCCGGGCTGCCAAGCCCGCCCCTCTTCCCGGCACTCCCTGAATGATCTCTCTCCTTCCCCCCACCCCGAGGTACGGGGTTCCAGGAAAGGGGAGGGGTAGTGGGGAGGGGGACTTCAGAAGGGGGGGAACACCCCAGATCTCAGGGAACCCCGCCCCCTGCCCTTCCCTCTCCCCTAGAAAAGGGGGGGCTGTCTCACCCCCGAGCCCCCTTGGAGACACCCCCCTCCCAAAAGCCATGTCCATCCAGCCCTTCCCCCCCCAAACCTAGCACAAAACGGGGTTCACAAGCCATGGTCGGGGTCCGGGGGCAGAAATGGATTTTCTTGGCAATAAGCGGACTCTGGGACTCCGGCCCCCTATCCCCCAAACCGAAGCGCTTCCGTGAACACCCCCGTCCTCCACAGGGGGAAGGGAGCAGGCGGGATCCTGGGTCCCTCATAAGCACTTTGGTTTTACCGCCTGCAACCTCACTGTGCCCGCCCCGCACCATGACCCCGCCCCAGGTCTAGCCGGGCCCATCGCAGGGGGCAGCACTTGGGGGCATCTCTGGCACTTGGGTGGGACCAAGTAGATGCCCCATAGAACCTTTCCTCATCTTCTTCCTCCCCAGTCCAGATTCCATTCTTTTCACCAGCACCCATCGCCCAGGGGGTACTGAGGGGGGGCAAGGGGTGTCCAGTCCAAGCCCACCCCCGCCTCGCCTTCCGCAAAACTGTGAGCAAAAAGCAATAGAAGCCTCGCCCCCGCCCCTCCCCTTTCCGCAGGATTCGCAGTCTGTAGCCTCCCCTCCCCAGCTCCTAGACCTCATGGCTGTCCCCTCCCACCAGACACCACTGTACGACTCCAGCGGGGCGTGACCTCACCCCTCCCCCGTGGTTTCCGTATTCGTCAGCCTTTCCAGTCACTGACCCCCGGAGGGGGCCAGGCCCCCACTGGCCTTCCCCCTCCCCATCAACTCTTTCTGCTTGACAATGTAGCAACCCTGGCCCCACACCCATGTCTTTCCCTTTTCCCTCTCCCTGACAATAAAGTCTGGATTCGTTGCCCTCCGTCCCCTAGACTCATACTCTTAAATCTTTGCCTGCTATTTTGGGAGCAGTTTCATCGGGATACGTATCTGTGGTGAGGGGGATCGGCACACAGGAAAGGGGGCCAGAAGAAGGAGGGGATTAGGAAGAGGCAAGATCTGAGGCTTGTGCAAAGTGAACGAGGCTCCCCATCCCACTCACCCCGACTCCGGTCCAGCTCAAGTGTAAACTTGGCGCTGGGGAATCATTTCGAGTCTCCGTCGCGGACTGCCGACTCCGCTGTTGAGAACTCTCTGCAACTCCACCAGGAGGCGCCAATGACATGGAAAAGAAGTCTCTCGTAGGAGAGACAGGTTTAGACCCAGCCTCAGACAAAGGAAAGAATCAAGGCTCTTGCGCCTCTTGAGGGAACCCTCGCCACGCAAGGCGTGGGAAGAAATGAAGCCGGGGACAGGGAATCTGAGCTCCAGGCTCTGCTCGGTACCATATATATTGTCCTTGGGTTAGTCCTTCCACTCTCTACCTCAGTTTCCCCATCTGCAAAATAAGCAGGTCTGGGTCTCTTAAAAGTTTACTGAGATTTCGTGTATCCAATACCAAAAAACTGGGGCCATGCTCTTTATAGATATTCTAGAATACCTTCTCATCTGGTCCCCTAAATGGTATGTGGAACAGAGGAGCACACTATTCTCTCACATAAGGGGTAGGGCAAGGGGACAGATGTCTTCTCTTTATCTCCAAAATTCAGCTTAACCACACACTTCCAAGAGTAGGTAGTGACTCTGTGATCCCTCTCTCTAACCCTGCTGGGTGGCAAGATCAAACAAAAAAGGCTAGACCAGAACCCAGAATCTATGGGGTCTTCCTGAGTTGCACCCTTGCTCACTTCCCCCTTCTACCCACTTCCAAGTCTTGCAGAAGAAAGGAGGAGGGAATAGATGAAAGCCTTTAAAGAGGAAGGAGAGGAGAATAGGGGCCTTCCTGGTTTGTCAACTGTGAAGTTGGGGTGGTAGTTCACTGTGATTTCAGCAATGGAACCCATCAAGGAGTTTTGGGGTTGTTTGTGTTTTCAGGTCCATCTAGTTAAAAAAAAAAAAAAAAAAAAGAGGTCCAGAAGTCTAAGGGGTAATAGTGGTGCTATAGAAGAACAGGTAGAGAAAAGCAAGAGCTAGGTCACATGTGGGAAGAAAGACAGGCGCTGGAAGAAATTGGGGTTAGAGGGGCTGAGATATTAGCATGCCCTACAAGTACCTCAAACCTAGCTTAAAACTGAATTCATGATTTAACCCTTCCCTAAACTTTCTGTGCTCCCCACATTCCCTATCTTATTAAGAGTATCATCATCCACCTAGAAAACTGAGATTCATCTGAGACATCCTTCTTTCCAACCCTTCATCCAATGAGTCACTAAATAAGTACTATTTGGCCTCTTAACGACCTACAGGTCCTGATCACTGTTCTCCATTCCCATACCATTGCTGTAACCAGGATTGGCTACATAATTTGTGGGGAGCAGTACAAAATGAAAAAGCAGGGCCCCTTGTTCAAAAAGGACTTCAAGACAGTGACTGCAGAACATTAAACCAAAACTAGACTTTTCAAGAGCGGAACCCTGTGCGATAACATAGGTGGCATGCCCATGAAGCCAGCCCTAGCCCTAACTCAGACGCTGCCGGTCTGTTGTCTGAACTGATGCCTCTTTACTGCTCTCTCTCATTTCTGGCCTGCATGCTTCACTCCTTACTCACAGTTATCTTACTGCCAATCTCCCCACCGCCTCCAGGATAAAACCCAGCCCCTCAGCATGATTCACAAGGCCTTCCTTGATCTCAGCCTTGCTCACCTCTCCAGGATCTTCTCTGTTGCTCCCTACCTCACACTCTTTGTTCACCTCTACCTAAACCTTTGTGACTCTATGCAACCCGTTCCCTTTGTCCAGAATGTCCTACTTATCTCCCCCCAAAAAACTGTTCATCACTCAAAATCCAGCACAGACATCCCTCTGTGGACCTTTTCCTGATCTCCTCCCTTAACAGCTAACTCCTCTTCTCTAAGCCTGATACACTTTAGAGCAGAAGTTGTCAAACTTTTTCTGAATGGGTAAGATAGTAAATATTTTAGGTTGTGTGGCCAAGGGTAAAATTGAGGATATTGTGTAGGAACCATTTTAAATGGAACCATTTTAAAATGAGGAAGAAAAAAAATTGTTGGCTCCTGACCCACACAAAAATGGATAGCAGGACAGATTTGGCCCATAGGCCAAAGTCTGCCGACCCTTGCTTTAGAGAACCATTTAAGCATTTTTATATTTACATATCTGTCTCCTCTGCTAGACTATGCACAAGTCCATGTACCAAAACTTCTTGTATCCCTAATGTCTAATACATATTTGTTGAATGAATGGATGAATGATTGAAACTTGTGGGGAGTGAGGCCAGAATCCTGGCTGCTTCATTTCCCACCTTTCTTCATCTGACTCCTTTTTCAGATGTGCAAGGATATTACATGGGACCCTCTGACTTGAACCATCTCCAAATCCTGGAGAGAGGGAAGGCAGTGCCCACCTCCCACCCCCCCCCCACCTACCCCCAGCAAAAAGCCAAGGCTTCTGGAGTGCCTAGAATTGATCCTAGAACTCGGTCTTGTCCTTTGGCCCCTTGGGAAGTGGCCCAGACATTCTAATGCTCTGTCTCTATGTCTCAACAATTCTTGGCAATGATCTTATAGGTGTTCTGCCATGCAAAGAAAGGAAAGGAACAGAACATGGGTTTCAGGAAGGAGAAAGGGAAAAATAATATGGCTCTGGGGTAAGTAACAGGGGGATTTCAACAGAGAAGCCCAGATTTCACTAGCCAATGCAGAACAAGTGGGACTGTAGGCAGGGAAGGAAGTGGCTGAGCTTGGGTAACCAGAGAATTTCTTATTCTTTCAGTTTAGTATAATAGGCAACATGAAAACAGGTTACCTCCTGTTTGAAGCCCAACTGCCCACCAGAAAGGACTGCCTTTTGAGTTAGTTGAATTCCTTCTTCCACTGGAGAGAGAATTGAAGGCTGGGAGACTCAGGTGAGTGATTTTGTGATGGGTGTACTTTTACTTTCTCTGTCTCCTCAGCTCCCAGGTAATAAAAACAGAAAAAAACTGAGGGGTGTGTATGTGTAGTAAATAGGGACTATAGCAGTATCCTAAATACAGAGAGGAACTCCTGGGTGGTCTTAGGGGACAAGCAAGAAATTCGAAAGGTTAGAGGGCACTGAGGGGTGGCATCTGGGTGGATATTGAATGAAACCTGGAGTTTGGAGTGGACGGAGACTAGGAGATAATTAGATAAGAATTTGGGGAAATTTTTGAGAATGGTAAAGAACTATGAGAGCCTATGGAGAAGACTGGAGATCTTGGGATGCAGAGGCCTGGGGATGGCTCAGGAGCCTGGTGAGCTCCTGGAGCAGTTCAGGTGTCCAAGAGCCCAGAGCTGTTCAAGAGGTCTAAGTACGAAGTCAAGTTCTGACTCCCTCTTCCCCTTCTACCCACCCCCTCCTTCAGCCTCTGTCATGTGGAACACCTCTGATGCCAACTTTTCCTGCTACCATGAGTCTGTGCTGGGCTATTGTTATGTTGCAGTTACCGGGGGGGGGGTAGCTATGACAGGCACCAGGGGCAACGTGTTCACCCTCCTGGCCTTGGCCATCCAGCCCAAGTTCTGTACCCACTTCAACCTTCTCATTGCCAACCTCAAAGTTGCTGATCTGTTCTATGGCACCCTTTTTTGGCCCTTCTCCGTGGACACCTACCTTCACCTGCACTGGAGAACTGGTGCCACTTCTACAGGGTTTTGGGGCTCTTCCTCCACCTTCACCCTCTGCCTCATCGCCCTGGGGCACTACCTCCTCATTGCCCACCCTAAGCTCTTTCCCCAAGTGTTCAGTGCCAGGGGGAATGCTGGCACTGGTGGGCACCTGGGTGGTGGGTTTGGCTAGCTTTGCCCCCCACTCTGGCCTATCTAGAACTTGGTGCCTATAGTCTGTACCTGCAGCTTTGACTGAATCCAAAGCCGGCCCTACACCACCATCCTCATGGGCATCTACTCTGTGCTTGGGCTCAGCAGTGTAGACATCTTCTATTGCTTTACCCACCACCAGATGAAGTGAGCAGCACAGGTGCTGGATAAGTACAAGCTGCACCAGGCAAGTGTCTGCTCCAACCATGTGGCTGGGACAGATGAGGCCATGCCTGGTCACTTCCAGGAGCTGGACAGCGGGATGGCAACAGGAGGGGCCAGTGAGAGGATTTCATCTGAACCAGTCAGAGCTGCTACCACCCAGACCCTGAAAAAAGACTCATCAGAAATGGGGACCAGAGCAACAGCAAGGTAGCTGCTCAACATCTTAGATGCCAGGATCCAGCCTCCCTGGGTTGTCCATATGCTTGCTGCCAATCTCACCTGGCTCAATGGTTGCATCAACCCTGTGCTCTATGCAGCCATGAATGCCAGTTCCGCCAAGCCTATGGCTCCCTCCTAAAACGGGGGCCTCAGAGTTTCTGTAGACTCCAGAGTTTCCGTAGGTTCAATTAGAACTATGTTGCTACCCACCAGCATCTGGGACTGTTTCCTCCAGAATTGGAGTGGCCAGCTGGTATAGGAGTAGATGCAAGTAAGACCTGTGGGCATTTTCATAGACAACCTCTCCCCAAACCCCAAATCAGGTATATACATCCCTTGCTCAATGTTTTAGGCTGCCCAAGGTGCATTATTAATTATTAATAAATGAATTCCATCCTTTTAATGCTCAGGCGTGGTCTTTGGGGAAGAAGGAAATAGGTCAGTGTTAGTTTGCAGCTGGAACCTAATAGTAGAGAGTTTTGGGGGACCCAGGTCAGAGCTTGGGCAGAATACAGTTAGCCTGGGACACAGCCTTCAGCTGAAGAGTTTCTAGGTATAAAACATATGAGTTTAAGAGGATTAGCCTGCCTTTTTGTTTAACTTCTCAGAAACGGCCCCTACCCCAAACTATTGCTGCCAGGATCCTCCTATCCCTCCAAACAGGTATTTTTCAGCTCAAAACATTTTTTTTTAAATCCAGCTTTGATAGTCACTTCAGTGAGGCCAGCCCCTGGCCCTTGCCTTATCCAAAGAGAATGTTCATGGAAGAGGACTCGATCTGAGGAAATGGAATAGTTTAGCTAAGGCAATGGTACACAGGCATCCTAGCTGCCTTAGCAGGGCCATGCTGTTTGGAGCTAATTCACTTGACCCTTCAATTTTCCCAAACTTGCTCTTGTCATGCTGGGTTATAAAAGCAGAACACAGACTCTAGTTAGGAGGGCTCAAGTGCCAGCTGAGGGGAGGTCTTACCATTCCCTTCCCCCAGCCTGACTAACATCCTGTCACTGTTGCACATGCAGCACACACAAACTTAAAGCACCTGTGGCCACCAGGTGACGCTGGTCCTCTGTATTTCCTTTCTGGTTTCCATGCTGAAGACAGAAGGTGTCTGAGGGACAGAGTCCAGAGAAAACTCTCCCCTCCCTTCAAGCAAGGGTGGAGACCCAGGGATCTGCACCCTTCCTTTTTCTTCAAACTTAGGAAGAAAAATGAACAATTAGACATTTATTACTCATGAGATATTTATTGTCTACTTGGTTAGGGTGTGGAGCAGGTTTGATGCTGTGCTGACACTGGGGGTGGAATGTGAGTCATGTTGACAGTGGTGCTGCTCTGGCTGCATGCTGTCCCCTCTTTGCCCCCAAGTCCTTGGTTTGAGAGAACAAAGTGAAATCTGGAGAGATTCATACAAGGACAAAAATATAGTGGGGATGGACAGATCTATACCCTCACATTCAACACTCTTCTGAGGCTCAGGAATCCTGCCTCCTAATTCAGAACATGTGCTTCTGAAGTGTTCTTCTTCTACAAAAATCACAACAGTCTAAACTGAATCAAGTACAGGCTGTTGAGGGAGAGGCCCAGACAAGTGGGGTGAACATTAAAGGACCAATAAAGAAAATCAGCCCAGGAGTGTAGAAACCAGGGTTTCCGTCAAGGTATTCATAATTATCTCTGAACGTGAGCAGGGCCCTGGACCACTCTGGGCCTCAGGTTTTATTATCTGTACAAAGATGGGGGTGGGGTACATGCTTATGTGCCCAAGTGCTGTCCTAAATCTTGTAAATATATTACTTTGTGTAATCCCCATATAATTTACTATGAGGTATCTATTATAATCTCTTGCTTACAAATAAAAAAAAATCGAAGCACAATTTGGCTTATGCAATTTGTCTAAAGTCTAAGGGCTAGTAAGTGGTATGGCTGTGATTTGAGGACAGAGTCTGACCTCAGTACCAGCCCACATGTCTACCACTACAGGATATCAGTCTTTCTAAAACTAGAATTGAGTGACCCGATGATCCCTAGAAGTCTTTCCTGCTCAGAGCTTCTAAGATTCTGAGATTGATAATTCTATAGAGTTATAAAGGGGTTTACTTTTCATATTCCTTGAAGGCAATTCAAAAGCTTTAGCAAGTGGAAATGAGCAGCAAGAGGGATTGAGGTTAGACTTCAGGAGGGACTTCCCAATTATCAATCGCTAGGAAAAAATGACTCTGGGGACACAGCAGGAAACCCTGGAGTCTGAGACTAGAGAGGATAGTACTTAGCAAGAAAGCAACCCCTCCTCTCTCACCCGCCACAGCCCACATCCACCTCTTCCCCTAATTTCGATTAAGGCTGAATGCGAGAAAACAGGCAGAGGATTCTTTCAGGCTTTCTCTCTCTTGCCAGTGTGCATGGCGCGCGTGAAGTCCCTCATGATGCGGCTCCCACGCGTGTCTCGGGGAAGTATGTGCATTTGGGGGCCCTCCTGAATGTGAGTCAGTGTCTGTCTCCTTGTCCCTTTGTCAGTCTCCCGCCCGAGCCCGAGCTCTATCACTGACTTTCTGACGCTAACTCTCCAGGCTTTTGTCTCTCTCCATCTGCTCGTCTCTCCTGTAGGCTGTCTGCATCTCTTGTACCTCTGTTATCGCCTTTTTTCTCCTAAGCTCCTCTCTCCCCGCGCCTCCTCCCCAGCCCCCGCCTCCCCCTCCTGCTTCCGCCTGCGCCCCCGCCTCCGCCTGTGCCCCCGCCGCTCTTGCTCGCTCGCACACTCTCTCTCTTTCGCTGTCTCTTACAGGCAGATTTATGGTCAGCTCAGGGTCTTTCATTGGCCAAGCGCTGACAGGACTTGATTTAATGCCGCTTCTCATTGGCTGAGCTTGACAGGCCGATTTACGAGTCGCTCTGCCATTGGCCAAACCGCTTTGGCCCTGATTTATGGCTCAGTGGCTGAGGGGAAGGGGGAGCCGCTGGAGAGTGAGGCTGCCCCTCCCCTCGTCAGCGCTGCTGTCCCCTTCTCCTCTGCTTTTTCTCTTTCTCTCCCTCCCCTCAAAGAACCGCACTCCCTCTACCTGTTCCTCAAGCCCCCTCCTCCCTTCTCTTTCATCCAGCGGGAGGGGAAAATGGGGTGTGGTGGTGGAGAGGAAACAGAATAGGGTTTGAGGGGGTGAATACGGGCGGAGGAATCTGAAGTTTAGGGGTGGAGTATGAAGAGAAGAGAAGATTGACCCAGGGAGAGAAGATACTGAACTGAAGAGCAAAGGGGAAACTGAGGCGGTGAAAGGGGTGACAGAAAATAAAGGAAAGCTGAGGAGAAAAGACTGAGAGAAAAAGGAGGGGATCTGAGGAGAAGAAAGGAGAGCCTGAGAAGAAAGGGCACATTTGAGGAGGCAAATGGGCTGAAGCGAGGAGATTCGGGAACTGAGACTTTTCAAACATCACTATCCAGAGGAAGATGGGAAATTGCCTCTTCAGACAATGGCTCTGAAAAGGGAGAGACTTAACCCTTTTCCCGCTTAGAAAAAAAAGTGCAGCTTGCTGCGAGCATTCATTTAACATCACACGCAGGAATGCTACATTTTCTAGGATTTGACATTTTCAGTGATCGAGAATTACTATATTTTGTAAATGAAACTAGCCCTACTAAAAACAGAATGCGATAAATAGAATGATGTCATTTGTTTCCAAAGGCTATCAGTATACTAGAGCCATGAGAAAATAATAAAAGTGAAATATCTTGTGGCAAAATTTAGGGTTAAGGTGAGGACTGTCATCTACGGGTTATTTCAGGGTAAATGGCGGCAGCAGCATGCACCACCAGTGAGTATTCTTGGGGCAAACGGGAAATAAAGGAGCAAAGACCTAGAGAAAGGCATAATAGGTGAAAGAGAGGAGCAGGAAAGAAGAACTGGAAGCTAATAGTGAAGAAAGAGGGAGGGGGGGCACAGAACTAATAGAGAAGATAGAACTAAGGTTAGTTTTTATTTGTTGAGGGGGGCGGGGTAATGAGAAAAGACTAACCCCCCAGAGGAACTATTGAGATAAATAACTCCTACTCTTCTCAATGAAGATAGGTGTCTGCAGGAGGAAAAGTCAGGCACCTCCCACAGGAGATGTTCTACTTCCTCAAGGCCGCAGTAAGCTCCCCATTCCCTACACTTCACTCCTCCCCCTTGCCCACCTCCCCAGTTAAATTTATGAGTTCAGGGCTGGCCTTCAGGAATTAGGAATATTTATGCTTCTTTGAGAATGAGGTTTGGAAGGTGATAAATAAGTGGCCATGGGGGGTGGTGTGCAGCTGGGGGCTCCTATTTTTAGCATGGCCACTTTCCCAAGGCCCCCACCCACTAATTCCCTCTCATCCTGAGCCAGAGAAGGGAGCACTAAGGGAGGTGGGGAATGAGTTTCAGATATCAGGAAGGGGGGTTAGCTATCCTGGAGAGCCCCTCAGGACTACAGATCTTTGCAGCAGAAAGGGTTGAAGGCAGATGGGAGAGGAACTTTCTGAACATCCTGGCATTCACATGGCCCCTGGAGTGCAGTTACAGTTTTTCTGCAGAAGATGGAGAGAAATGAGAAGCCAGTTTCCCCTCTGCCCCACTAAGCTCAGTTGCCAAGGAATAGGGCAGAGGAGCCAGGAAATGCAGAGACAGGTTTATCTGGCATGTCACCTCTCTCACAGGGCAAAAAAGATTTAAAATCCCCACCAACCCCGACACAGCACAGCCTGGGCCCCTGGAAAAGGAGGCTAGGAATGTAGAGCTCAGGGCATCTCTAGGAATCTCAGTCCCCAACCTGTCCACCCCCACTGCTTGCTGAGAATTAAAAACAGCCAGTAGTTCTTAATACCGCTTGCCCCTGGGCCTCCAGGAAATGAGGGAAGAGGAGATCTGTCCAGAGATCCACATGACTTCTGCAGCTCTTAGCTCCAGGAGCCATTGTCTGTGACCCCCAGCCCAGTCAGAGGGCTTGCTCTGGGTTTGAGTAGGTAATGAACAAAGATGTGTCCATGATGAAAAAGGAGTCTAAAGAGAACAGAGAGACCTGGGGAAGAGCTGCCCCTGCACACACACTATGCTCTCCATTTACTATTGCCTTTGCAAGGGTGGCCACAGCACACATGCTTGCACACGCATGCACACACCCCTCAGACTGCTCCCTGGAGTGGGAGAAGGGAGGGAGAGAAGGGTCTAGACTGGCCCTTTAAGAGCCACTTAGGGTCAGAAAGCCTGGGCTACAGAAAGGGGAAGGAGCTGATGTCAGAAGACAGATGGGCAGCAAGATGGGGATTGATGCTAATGGGGGAGTTAAAGCTAAGTACCCAGACACTCAGAGGGCAGAACTGCAGATCTGTCTTCCTTATGCTCACCCCCACCCCCAAACCAAAGGCTGTAAATCTGCCTTCTCAACTGGGGGAAGAGGGAGTGAGGAAAAACGAAATGCTCTCTTCTCCCTTTTCCTATTTTTCCTTACCCTGTGCCACCCCCCTCCCCAATTCTTTTGTCCTTCTCCAATCTCTTCTCCCTAATCTATAACCCCTTCCCACAAAATTTCCAGTTTTGGGCTTTGCACCAGGAAACGAAAGAATGGTTTCAGCTTGTAGAGTTTAAAGGGAAACCACAAGAAGGTCTCCCTGACCATACCCAGATGGTAATGGGTTGGTGGGATTGCAGTAAGAGGCTGGTAGGCTGGAAGCTCCCTCCCAGGTGCCTCAGTTTCTTTTCCCTCCACCCTCTTCTTACTTGCAGGTAACTGTAGCAGCCTTCTTCCAGGACAGTAGGGTGAAGGCAGGAAGCAGGATATTGGTTGCCAGTTTCTGAAAGGGGTGTGAGAACTTCAGAGTTGGGTTTGTGGAGGCCTCTGACACACTGAGATGTTGGCGGGGTTGGTGGGCCTCCAAGGACAGCTAAGGAACCTGCAGGAGCTGTCCACTAAAAAAAGATGTATGGTCTGATTTCTCGGAAACTCCTGGATCAAGCCGTTCCCTCTCTGAGCACACACCATGCCTGCTGAGTAGAGACAATTTCAGACCGATAGTCTATTTACTGTAAAGGCAGGATCCAAATGCTCCTCACACCTCTCAGGAGGTAGTTGGTGATCTCAGGGAAGGCCACCTCAGAGGGGCTAGAGCTAGTAACCCTTGGAGAATTCCATTTCTTCCTTTACTTCCAGGTGATACTGTTATCTCCCAATTTTCAGGACCCATAATCACCTTTAGCTCCCTCTTTACTGGCAATCAGGGTCTTGAGAAGTTACTTTATATTAGAAGAAATCCCTCTCCATCTCATCTGTTGCAGTGCTAAACCTGAACTCCTTTTTAGTCCTGGAAACAATTGATGCCTGATTGCTCCCTGGTTTCCAGATCCTCCTCAGTATCATAAGAGAATGCCCCTAAGACATCAATCTCATCTCTTCCCTCCTCCTAGATTTTCCTTCAGGGGCTTAAAATCAGCTTGAGGCCCTTCTCTCTCTGTTCCTAAGTTTTCAAGGACAAGGAAGAGAGCAGGGTTGGAATGGGAAAAGGATAAGCCTTTGGAACCCAGGCTTCCAGCCTCGCAGTATCTGGCCAAACACTCCCTCCTATTCCAGGGAGGTCAGTCATTGCCCTCAGCCCTGGTCTCTGGTGCTTCTCTATCCTGGTGATAAATCCTGTCTTTGTCTCCCCCTCCAACCCAGGCCCCAGGCGGCTAGGGGTCAGAGGCTGGAGGAGGGGTCATGTGGAGGAGGGAGAGACACAAGTAGAGTGGGAGGAGAAGACTGACAGGAGCAGCTGGTGAGCAGGCATGGGGGGTAGGCAGTGAGGGGACGGGGCCCCTTGATTCTACAGACCCTGACTGCACATTCCAGCAGGTCTGCATTCCAAGTGAGAGCGCCAGGATTCCTGAGATGTAAAAATACCTTGGGAATGGCCCCTGGAGCATCAGGAATACTGAGAGATGAGGAGTTGGTGTGAGGTGGCCCAAACAAGGAGGCTCCTGAAAGAAATTGGGGAATAAGAATATTGTGGGAATTATCCCTACTCCCACCACACACAGACTCCTACATATGTGCAGTGTGCGAATGCGCATAGATGGACAGATAAACACACATGCACACACACACAAGATTTATGGCCCATCCGCATGAGGGAGCCCAGGAGAGCCAGCCTGCCCCTTGCCTGGCCTCTCCTCAGCTGCCTTTTCTTGCTCTGACTTTCCTGTCTTCATCACTCCATTCTTTTGCTTAGCTCCCAGCCTTGCTGCTCTTTGTGTGGGTTTCCTTCACTCTCCCAGTTTGTGCTGGCTTTCTGCTTAACTCTTAGCCCTGCTTTTTTGTGTTACTGTCAGTGGGCTTCTTTTTCCATCTTCCTGTCCTACTCCTCCCCCCTTGGACTCTCTCTCTGTCCTGTCTCTGCACTCTTAGGCCACGCCATCGCCCTACTCCACTGCCACCCCAGAGACCTTTTTCTGTCCCAAAGGGGCAGTCGGGTTTCAAAGAGGGGTGGGAAGGAGAAAAGAGCCTCTGAATGAGCCCTGGCTTTGGTGGAAAGTCTGGAATCATTGCGTATGGGGTAGACATTGGTGGAGGAAACCAGGTGACGAAGAGAGCACAACTACGGAAGGAGGGGTGAAATGGAAGGGAGGAAAGACTGATGGAGAAAAGCCGCTAAAGAGAGAAGGGTAAGGACTAAGAGGTCCCTTTAAGTGTATGTTTTGGGTCAGTCTAAAGGGGAGGAGCTGAAGGGCACCTACTGAGTCCTATTGAGACACAGATCCAAAGACAAGATCTGGAAACCCAGTGGAAAAACAGGCAACCACAATTCTGAGCTCTCTCCCCTACCTGGGAAGATCTCACAGACCTCTTCTCTGCCGTCTTGGAGTGCTGGTTCCCTCCCAACTCACCTCCTCCCTGACCATTTCCCCTCCCCACCAGTGAGAATGACATCAGCTCTGGCTGCTCTGCCACTGTCCTCAACCCTGCTGATGTACTCTCCCATGGGTGAATCAGAGGCCAATCACTTCTGCCCCACCCATTCATTCTCCAGTCCAGGAGATGGGGCTTACACAAGCCGGCTCCCCAGGGTGGGAGTACCAGGAAGGCCTTTGCAGGACATGGTGGAAATAAGGCGGGGGGCGGGGGAGGATAGACACCAGGGGGAGGGAGAGGTACTGGAGGGGGGCACTTAAGGAAGAGGGGCTGCAGCACTAAATCACCCTGTGGGGGGCTCGCTCTGTCTGAGCTCAGTGGGGTGGGAAAGAATAGACATTTAGGGAGGGGGGAGAGAAAAATGGAGAATGGCCACATCTGGCAGGCAGGTGTCTGGCACCATTCAGGCTGCAGTCACTTTCCCAGCCAAAGAGGAAGGGGGAGTAGGGAGGAGGGGATTCTCAGGTCCCCTAGGGAAGAGGGAAAGGCTTACAGAGAAGAGGCCCAGAGTCAGACAGAGACCACGGGAGGGAGATAATCAGACCCTACTCCCTAGTTTCTGCTTCAGTCAGTGCTGGGGATGGGTTTGTTCATAGTCCTGAAATAAAATTGTTGGCCAGAGGACTGGGTAGGCCAGAGCACCAGAGTTGCCTTCCTAGTGAGAAACAGAGAGGGCAGAACAAGTTCACACCAGGCCAGGCTGGGGAAATAAGCTCAGAGAATTCTAAATTTGAGAACTCGATAGAACTCTATTCTCTACACCATCACTAATCAGCAGCCCCTCCCCCACCCCCCTTTCCCCACTGCCCGCAATTCTCACATTGACATGCCTCCTGCCCAGGGTAAATGCTGAGTGATGAGTAGGAAGTTAGAATGGTAAGGCTTGGCACTGCTTTTCCCAACACAGACAAGCGAAGACAGGAAACCGGTCCTCATCCAGCCCCCTGTACCCTAAACTGCAATGCAGGATTGCAGGAGTGGTATATCCAACCATTTTTCTCTTTTTCCATCTGCTAAGGGGTATCCCAGGCACAGATGCCCCACAGTTGCTCAGCTAAATTGCCAGGTTCTCACAGAAGGCAGGCAAGACTGGGCAACTCTAGGTTTCATGTCTTGATGCTGGAGAGGCTCTTCCCACTACAGTTACGTTCTTTCCCTCTTCCTTCCCTGAGGTCCTAAATACAGTCTCTCCTGCTGAATCCTGGAATTGAAGGCCCATCTTATGAGCAGTAGATGAGACTCAGAAGGAGACCCTTCAAACTGCAGTGCAGAAGAGGGCTCCCCACACTTCCCCCTCCTTAAAATCCTGCAGAGGAAGGGGAAAAGAAAACCGACGCATTCTCTTGTCGCCGCAGCAACCATAAACCCGCCCCCCGCCCCCCAGCTACATCCATCTTGTGAGCTCACTGCTCCATTAAGATGCAGGGCCAGGCTCAGCGCCAGCCCAGCCACATTCATTTGTGCGAATAGAGGTGGAAGAGGGGGAGGGGAGCAGGCTCTGGAGGGATGGAGAAACGGCGAGAAGAGGTTATTTACACCACCGTCCTGACCTTCTGGAGCAGTGCTGGCTCCAATAAATAACCCGCTCAGCGCCATTTCAGAGCAGGAGTGGGAGGTGCAGGAAGGGAGCAGGGTCTGGAGGAGAGCCCCCACGCAGGTGCACATCTCTGGGTTACTAATGGCTGAGGCAGGAGCAGGCAGCTGGCTTTAGGGGTGGTGGGGGGAGAACTCAGTTCCCTGGGACTCCCACTGAGAAAATACCATCCCCACCCCACCCCTGGCGCCTATTTCCAGGCAAGGGGACTGAGAGATGCCAAGGAGGCAAACAATCCTGTAAATTAAGGATGGGGTGGTAAGAGAGAATGCTGGGGGAGTCTCTGAGGTAAGAGGGAAAAAATATTATAAGATGGGGAGTGAGGGGGATATTAGAGGAAAAGGAGCAGCTGCCAAAAAGAGGAAGAGGAACAAAAACATCACACAAAGGCAGTTTGGAAAAAGAAATTTTATTCCTCTTTGCACAGGGCAGTATATGAAGGTGGCTATCTCCTGACTCCACACATCTCTTACATAAAATGCCCCTTCAAATATGCCCAGTTATGTGCCCTACTTCGGTCTTGGAGAATTGGCAGTTAGTGAGAGGGGCAGAGCCTAAGTCTCAGGAAGGTCTTTTGAGACATTTTTGTGGGAAGTTTGGGGTCAAAGGGAAAGGTTAAACCCAAGAGTGGGTGTTCCATCCTCCATCTTCCTGGGAAAATTCAAATCCCGATGGTTTTCTGAAGAAAGGCACCTCTCTCAGTGATCTAGAGAAAGGAAGAGCCCAGACCTACTGCCTGGATATAAGGCTGAGGCAGAGAGAGGATAGGGTTAAGAAGCAGATATTACAGACCCAAGGCAGAGGAGTAAAAAGCATGTGGGGGAGCAAAGTGGTCTAAGAGAGCCCAGAGGCCCAAGTCATAAATTCCACCCCCTCCCTAAGTTGAGCAGAAACTCTTCTACCCAAGACTAGAAAGGAGTTTTAGTTCAGGGACTGGCTTTCCTCCAGGGCACAGGGAGGACAAGCCAGGCAAAGATCCCAGGAGTAGTGAAGGTGGAGAGTTAAGGTAGCCGACCAAGAGATGGACATTCCCACAATGAATATTCACAGACCACAGCAGTTTTGAAGCTATAAGCCAGAATCAGAGTAAAGAATGCAGCTGTGACTGAAATATAGAATTTTATAAGCCCTATCTTATAAAATTTAAATTACTGCTTCTTCCACTCTGTCCCCTGCCTATGAGCTTTTCCAATCTTTTTTTCCAAGGCTAGAGGACAAGGCAGTAAGATGGAATGGGAGAAAATGCTGAGGCCAGTAAGTGGGGCTGTACTCGAGACTAGACATACCTCTCCTCACCCTACTCATTCTATAGAAAAGAATTCTCCTTCCCTTCCCTTTCTGGACATCAGGGCTGTTGGGATGAAGGTCAGGTAAACATAAAGGGAGAAAACCACTCAGCACATTCTTTCTCCTGCTTTAATCTGAAGTGTATCTGCTGCAAAGGGCACAGAAGCTGAGAAGAAAATATGGGGGAGGAACATGGGAGCATAATCTAGTCTAGAAAGGAAGAGGTGCTTCCCTGCCCTGCATTCAAATCTGTTGGAAGCTTTACTCCCAGAACTGCAAAAAAGTGAGAAGGAATGGGGAGTGCCTAGGACTTGGGATAGGGGGCGGGGAAGGGGTGGCAACAACCATAGACAGGATGGAGATTTAAGGATCCCTTGTGATCCCCAAGATGACCCTGAGAGCATCAGTTGGGGGACTGGATGAGAAGTCACAGCAGACACTGCAGAATTTTGAGGGGATGAGGAGCCAGGAACAGTGGGGTCTTCACCGAAGGAGTGACCACTTGATCTGTTCTTTGGCTGACTGCAGCACCTGCAGGGACAAGGGTAGCATTGAGGGCCTTGCTGGGGGGAGGGCAGAGATGGGGATTGGGGCTCTCCTTCCCCTCACTTGCCTTCCCTGTCCTTAGAAGAATGGCAAATAGAAAATCCCTAAGGGTAGAGAAATGGAAAGCAGCTCTCTAAGGCCCTAGAGGACTGTCAGTTTGGGAAACTGCAAAAAAATTCAAATCCATTGGGAGGATGAAGAGAGAAGAGGTATACCTGGGAGGAAAGAAAAAGACTGAGAGTTACTGGACATATGTTACAAAAGGTGAAGGGTTACCACATCCAGGTGGACTTCTTAGTGAGAATTCCAAATGGGTAAAAAACAGAATCCCTCTCTCCCCATCAGGTAGACAGATCTATTTGAAAAGTAGCAGGATGGATCTGCAAAACCAGCATATGCTAGAATATGCATTTTCAGCTTAGCCCTCATTTGTATAATGAGGGGGGGAGGGAGGGAGGGAGAAAGGGAGGGAGGGAGAGGGGGAGAAAGAGCGCGAGTGCGCGTGCACGTGTACTAGCACACAGACCATCTGCTTAAGGCAAGCCTCTGCTGGGGAATAAATCACTGAATGAGACATCAGGCAAGGAGGGTTTGAAGGGTACACCCCAAGGCTGACAGACACTGCTCATAGGAAACTGAGATGGTAGTTGGGGTGGGGTAGGGGGCATCTGGCTGTATGAGACCCAGTTCTCTGCAATAAGAGGGAACCAAGGAAGATGTATCTTCAGTCTCTAATATCATTCAGACTTGGTGGGTTGGGGTGGAATGCTATTCTAGCCTCTTTAGAAACCCAGTCCATCTGGAGAGGAGGAAGGAAGAAAGTCATACCTGAGACACGGTCTGCTCCGTAAGGGGGACGTCTTCACCCTATGGCACAGAGACAAGCATTCAGTATGATTGAAGTTTGGTAGTGGAGAAGGAAGAGGTGGTCCTTTAAACTGAAGCAAAGGGCAGAAGCCTAAAACTTCTCAGTCCCTTCTAGGGACTAGTAAAGCCACAATTTTACTTGGCCAGAGGCACTGTGAGCAAAAAATGGTCATTTCACCCATCTTCTATTTTAAAGCAGGAGGACTTCTTAAAAGATTTATTCCATTCCAAGTAATTAGCAGCTTATCTGATCCACAACTTAGGGATGGAGGACCTGATTCCCTAGTCAGATAAGACCTTCCCTGAATATCAATATCACTAGGGAAAAGGATGAGGGGGAGCCAGGGGTAGTTTAATGGATCCCGCAAGGCCTGACGGGTAATGACAGCATGTTAATTTGAAGAAATAAACTGCTGCAACAGCAGCCTGAGAAGAGGAAGGAGGGAGTTGGTGGAGGGGGACCCTCTCTCTTGCCACATAGAGACATATGTTAGAGGAGAAGATTAAACTATGCAAATGGAGCCCACAGCAGTTAAGGGAGAAGATTTCCCATTACCCGACACTGTCAGCCTTCACTCTGTGGAGGTCAGAGCTGGGACATTCTGTAAATGGGGAGATTTGCTTTGCTCAGACAGCTCTGTACCCCTACAATTTGTGGTGGGCTCTCTCTGCAACCACCATTATCTCTCCCGAGGACTTGAAGCCTTCTATGGTTAACTCAGAGACCTCTTTCTGATATCACCAGCACCAAAAAAGACTGAGGTTCCGGAGAGGTGCTATCCTCAATTTTACAAGACCTTAAAAGATAAGGAAGACACTTCTCTGCCTCAAATGACTGTGATCCACCCCTAAAGGAAGAATAAGTCAACTTCAAGTTCTTTATAGACTCACAACCATCAATATTAAAGTTTCCTTTATTTCATTATTGATTCGATAAGTATGTTTAAATGTCCACTCTATGCAAGGACTGGATGAGATGCTAGGTACTGTGTTAGGGGCAAAAATAATGTTCATCTGCTTCCTTTCTTTGGGACAATGACGATTTGAAAGAGAAGGAGAAGGCTGTATGTATTCCACAAGCCCAGACACTTAGATACATTCAGCTGGTCTGGCCCTGGAGAGTGAGTATATGGAGGGATGTAGGGGAATACACTCCTGCTTACCCTTAATGCCACCCTGTGTACCACTTGCTGGGGATCACTCTCTAGGATCACCCTACAAAGACAAAGAAGAGATCATCATTACTCTGTCCTGAAGGACCAACTTAGTGTGGGGACACTTTAGCCACTCGGCCCCCTTGCCTTAGGATAGGGGAAGTTACCCCACCTCGCTCACCCTAGAGGTGAAAGCAAGTCAGATAACTCACCCTCCATCTACGATTTCGTCCACAGCCAAGAAGAGCCCTTCCATGTTCTCCAGCAAAGCTCGCTTTCTCTTTTTCCTGAGTCCCACGAAAAAAAGAGAAAACCAATCCAGTGTATGAAAGGAATCCTAGGACACTGTCTGATTTAAGATCCTAAATTAGACCAATAAATGTCTCCAACCACACGAAGAAGTAAATAAAGTAAATAAGAACTTTTTAGCTAATCTACTCTAAACCCCTTCCTATTCGTTTGCTGAGAAAGGATCATGAATGTCAGAAAAGAGATTCAAAAAATACAGTTAATTTCTGACTATTCAAGGGCTGATTATCCAGAGCTATTGTTCTTTCCTATCTGCCATGATGCTGCTCGTGATATTGCTCATAAATGCTGACATCAGTGGGTGGAAAAAAGGAAATAAACAGAGCTAAAATTCAATCTGGAGGTGGCAGGAGGTGGGGAGGGGTTGATTGCAAACCCTATTTGCACTCAAGCTGACAAAACTTCTAAGCCTTCTTCTGCTTCCCCTCCTTTACCTCCTTCACAAGCTCTGCTCAGACCTTGAAAAGAAGCCCAACTATGGAGCTGGGAACAGTCAGGGCCCGCATCCACCAGCCTCAGATCCAGTGGTTGGTACATGTGGCCAGTCACATCCGTCAGTTTGACTCTTTCACTACATCATCCGAAATGAAGTTCTATTCATTCACCTGGCTAAGAAATAAATCATCCCCTTCCTGAGGAAATATGAGCCATTCACCCTGCTGATTCTGTGGGGCTGAGAATGCCTGCTGTTCTGCTCCGGTTGGCTGTCTGTGCTGGGTTCACTTGGGAGCTGCTGGAGGAATGAAGTTCAGAGCCCTGTATGTTTTCGGGAAAAGTATCTTATATTTTTTTTCTTGCCCATCTACATGGGGAACAGAGGGCTGGTGGAAAGGTGGAAGGGGAAGGTAAATGGTACATTTTTCCTATTCTACAGAAGGGAAAAAACTAAGCGCTAGAACTGAAAAACTGGGAGCATTGCCTCCATTCCCAAGGTACTGATGTTTCATCACATTTCTCTAAGCATGCCCGTTCCCTACTTCTAATGTAAAGAATGAAGCCCAGGACAGCATTTTGAGGGTGCTCAGAACTCTGACAGAGCCATGGGAGAATAAATACAGAGGTAAAGATTCTGCTCCCCGCCCAATCCCTTTCCATAGGAGAATTATTCCATAGAGAGAAATACTTTCCTCTCTATCCAGTCTTCCCCATAAGTGAGAATTAGTCTGAAATATTAAGCCCAACTTCTCAAGGTAAATCAGCTCCCTGGAGCCTTTGCTGATTCCCAAAAATTCCCTGGGCCTTTCTGTCACAAGAATAGTGACTTTCTCTCACAAACAGATGTCAAGAATGGACTGCTCACCTTAGCATCTGGCTCAGTAGTCGAAGAGGCAGTTCAGAACAGCCATGAGCATCAGCTATTGGGAGACAGAAGAAACAGAAGGATAAGGTTCAAGGCCCTGAAAACTGCTACCTGAAAGCAAAACCCTCTAATTCATTAAGTATCAAAAGACATGGACTTTCACAGAGGACCAAAAGCCTAAAGAGGAAAGGAGAACAAAACAGAAAGAGGATCTGTGGTTTCTCACAGAAATAAATTCCACCACATGAGCACACAATTTGATGTCTCTCTTTGATCAAATTGTTCCAACAGACCTCTCCTGTCATAGTCCTCTACGTGTCTTTACCAACTGTGTTACCTGATGTCTTACATAGAGAAATCATCAACCAAGTGATAGCTGAGGTTAGAATTAGTGGAACGAGCATGGGCTTTGGAATATGACAGATCCGGGTTTAAATCCTAGCTGAGCCATTTTCTAGATTTGTAACCCTGGGACATTTACTTGGAACCAAATGAAGCTGCCACTTTCATAGTTCAACAGTGGTCAAATATTAGTAATTTTATATGGTTCTTCATGGTTTGGTTTCCTCATCTACGAAACAAGAACACCAATGCCTACAATTCACAGAAGTGCTGTAAGGTTTAAATAACAATGTACTTTACAAAGTGTTTATAGCAATAAGAGCTAAGTAAGAGCTGGTTTTCTCGAACTTTCATTTTTGCCTCAAATTATATGGGGGCTTATTTTTTTCTTATCTGTTCTTCTAGAACTTGTTACCTGAGGTAAATAGCTTTTCCTGTGACAGGAGGTTAAAAGTACATCCAGTCTTCTCAAGTGTATAAGTCTCAAGGACTACACCCATTCAGAATTTATGGCTTCAACATGACCCAAAATGTTGTCTAATTGACCAAACTCAGTCAACCGTCGACCCTAATAGCAGGAGCAAGCATCCCCCAACCTTGTCCATACTACAGAAATCCATCTTAAAACACCCTATACAGAGAAGACCATTGATATTATGTTAGTATGTATTTAAACATATATGATATCTTCTACATGGAGATAAAAAAGAGATATGGGAAATCTTCTATTCTAGGTTGATTCATTTGACAGGTCTGTGGTTTACAAAGTGAGATCAGAGATAGCAAAGAAGGGTGGGGAGCCTCACCTCATTTTCATAGGAGCTGCCAATCACATAGAAATAGAGATCGATACTGCTTTTGTATACTACTGTCAGGCCTTCCAAAAGGGCGATTTCACCTGGGAGAAAAAAGGTGGAAACAGTGGGTAGCCTGAGAAAAGGAAATGGGACAGAAGAGTTACCAGAAACTGCTGGTATCCAGCTGTTTTGGGCTGAGATAATGTAGGTCATAATGACCCCCAAAGATCGAAGTTGACCTGTTTTTTCTTTTCAGGCAGTAGCAGAAGGGAAGTATAAACTTGGGGGAGTCTAAATGTATCATCTCCTTTAACCACCTTCCCCCCACTACCCGTACTTCCCTCCTTGTATAAGAGACAGGATACTAGTCGATCCTTCGGAGGTGAAAATGCAGAGCGGTCACCTTTACAGACTTCCATTTACCTGCCCTAATGGATGCGGTACAATAAGCAGAGCTGCAGTTAAATTTGTCAAGTGAGGCTCATAAATCCAGGGACTAGACAGGTAGCTAACAGCCAACCTTCCAGCACGGTATTCCCGCGTGAGGTACACTCACCTCCCCATTACATTTCTGAAAAGTTTATTATATGAGGGGAGGAGGGAAAGAAGGAGGCAGTCATTTTATCCTTCTCTGCAGTCCCGTCACTACCCTCTTCCCACCACGGTTCCTCCAACACAGGGAGTAGTGAAAGGAAAATGACCTACTGTCAGTCCGATGGGTCTTGTTGAAAATGTTCTTCTCAAAGGCCTTTTGCTCCTTGACACTGGGGTAGGTGTCGTCATAGTACTGGTCAGAGGGAAAGGAGATGGGTTGGGTTATTAGCATTGGGAGCCCAGAATGATTAGTGACTGTGTTTTGCCCTGGATCTTGCATTTCTCTCCTTCAAGGCATGTGGTAAGGAAGAAATATTGACATGAAGGAAGAACTACAGAAGCAGTGAATGGGCAGTAAGTAATCGAATATAAAAATAATTTTTTAGGGCCCTGCTCCAGGCAACTCCACCTTACATGTCTAAGACTATAAGGACAGAGGCCTACAAGTCCTGTGAGGAGGTTCTGCCTCGTCTGTATTCTAGGAGAGCAATCCTGAGACCACTCTCATCGAGTGCCTGCTAAGAGCTACCCCATGTCAGGGAACAGTAATAGAGAACACAAAAAGCACTAAAAACATAGAATACTTCTCGTAGACCCTCACTCACTGTATAAAGCTGAAGAATGAAAAAAGGCTGCAAAAACCTTCTCTAAAGAAAAGCAGACCCTACCCTTTGCTCTCTCATATCTCAGCTTTCTTTCCTGCAAACTGAAAGAGGCAGGAGGCATCTAGCACATTGCTAAGCCCACTCCCAAGCTCTCCCTGGCAAAGGGTAGAAAAGCAGGCTGCTAAATCGTTCTGCTCTTTAGGGGCTAATCCGTCGCAGTCAGCTGAAGACCTATGACAGGTCTGGCATTTAGTAACTGGATAACTGTTTCAAAAGGTGTCCTGCATAGTTACATCCAATTACAGGGAGGAACAGCTGGTGAATTCTAAACTAATCTCTACCTGCTGATTGATTTATGCTATGCTCGCCAGGAGTTAATACACCAGGGACAGAAAAAATTTCTACGGGAGGGGGAGAATATAGAGGGAGAGGAAAGGGATGTCCTTTCTCTTCTCTTTTAACAGATCCAAAGTTAGAAACATCACACTAGGGAAGTCAGGAGGTAACAAGCTTGGTGGTAACTGAGGACCTAGGGCTGGAACCCTAGTACAAGAAAATTCCCTGGAAAACCCCAGGCAGATAACAGGTCTAAGGGAAAGGGACAGGAGTGATGGGTATGGGCAGGCTGCTTCTCACATCTAGACACAGCTTTATTCCGAAACCAAGGTTCCAAAGTTCTCTGCTCTGATGCTGATAACAAAGGAAGTCAAAGTCTGAGGATGGCAATTAAGGAAGCAGGGCAACTAAGAGACAGAAGCAGTCTAGCTTTTAACAGGAGTAGACATGGAAAAGATGGAAGGATTCTTAAAATTACAGTATCAAAGAATGAGTTAAAAGGGCCAGGCCCAAGATTCAATTCTCAGAGTCAGTCTCTGTCTTACTCCTAAACTGACTTGAAAGGGAATCTCACCTTGGCAAAAAGTCGATCTCCATCATTGTCCAGAATCAGGATGGCTTTGACAGTATACAAGGAGGGTTCCTGAAGAGATAGGAACATACCTTCAGTCCTGAATTCAGGTTCCTGCCACCACTGGCAATCCAGATACTTTCTCCTACTCTCAGTAAGACTGCAAGGGCATAGAGAGGTGCCTCTGTGAGTCCTTCTAACCCAACCCAGTTAGATTTTTGACACTTCCCACTGAGAATGATCAAGTGATAAAAGAACTAAATTGAGGCAGGGGGCATTTTAACAAAGGACTCCAAATCAGCATCAGATAAAGTTTCTTTGAACCAGACTCAGAGAGCGCTTAATCAAGGTAGGTCATGCTGCTACTTCCAAATATTATGCTACGTTTTTTTTTTTTTTCAAAATTCCCCTTCCTCCCGGTTTCCCATGCACAGGTGGGTATGGAATATGACCCAATTAATTCATAGGCACTGCACAAGGCTATCTGAAAACAAGGCTGAATGCCTTGGTGTACTTGGAGGTTTCTGCAGTCCCAATGCAGTAGCAATGCAGAGACATAAAACAAGCCTTCTCTAAACCACCCACACAGTGAGCAGAACATGCGCGCATGCACGCACACAGACACACACCAGTTCTGATACGCAGCCCAGCGAGACATCCATCTCCCAACACTTCCCCTATAATCCAATTCCTCTACTACACACCGACCACCACCATTTAATTTGCCAGGACAAAAACCAATCTGAATTTTGGAGAAGTTAAGTAATGAGAAGAAGATCTGTCTAAGAAACACTCTAGGACCTGGAGATAAAAAGCAGGAGAGTTCCTTCACTATCAAGAATCAAATTTCAACAACACTGGCTCTCATAAAGGAATCATAGCCACAGCCTTAATGGTTACACTCAAATACAAACAACTGTAAAGCATATCACTTTGCAAAAAGATCCTCTACTACAATTTCTAGGTAACCAGCTAATCAGGAGAGGGAGAAGGGAGGGGAGGAAGTGGTACATATATACAGGTGTTTGAAGGCTCATATTCCTTGACTTTCTAATCAACATTCCTTAACAATGACAATATCCCTCCCCTGTGCTAAAAGACAAGGCTGTTGCTTTGCTATCTCCCTTTCCTGGCTTACTTGGAAAACCACAGTCCTCACAGGGGCCAAATATATCTCTAAGCATGTGTTTAACAAAGACTCGGGAGTAAGAAGGAAAAAAAATCATTGCCAAGGATCCAGAAACTACAGCTTCTATAAAGGTAAACTGCCCCATGAGGCTCAATAGACTTACGGTTCCATGCAAAGAACCAACCCTAACTTGGGGAGTCAAGAATGAGAGTAAAGGGAACCTAGTCTTTTGACAACAAGGTGATAAAAAATATAAGTTTGCTCCACTTGAATTCTTGAGGACAGTAATTTTTGTGTTTTGTTCACTGATTTATCCCAAGTGTCCAAAACAATGCTTGACATACACTAAACCCTCTATATTTGTTGAATGACTATGAGAATAAAGTAAAAAAAAATTTGATGCAATAAACATCTAGGAGACCCTTTTATAATTAGACTTCCAGGTATAGGTAGATTATCTGATGTGGCCATTTTGGGTGATATTACTACCAACTCATCTCTCAACACTCCTTAGAGATGCCCACCCTATATAGATTACTCTCTGGAATAACAAGACATGAGGAACTCTTCTCTCAAGATATGAGGAACTCTTATAAATTCTGGAACCCTGTGTCTAGCAGAGGAAAGTAATTACAGAGTCTTGTCTAATAGATCACAAATAAAAGCAGCTTTCCTAAGTCCTAGTTCCCCACAGAAAGATCTTCCAATAAAGCAGGCTCAGTTCTATAGCAACCTGGATCCTCAATTCAACAAGAGACACTAATGGCAATGAGTTTCCTTAATAGAGGAAAAGAAGTCCACAGGGAAGGAAGTTTAGAAGAAATAATTTTTCCCACAATCTTTTCCCTGGAAATCTTTGGCTCTGTTCCTCTATCCACATTCACAGCAACCTTAGAGAGATTTCTAGTGGTTTAAACTGAGCATCGAGCTGACACAAATAACTGGTTCTTGCAGCCATGGAGTCTAGCATCCCTAGAAAGAATGGGATCCCAAAGAAAAGAAAAACCCTCTTCTGGCCACCAGCCAACTAGGAGTGTCAGACAATGTCCTTTGTGGGCAAGGAGGTGTGAGTACCTAAAACAGCTGGCAAAAAATAAAGAAACAGATCCCTGGGTTCTGCTCCTGGATAGTTTTATTAGTTTCTTAGAAGATGTTATCAAGGAAACTCTTGAAATAAAAATACTGAATCTTCCTGGGAAGGATAAAAGACAGGCAAAGAAAGGCAAGGAGAAGGCCAGATCTGACTTATTACAGCTCTGAAAAGGTAGGAAGGCACAAGAGAAAAGGCTGGTCATTTCAACTTCCAAAGGAATAAATAAAGCTGAGAATTTAGGCAAGAGCTTTAATACAGCTTTAATTCTCCATTCTGCTACAGCTGAAGCCAGCAGCTTCTCCTTTACTTCTCCTGCCACCTCCTGACTACAGCTGGTTCCACTTCAGTCTGGGGCCTTTACCTCTCAGTAGTGGGGAAGGGTAGGAGTTCCTCTCAAACCATAAAACCAGCCAATTTAAAGGGCCAGAAGCCATTACTGATAATGTAATTTCATTTTTTAAAGTTTCTACAAAGGACAAGTTTATAAATAACTCCTGGCTATTGAGAAATGGGCTTTCTGGACAGTGGAATAGGCTTGACCTTGTAACACATTAAATGCCAATTATTGAGAAAGACCTCACAAGCTTAGGACCATGTTCAAGGAATTTAAAAGGTCTGTTCTTTCCTCCCACTCCCAAATGGGTAGCTGCTAGAAAGCTTTCGAGACAAAGTTCTGTGATGCACTGACTTTCAGAGAGCCACAGCCTGAGTGTATAACAGAACTTCACCTCAAATGCTAATGTTGCTTGGAAATGATGTTTAGGCAGATGGGTTTGTGGGAGGTTGGGTGGCTCAGATTTTCATGTATGTTTTTACTATCAAGAAAACAAGACTGGACTCCTCAGGAGAGCTGAAACAACATTGAACAAGCAACTAGCCTGCTGCAAAGGAGTCTTTGATCTCAACCAGAGGCTTCTGAAGTCGAGTGAAAAATAGCAACATCTTCTAGTACCCCCACCACCAGCACACAGAGGACTGGATGGGAAGCGACATTCCTCGTGCTGCCCCCTGTGGGCCTTCAGATGACCTGCAGCTTCCTAAGAATTATAGTCATTAGCAAAAATATTTAAAAAGCAGACCTTTTAAATATTTGTGTGTCTTGTAAGCCATACTAGGAGAGATGGGCTATGAAAAAGCACTGAATTAAGTCTATTCACAATGTATATAGTAAAAGAACATTCTGGGGTAAGATCACGATATGCTACCATAAGAGGACTGGGAGAGTATTTGGAGAAGGTAGACAGGATGTTTAGGGGCTATGACTAAATACTTCATTTGATTCATTTGGGGAAGGGAGACCAAGAAGTCTTTGTGGAGTTAGAGGGTACTAGCCACAGAGCTGAAAGCACACAAGCAATAATCTAATTGAGGTTCCTAGAAAGTTCTTCAGTTTCTTATAGCCATGCCAAAAAAGTAGTACCCTGGCTTGGCAACAGATCTTGACCAACTAGAAACAAGATGCTCTTCCCTCAACCCTATTTATAAAGCAAAATCAAGACAGTAAAAACCAGAAGGAGAAATTCCTAGATACCACTCCCGGCTCCAGATGGCTAAGCAGGTATTTTGCTCCCTGATTCTGTGCCAGCTTCTTTAAAATGAAGAGCAGCTCCGGGGTTGAGGGCTCAAATTTGCCAACCACAAGCCTAGGGATTTCAGGTGAAAAGAAACGAATTAGCTAAAGGCTTTGACAGGGAAGAGCAGTTTTCACATACTACCCAAGGGTGAGCTTAGATTCAAGAAACATAGCTCAAGAAAGGAGCCACAGGTACCAAAGAACTGGCTGACATGAGACCAAATATTGATTATACAGCGGAAACTTCCTTCCTTGAGAAGGAAGAGAAGGACAGGAAGAGATACCTAGAATCTTCCTGACAGATACAGAATGTGAAAGCATAACCACTAAGAATTCTGACACTACAGTAGAAAATGTCTCTAAACTCCTAAAATCCTTGCATTATAGTCTGGATCAGCCATTAAGTGACGTTCTATCCTTCTCTGGAACTCAGCTTCCTCACTGGAGAAATGAGAGGCCTGAGCTAGATCAGTTAATGTTAATACCTTTTTGAAGTACAGCAGACTCCTTTAATAGGCCTATGAAATTTATGAACCTTGTTACCAGAAAAATAAACATTTACAAATGTTAATGATTTCAAGGAATTCATAGACCTAGGTTTAGAATTAAATGAGATTCTCTCTGATCATAATAAGATGGTGTGGGGAGGAAATGAAAAAAGGAGAAATGAGTGATACTTTCATAAATCACCCTTCTCCTCTGCCTGGCACCAAGTAATGACTTCAAAAATATTTGTGTGGCCTTCATAAATTAATAAATATGATTGAGAAAACTAACATAGCCAGCAGGGGGAGCAAAGGTCAGCACCACAGCCTCCAGCTCTCAGGGACTGAATTTGGTGGCTGTAAGACAGGCAGGACAAGATTGCCAAGCACCAAGCTCTTCAGGAATGGAAAGTCTCAGGTACCTTCTTAAATTCAGAAAGCCCGCGTGCTAGAGAATTTTACAGTCCCTAATTCTTCAACTACTATGGTAGTGAAAGAATTACAGAAATGTGAGACAAAGCAAGCAGCACTGCTGGCAAAATAAATGAATTGAACAAGCAGAAATCAGAGCACTCTCCACCTGAGGCCTGAGAACATTAGAACTTTCTGCCTTCCCTGTATGGTACTTCAGGAGCCTTCATTTAAATATCACTCAGCAAAGGGAAAAACCAAACAGGGCTAGATCCATTTCTGATGAATTACTGGTTATGATTTGTATCCTGATTTATTCCCGACTAACCCCTCATCTGCTTCTGAAAACAAAAAGCTAGGCTTTAAAAGGCTGAGTTGACAGCCTCTGTGTTATCTTTCAATCTATTTGCTCTCCCAAATCAATCTCTGAGGTAGAATTGCTATCCTCTTCCCTAGTTTGTCTTCCACTAAAAACTATACAAATAATAGAAAAGGAGAACATTGTGTATAGAACTATACACACCAATTGGCTGTGAATGGGAATATCTGCCTTGACAGTGGAAAAATCAAAAGCAAAATAAGGAGATCTAGTTTTCTTCATCTGTAGCATGTAAGACTCAGGTTATACAACAAGAAAGATCTACTGCAGAGACAGGATGGTCAAACACCAGAAGAGGTGACACAGGCTAGGGAATCTAAGGATAGGAGAATTCTAATAAACTGATATAACAGAAAGCTTATTCTGTGCAGAATCAAGGGAGGCCGAATGTGTGAAGGCCCTTGCCAGTACAGGTATTTAAAATGTGCTGCTCATGGGCACTCTGCCTTCATCTTCCTAATTTCTCTAGTATAAATGGGTAGGTAGGCACTGATTCTTTACTCTTTTTCTATTCTTTGATTCTCTAGTTTCCCTTTCCATAACTAGTTTGCTTGTCAATATCCTGTCTAATCAAGTCATGTCAATGGAGTAAAGTAAAAAACAGTGGCAAATTTCTAGATGAAAAAGACCCTAAATCTGTCACTAGGCTCACTCAAATATTTGGTTAATTGTATTCCTCCTCTGCCTCCCAGGGAAGATCTGGCTTCTCAAGGGTCTGGCTTTCTTCATAGAGGACCCCTCCTCCTCTTTTGACCAAATGACAGATCCCTTAGACCTTTGATATAATTTATACCTTGCCAGGGACTAACTCTTTCCCCAACACTGTGAAGGAGAGGGAAAATATATATATATATAAATATGTCGGAAATCTATAACGAGGTCTTCTTGGAGGGCAAGACATGGGGAGAGTTAGAAGCAGCATCAATTGCTCTTTGGGGGTTTTAGTTCAAGCCGAGGTCTGCTTCCAGCAATCAACCATTAAAACAAGCTGGCCAGAGTAACAGCACAGTTTATTCTGATCATTTAATTTGAAGTGTCAATAAATTAAACTTCAATCAATTAAACTAGGTGTGCAATAACCCAGATGGACACCCTGACACCAACATAATCACAATAAAAATTTTTATGGCTGCCAGGGACCTCATCGGGGCAGTGCTGGCACTGCTCTCGCCCTAGCTGAGAAATATATCTCCACAGTGCAGGAACAAGGAGATTGCTTCTCCTAACGAAATGGAGGGGCCAGGCACCAGCAAGGACGCAGCTGGGAGAGGGGCACAGGGGACTGCCAGGAATGAGATGGGAGTGCTTTGGGGACTTAATGTAATTGATACTTTTGCCCAGAGCAGGAGGAGGGGCATTTAGGCCAAGTACCTCCACTGTTAGTGCCAAAGGAATTTAACAAAAGCCCATTAAGATGATTCAGGAAGCAAAGGCCACAGAGCAGTATCAACCTTTAAGAGTCACTGATGTGTTCTGCATAGTTTCCTCCTCCATATATACACATATGTTTGTGCATTTTAAATGCCCTGATTTTTAAATGAGGCTTAGAATTCAGTATTTGGTCATTGTTTTAGAATAAAAATGTTATTAAAGGAAGAGAAAGGATACAAATAAGTCTGGTCCTTAAAGCACTGGAAAAACACTCTGAAAGAAAATCCAAAAAGGATTACGAAAAATGAAATCTAGGAGGAAAGATTTAAGGATCGAGATTGCTAGAGTAATTCAGTTTTGAGAAAAAAAAATGGTAAAGGGGGTTAGGGAGGAAGGGGATATGTCATTATCTTAAAGATACCATAGGTAATTAATGGAGAATGGTGACCTGCAGAGATCCCTCTCCATTCACGAGAAAGGAATAACCCGCAGAAAACAGTAGGACAGGGGAAGCTGAGTCCAAAGATGCAGGCTGGGAGCATTATTATTAAACACTGGTAACAGAAGGAGATAAAAGGGTCTCTTTCCTTAGAGACTATAAGGAGATCTTAGAAATATTATACAAACATGCTTGAAAGCTAGGGCTGGATTACTTAATTCAAGAAAGAAATGTGACCCACTGTAAAGTACCTAAATGAAGGGAACCTATTGGTATTTAGAAATACCCAAAGTCAGATCAAATTTTGATTGATGGTTCTTCTTGACCCCCTGCTAGCTTACCCTTCCCTTCTTCTCAATATTCTATGGCTGTATGTCTTGTAGTGATGAGGATCGAAGAATATGCTTTGATTAGCTTTTCCCAGAGGTCCAGCCAAACCAGGAAATCAATCTGAAATGCAGAAGCCTAAAGAAACTTGAGAAAGTGTCTCCCTTTCCAAGGAGTGGCTTGTTAAATTACTGTTCGGGTACAGTAAACTCTTTAGTTCAGTAGAGCTAAGAGAAGATCCAGAGATTCTGCATACTTTTCATTATGAAGATGGTGACTTAAGAACCAGGAGATACTGCTAAGTAGACAGAGGGGAAGAGATTAAAAGGAGCAATGAGGAAGGGTGATTCTGAATCAGATGGATGAGCTCACTTCAGCAGCACATATACTGAATCAGATGGAGCTAAATTTTGTGGGCCAGTATGTGAAGGTAGTGAGAAGAGAAAGAAAAACTTAGGAAATATCATCTGTTCTCAACTAGGGTTCCTCATCTGAACCAATGAATTCTGAAAATCATGTAAGTGACTATTTCCTCACTCCTCCCAAGGATGGTACGAAAATAGTGCCATTGTGGATACCGAGGAAAGAAGTTGATTCATTACATGCAATGAATGCCTCAGGTCATTAGAGCTTAATTTTCTCCTGGAACTCCAGTTAAAAGGGCTGGAATGGTGAGAAAGGTATATAAATTCTTGAGAGCCCAAAATATATTGAAATTGTAAAGAAAAAAAATGTTGGAAAGAGCTGACACAGAGAAAAGAAAATACTACTTTAATATCCTTAGAAGTCTGGAGACCAGGACACAAATTGATACCTATTGGTACTTTGTCCCCAACAAAAGCTTTATATTTTATATAACTGATAGTCGAAAGTACAATTTTGTACACTGAAGAGGTGGAAGCAGATAATAAGATAATAGAGAGAGAATTGGTCTGGGATTAGGAATCAAAACCTGATCAGTTTTAACATTGTACTTCCTTGGGCAAGTCCTTTTCCCTATACCTTGGTTTCCCCTAACCTCACCACACAGGTTCATCATGACAAAGAATCAGTCTGGTTTTTAAAGCAAAGTTCAGGGGTACCTGGCCAGGTTAGCAGGGATCTGTAAATGCAGCATCTTAGGTACAAATTAAAATTGGTATAAGAAAGAAGCAGGTTGAAATACACTTTATTGAGGAAGCAGAGACAGAGAACTGAAGTAAGAAATAATGTGAGAGACTTTCACATATAACACCTTCAACTGACCACTACACACAGAACCCTTGATACATGAACTCCCCAAGTAGCATCTCCCTCAATCCTTTATCTGGAAGCACATTTCTTTCTAAAGAGATGTAGGAAGCAGTCTAAAAATTTCTAAAAACTTCCAAAGGAACCAATTACCTAGAACTTATCCCAGGCTGTTAACTAGTTAAGAATACTGTTTAACTGGTAGGTACAGAAAATATCTTTTTAAAAACTACTCAGTTTTAAGCTTTCTAGTTAGACTTGACCAACCCATATGAGAAGGAATTATCCCTATCTTTGCCATTTTGAAAGAGGGAAACAGAAACTTGCCATTCTTTTTCACCCGATGAGGATCTGAATGTGTACATGTATTAGAGCTGAAGGAAAGAAAAACACAAGAAGATGCCTAGAGTTCAACTCAATTAAGGAAGGAGCTGGGAACTAAATTCCTATACACACATCTATGTTAATATCTCCAAATTCCAAAAACGCACTGAGCACTTTTGAGAGAAATGCTCTGGTCCAGTTCTAAAGACGGAGTAATAGTGTTTTACTTGTTTGAACAAGCAAAAAAGGATCATATGGACAAGGGAGCTAAAATACCCCTTTAACTACCAAAATTCTCACATAACTAGAATTAGCATCCCAGATCCGACAGTAAGGATTTCTAAAGTTTAAACACGTAGGAAAAAGGAGAACATAATAAGGAGTCTGGTAAAAGATTCCATAATCCATGGAAACTCTATCAGATATTCCAGAACTTTGATAGAATACTGATTCTTTATCATGACAAATCTAAATAAAAGAGATTGATAGAAAACCAAGTAAAAGAAAAAAGTTTTTTGAAGAAATGTGAGAGGGAATTATCAACGGAGTGTCAAAAATGTGACACCTAACAGAAGCCTGAGATGACAAACACCTGCACTCTATTCTCAAAATTTGGAACGAGTTGGAAGTTTGGGGAAACTCAAACCAGGTATCACATACAATGCTCAGAATCTGGGTAACCTGAAGGAACCTAATCCTATATGCTTATAATCCTATGCGTCCAAAGGAATCATGTGCTCCTTTCAACTTTCCGCCGACCCTTGTCCTCTCACAGGTAGAGCTCCCTACTCTGAATCAAGGCTTTAGCTCCGGCACTAGGCCACACGCTATTCCAGGGACCAGCACATCCTTCGATCCCCGAGGATTATCCGGAACTCCCCTTTCTACCGCCTCCCAGTCAAAATGAATCCCGACTCCCGGCCCCTCTGGATACCGCAGCACCTCGGCTGCCCCAGCTCCTACCAAAATCAGCGCCTCCATCTTGCCCCGCAGCTGGTGCTGACGTGGAGCCGCAAAAGCAACGCCGCCTCTGATTGGCCCTACGTCCTTATTAGACTCCGCCCAGGATGGGGATTATTGGACTACCGGATGCCAGCTATTGTTCTATTGGCCAACCAGTGTGCTCGCTTGCTTAGCGGAAGCGGGGTGTCCAGCCAGAAGGTGTAGACGTTTGATTGTCAGTCCAAACATTCAATAAAATACCAAAACCTCACGACTAAATGGGGCGGGAGGGTCAGTCGGGACTGTTTCCATGGGGAACAGAGGAAGCGAATGTTAATTTTTAATTGGCAGGGTGGAGAGCAGTGATATCGCTGGCCTGATTTAGCAACTTTATTTATTTATTTTTTTCACGCTTACAGCTCCTGGTCTTCCTAGGTGGTCTCCCACCCAAGTACTAAACAGGCCGGACCCTGCTTAGCCTCTGAGATCAGCCGGGATGGGACTTGTTCAGGGTAGCATAGCGGTTGACTGTTTTAGCAACTTTTATCGTACTTCCTTTAGGGGGAGCTATGTCTCCTTAGCCCTTCACACTGACAGCCCTTGAGGAAATCCGACCCTAATCCTCATTCAAAGAACTCCCATTAGGTCCCTGATATCCATGGTTGCTTTGGCAAACACTGCTAGCTAGTTCTTCCCTCAGACGTGCTCAGATCACTTCAGCATCCTCACAGAAAGTTTGCACAAACAGAATAAAGCCAAGGGATGCCCAAGATAAACCAAAATTGCCAGAAAGTTGATTGCTACAGTAACAATCTCCCTAAGGTGGGGTCCCCGGCTTTGTGGGACCCAAGGAAAGAGCTAGTGAGTTCCTGAAAGCAGATTTTCTTTGGCCGGACATAAACTGGGATGTTAATTTTGGAAACCAGAGAGCAGAGAGTAGGAAGGATGGAGGGGTGAAGTGTCCAGGATAAGAAAGGGTATAGGGAGCAGGGTCTGCGGTTGTCCAGTAGGGACAAGCCATTGCAAAACAAGAATAGAGAAGTTTACTGAATGCAGGGATTTCACAACAGGGAAGGGTTTTGATGAAGTTTAGCTTTCTCCTACCCATCTGTTGTTTTGTTCCTGACCTCTCCTACTGCCACTCTCAGGTCAGGGACACCTTCTATTGCCTTATATTATTCCCAAAGGGATTTTGTTTTTTCCATCTTTGACATTATGTCTCTAGGAGTTCTCCAAGAAGAGCATCTAAACCTACCCAGAGTTTTTCTAATAATTTCAGAGTAGAGTCAGAGGGTCTAAGAGAAAACTATAGAATACAAAACATTTAATAAAAATACAGCTAACATTGGCTATGAAGGAAGGTATATGACTTTCTCGTAAAATCCCAGGCGACAAGCCTCTGTATCTGAAAGAAGCAAGTGATTTACCTTTATTCAGAATGAGGAGCTATTCAAACACTAAGGGCTATGCCTAGCATCACAAGGCTGTCCTTAGCTTGGCAGCTTAATGATAATACTAACATTTATTGACCGCTTACTATTGGCCAGGCACATGATAAATCTTTGAATACATTATTTAATATTTTTAAAACCTTTATGCAGTAGATAGGAATGGTAGAGCTGGGAGCAATTAAATAATTACTTAAGACCATACAGGTATTAATTAGCAGCCATACATTTGAGCATAAGAGGTCTGGTTCTGAAACCAGGTTATTAACCCACAATCCACTCCTCTGACTTGTGGTACAGCCTCTCTTTTATCCCAGTCCTACCTGAAGTATCATACACCAGTGCCAGATGTTCTATAGGGACCTGAGGAGGAAAAATGTGTGATGTGGTTCATTCAGGGGAAGGGGTTGGCTCTTCTTCCTTTGTGGAATAACTGACAAATTTTAACAGTCAGACATTGTTCCAGAAGACGGAGAAGATGGTTGATTCTTACCTTGTCAACCTATTGAGTAACTGTGCAGTGGGGGGAAGAACATTAACTGCATGGGAGACATTAGTTCTTGTCATGATTTTGCCTTGACAAGTGGGAGAATCCTGGCAAGTCTTAGACCAGAGCTTTCTAGAGCTCTATTTCCTTACCTAGCATTAAAGTTCTATGATCATCCATCCCTGTCCCTTTTGCTTCTGTCTCCCCTTCAACTAGAAAACCTTTAAAAACCAATCAAATGGAAAATGCATATGCTCCCCCAGCTACACAACACACACACACACACACACACACACACACACATACACACATAATTGACCCTTGAACAAAATGAAGTTGAACTATGTGGGTCCACTTATGTGTTTTTTTCCAATACATACTGTAAATGTATTTTCTCTTCTTTATGATTCCTGAATAACATTTCTTTAGCTTATTTATTGTAAGAATACAGTACTTAAAACCTATAAAAATGTTTATGTTATTGATAAGGCTTCAGGTCAACAGCAGGCTGTTAGTAATTAAGTTTTGGGGGAGTCGAAAGTTATATATGAGTTTTCAACTGCTTAGGGCGTTGGCACCCCTCACCTCAGTTTTGTGCAAGGGTTGACTGTGTATGTATATATGTATGTGTGGAGGAAAAGACTAGAAGGAAATACACAAAAATGTAACCAGTGGCTGTTTTAAAGTGCTAGGGCTTTTGTCAAAGTTTCCATATTTTCCAGGAGTTCTAAAATGTATGTGTACTATTTTATTGTATTTTATTTTTTACAGTAGAAAAGTTTTATTAGAAGGGAAAGTACACTTTCCCTTCTAATAAAGTGGGCCTGAGCAAGAGAAGTGTGGCTCAAAAGGTGGATACTATTTTAAAAGAGAAAAATAAGCTATTTTTTAAAGGAGAAAATCAACATCTCCTCATGAATACCTCCCTGATATCCCCAGGTGGAGTTGGACACTTCTTCCTTGCTGCTATCATCAACTCTGATCATAGCCATATTTTAACAGTGCAATCTAACTCATCAGACTTGCCATTTGGGGCAGCCGTTGTCCCATTCATTTTACTTTTTTAGTGCCTAACCTTCAAATGGTAAACACTCAAACAATATTTACTGAATAGAATTAATATTTTGGAAAAAGCAAGATACAAAGGCAAATGAGCAATGTCAAACACAATTTAGGATTACATGCCAAATAAGAGGCACAGATATTGAGAAGAAAGTGATCCCTGGAGATTGGGGAGTCAAGGTCTAGGAGAAGAGAGGGCCTTGGGTGAGGCTTTGATTCATTCATGCATTGAGGAAATGATTGGTAGAGTTTGGTATGAATAAAAATGTATGGAGGCTGGGATGTCTAAGAAATCTTTTTCCTTTACTTTTTTGAATTGTAAAATAAATTAAAATGTTTTTGTTTATTTTTATAGATAACATAAAATTTACCTTGTATTCTGGTTGGGGAGCAGGAGCAGACAATAACCAAAGACATAAGTAAACCATATAGGAAGTTAGGTGGTGATACTCATTATGCAGAAAGTTAAAACTGAAAAAGAGACTGGAGACAATCCCACTATGTGTACAATATGGAGTGGTACTATTCACACTGTAGAGAAGTGAGGGGCAGGGAGAAAGTTCAATAGGGTGGTCAAGACTTTAAATAAGGGAACATTTAATAAAAGACCCAAAAGGAGAAAGGGAATGAACCATGAGGCTATCTGCAGGAAGAGTATTCCAGGCAAAGGGAACATAAGGAAAGTGTGGAAGAAAAGTATTAATATACATTACCCTAGAGGGTGAGATGGAAAGAGTAGATTATTAAATAGTTTTTCTTTATATATGTTGGTTATTATTTGACTTTGTTAACAACAAGCATATATTTATCATTTTAACCTAGTAAAGAAAAAATAAATATCAAAATGGGGATGAATTCATGAGGATTAAATGAGATAATATGTGTAAAAATATATGTAAACTGCTACATGTTCTATTATTATTTATTATTTTATTATCATAAATCATTGGACACTATTTCAAGCAGATGCATGAAGTTATAGATGTATTTTTTTAATTGAAGCAAAATTCATATAACCAAAAATTAACCATTTTAAAGTGTACAATTCAGTGGTATTAAGTACATTCACAATGGTATTCAACCACCACCTCTATGTAGTTCCGAAACTTTGTCATCACCCCCAAAGAAAACTTTTTGTACCCATACGCAGTCACTCCCAAATTTCACCCTTTCCCGCCAGCCCCTGGCTACCACCAATTTGCTTTCTGTCTCTACGGATATTTCAAATAAATGGTATCATGTCATTTTGCATCTGGCTTATTCCACTTAGCATAATAATTTCAAGGTGCATATATTTTCAGCATGTATCATTATTTCATGCCTTTTCATGGCCATATAATGTTCCATTGCCCAATATACCCCATATTGTTTATCAATTCAATTGATAGACATTTGAGTTGTTTCCACCTTCTGGCTACTGTGAATGGTGCTGCTATAAACATTTGTGTAACAAATATTTGAATACTGATTTTCAAATTCTTTTGGTTGCATAACTTGGAGTAAAATTGCTAGGTCACATGTTAATTCTATGTTTAACTTTTTGAGAAACCATCAAACTATTTTCCACAGCAGCTATATGATTTTACATTTCAAGATATGAGAGTTCTAACTGTTCCACATCCTCACTAACACATTTTCCTTTTATTTTTTAAACGCCATTCTATTTGGTGTGAGGTGGTGTTTTATTGTGATTTTGATTTGAATTTTCCTAATGACTAATAATGTGCTCATTGGCCATTTGCATATCTTCTTTGGAGAAATGTCCACCCAAGTCAAATGTCCATTTTTTTAGTTGGGTTATTTCTTTTTGTTGTTGAGCTCTGAGAATTTTTTGTATATTCTGGACACCAGACCCTTATCAGATAGCTAAGTTGCAAGTATTTTCTATTTTGTAAGTTGTATAGAAGAAAATTCAAGATGATCAATTTGACAACTGTTCAGAAATAATTGAAGGGGACATGAAAGGCAGAAAGACTAATTCAGAAGCCATTGCAGTTCAGGTAGCAGTGAACACAAAATGTTACAGTAGGAAAATGCCCCCAAAAGATTGTGTACAAGTGAAATTAGGAAAAGTCAAAGTGTAATGAATGAGATCAGCCATATGTAGAAAAAGTAAATGACCTGATATAGTTTCAGGAAAGCATAATCTTATCAATATATCTAAAGCTCTACTAGCCTAATCACTTAAAGTAAAATGGTTGGAGCCATAACACAATCAAACTCTAACCTAATCAATTATAATAAAATGGCTGGAGTGAGCATAAACAAAATAAATTATATTAACTTGGCTTGAGCTGAAACCCAATCGGTTGAATTGTACCTTGTCTTCATAGAAGGGGAAGATAGTCTGCATAGAATTCCTCCTCTTCCCTGTTTGGCCAGCACAAGTGAACAGTTTATATATTTATAAAAGGAGATGGATGCAGTTCTGTTAGATATTAAAATTATCTAACTAATACTACTTGTTCACTAAGCAACAATTATAATATTTTACTTCCAAAAGCATCAAATATTTTGATCAGCCAATAGGATTGTCTAGGCCACTGTAAGTTTTGTGTAGAAGAACTACATAAGTCAACTATATGGCTTATATATCATGCTCTTTTAAGTCTGGTCAGCATAAGTGAGTTGTCTCAAGATGAATTGATCAAAACCAACTTCTGAGGATTTAAGCTCAAGTTTGGATCCTCCTAAGAAAAATTGCTGTATGTCAGAAACATGGCAAAGTGAGAGATGTCCTCAGATTTCTCACCTTGAAACAATAATAAGCTGAACCTCTAAAAGTCAACAACAACAAAAAAACCCATCTGGCACACAAGCACATCTGAGTGAGGGATCTGCGAATAAGAGCTACCAAACCGCTCTCCTACCCTGCCCTCACTTTCTGTGACTTCTGACAACTCCAAGCTTACAGTTTCTTTGAATATATTAAATTATCAAGATTAAAAAGAAAAATAAAAAAGAAAATCAACAATGTTTCGACCTCTAGTCACTCTAACATCAACCCAAGTGTGAAATGAGCCTTATTTCATGTATACTCAGAGAGATAGTGAGAAGAGGTTTTTGTTGTTCTGTTTCTCCTTTTTAGGGTGGAACCAGAGATTCAGAAATGTGATTCAAGTTGCTTTGGGCCACATACAGTTCACCTAGATTATGTGCTAAGCATCTATATCCCAGCCCTGGCCTTTGCTCTGCCTTTTGCTAAGCAATCATAGATTGTTTCTACTCCAGCCACTGCTGAATGGGACACAGCACAAACAGAAGTAATCACAGAGAGCAGAGTGTCAGTGGCTACAGCTATTGGCCTGGAGATGTGGGTATATGCCCTGCACAAGACGACTAGCAAGGACACCTCAAGTCTTGGATGCTCAGTGAGATATTCACTAACAATTAAGCAGGTCTTGGGGAGAAAATAGAAAAAGGTAGCATCTTTCTGACCTAGCAGCAGTCTGGCCATGTCTCTGAGGTGTAGGAAGTGTCTCACCAACATACAACTATGATGAAACTTAAGACCACAAAGAGGAAGCTTCCTAGGGTTGGTTACTTAGCCTCTGTTTTCATCCAAGGAAATGGATTGGAAGTTTTACCCAGTTGAATTCTTAAGACTGCCACCTAGCAATTTAGGTCCACCTCTGAATTATCATTCTTCCTGAGAACTGAATCCACATAGTCAACTGTATAGAGAGCAGCCTTGTGTGGTATGGAATTGAATGTTAGCTATGTACTCAGAGGAATCTAATTTTTTCTCATCTCTTCACAGAGCCGAGAGGGGATGGCCTTACTTAGGAACAGGAATATTTCTTTCATCCTTGGTAAGGTAGAAGGCCAAGCACATGGGAATAGGTGCAAATAAATAGGTGAATTTGGTATTGGAAAAATAAGGCAGTCTCATCTAATGGCATCTGTTTTATCAATGTGCAAGGTCATCTGCTGAGAGAGAAGTAGAGGGAGTATAGGAAATCTTAGAAGAGAGGCGTGGGGTAGTTATTGAGCAGAATAGAAAAGAGATTTACCAGGGAAAAGTAGAATTATTTGGCAATGTTGAGTTTGGGGGCATAAATTTAAAAGTGATACTAGTTAGCAAAATTCTGAAATTTTTCTCCATCAATATTTAGCTGTCCATATATAGATGCAGAGAAGCTGAATTGTTGAATTTAACTAGAAGTGGGTTGTTTTTTTTTCCCCAAGAAAATTTAATGGATTGAGAGAGGGGCAAGGAAATTAACAGTGTCTGCAAGCTTATGGTTCTGGATATGAAGGATGGTAGATGGATTATTTAAAAAGTAGAATTAAAATATAGTACAAATGGTCTAGAGGTCCTTAAGGAAGAAGCATATTATGATGAGAGGAGGGGTGAGAAATGTTAGGGTATGAGAAAGAAAGGCAAGGCAAGCAAGACATCGGAGTGAAGCATGTAGCTATATGGGGGTGGGGGAGGTCTGCTTGACAAACATCTGTGGATTGAGAGTGGGGAGAGTTTTCATGTGCCTTTTTTTTTTTTAAAGAGGAAAACTCAGAAAGACTGAAAAAATACATTTTATATCTGAATTTTTACAATAAAGATGGCTATTATAATGGCAAAAAAGAAAGGCAGAAGATGGGAAACAGAGTGAAATTTTAAACTTTTCAAAGGATTTTATCTGAACCGAATTTTTCCAGCTTTTTGGACTTTTCAGAGGATTTTATCTGGACAGAATTTTTCCAGCTTTTTTTTTTCTTGTCCAACCTTTGCTTTTCCTTTATTTCTTTTTTCCACCTCCTCCCACCAGAGAGAAAGAAGCAATGAAGCCTCTTTTCATCTACTGTCTGGGTGATTGACCTTTCTGGCTCTCTACCAATCCTCAGTATGGATCTCTGCCTCTCTTTTTCTGTCTCTTTATTCTGTAAAAGGAAAGCTGAGAGTTAGGGAAAGATGAGGCCAGGAGCCCTATACCTTCTTCCTCATGGGTGTTTCATGATCTGGCAAGTGATCCTTTGGGGAAAACATGGCCAGAAGCAGCAGCAACCAGGTTATGAACACAGTTTCAGCTGCAACCAGAGAGAACGCAGACGAGAACTGCCAACAGGGAGAGTGTGAGGCTCTGGTGTGGAGACAGACTTATTGGGAAGAGCGTTTTGGGAAGGGACCCAGAGGCACTGAGAAAATTAGATGATGTTCACCCTGAGTGTCCATGTGCCATACATGAGACTTGGGGAATCAAAGAGGCTAAGGCTCACCATGGTGAAGAGAACCCCAAGATGCCCTTCCTTGTCTGTTTTGGCCAAGATAGTCACTCATGGAGACTGGAAGCACCTCAGTAAAACTCTCTGAGTTTTCCCAGGGTGGGTCAGCCCCACCTACCCAAGGGTCCTTGGAGGGAGAGGGCTATCTGAGAACTTTGATAGACAACTAGATTCCTGGCAAGGAGTGAGCCCTGCACCTGGTCACCACAACCTATCATTCTGTCTCAAGAAACTGTGGAAAACTTCCACTCAAGCCTCCTTTTACAACCTGGGGCTCCATACACTGTACCTGATGAAACCTTTATAGACTTTCCTCCCACAACTGCACATTTACATACATTGTTTCTTTTGCCCAGAATTCTGTCCCCCATTCTTTTCTCTAGAAAATTCAGATTATTTCATCTTTTCAAGACGAGTTGAAAGGTTACATCTTCTCTGAGGCCTTCCCTGAGACCGTTGCTCCTTTTTCTTTGTTCCCCTAAAACTTAATTTATCCATTCTCACATCTCTGGCCACATCCATTTATCTTTTTATACATGTGCCTGCACCATTAGACTGTGAGTGCTAAAAGGGAAGGATCACTCCTTAATGACCTTGGTATTCTTCAAATTTAGAAATTTGCTAAGTCCTCTATAAATATTTGTTGAGTGACAGTATAATGTACTCAGAACTAGATACCGTGAGGCATATACAAAAAAGGCAAAACATAAAATGAATTTCTCCTAATAAGAAACTTATTTATTCATTAATAATTTAATGTAATATATTTAATATTTATTTAATTATTTAATAATATTATATGTGCCATATATGAGCCATTTAACAATGTTTACTATATTCCAGGCCCTGAATCACTGGATTAAACATACACAGCCATTTACTTCTCACAATAACATGTAAGATAAGTAGTATTATTACCAAATTACAGGTGGGTAAAAATAGGCTCTGAGATATTAAAGAATTTGCTTGAGATCTCAAAGTGACTGTCAGAGCTAAGGTTTGAGTGCAGGAATTTCTGACTCTAAAATTCATGCTCTTAACAATTATACTGTGGTATCTGAGACAAGTTTTGTACGATACAGTTTATACTATCACTATTACAGAATCATATATTAAGACACAAAACCATAAGGTTCAATTTAAAAATAAAATATGTAAATAAGGTTATTAATTATCTGGTACATATAATAATTGCAAAAGGAGTTAGACAACAAATACATGTGTGCAGTATCTGAGGTAGCCGGTAAAAATGTTGCAGAGATAGAACCTGAGCTGAACTGAACCTTGGAGAGTGGATTAGACGAAGAGAACCAAGTGAACATATTTCCTGTGTAAGCCCTGTATGTACATTGTCTCCTCTGATCCCTCACAGCAACCTGTGTTGGAAGCTCTGTTTTCCCCATTTACCAAGGGGAAACTGAAACTCAAGGAGGTTAAATAATTTGCCCAAATCCACACCACTAAGTGTTGAGCTGAGACTGAAACACAGATTTCTCTTCTTCCCCATAATGCCTCAGGTTGGTAGATAGGGCCAAGGAGAGCATTCTGGTGGAAGGCAGCAGCATCAGGAGTAAAGATAGTAGGCTGGAATAAGCAGGATGCCTGTGAAAAGGAGGAAAAAACAGGCATCAAGCTTTCCATCCTCCAAGGAGCAGAGGGTGGGACTTCTTAGGCAGCTCCGCCCACTCCAGAGGATTGCAACAGGATAGGGTGGGGGTAGGGGTTCTGGGGTTCCTGGAAGGTGACTGAAGCCCATAAAGACTGGCACTGTGCCCACTGTGTGGCTAAAACTGGCCCCGCCCAATATTGCTGGGGTGGGAGAGCCATGGCCTGAAGGCTGGTTCTTGGAAGTCTAGCCACCCCCACCCCCAACACACACACACACACACACACCCAGCACTGCTGCAGCCTAGCACTGGTTCTCTCCCAGGGTCAGGCTGCCCACCGGCTTTATTTTAGTTCTGTCCCAAACATCTCTCCACCATAATCTGGCTTCCAGATAACTGTTCTCAGTTTCTTAAGCTCCTGAGGCACTCTGGTCTCCAGGTTTCTAAGCTTCCATCTCCTAATAATAGCTGAGTCACTTTCTTATTTTATTTTCCCAACAATTTCACTAAATAGATATGATCATCATTATCTCCATTTTTCAGGTGAGGAAATAAAGCTCAGAAAGATTGGGTTTGCCCAAAGCCACATAACCAGTAAATGCAGGGAACTCAAACCCAGGTCTTAAGATTCAAAATCAGTTTCTTCCTCATTCTACTATATACCATGCAACCTACTTTTCTCTGGATTTAGAATTAAGCCCCCAGGGTTATTTCTTCTAGGCTATTCTGGACTCATCTATCAGCCTTCATCTGTTTAGAGTTTAGTGCCAGGCTCCGTTAGCAAGGCATACCTCTTAGATGCCAGGGTCTGGGAACCTCAGTCCTACCAACGCCTGGGAGCCTTGAAAGCAGAAAGCTCTTCTGGCCTGAGAGTGGAGTTCAGTGCCCCCTCAACTCCTGAGTCAATCCTCTAAGAATTCTTATCTGTGGAAAGGAACAACCTTAAAGACTTTTTCTATCCTATTCTTACCCAAAGTAGAACACAAGGGAAAAACAGTGAATGGTTTGGGGGGTCTGGCTCCACCATCTGGGCCTCACTTTATATTCCCCCCCTTACTATAGTAAGAGGGGCCTCATGACGCCCTGGTCCCAGAGCCCCTCCACAACCTTCCCCCAACCATCCGGGGTAACCGCCAGGCTCTGCTGCCTAGGATAACGCCCAGCCCTCCCCTTGCCCCCTGTGGCTGCCTCCCCTTTCCGTCTGTTGAGAGAGGAAGCCGGGGGTGGCGGGTGCAACCCTGGAGGGCACTGATAAAGGGCCAGCTCTGCCCCCACCCCCTGGGGCCACTGTGGTCAGACCAGAAGGCAAGCAGGCAAGGCAGCCAGCTCCCTCTGGGACCCATGGCCCTCCCCTAGTTCCACCTCTACCAGCCCTGCCCTGCTCGGGAAGCTGGTTGCATAACGCAGTGCAGTGGGGTGTTTGGCAACATTACTTGTGGCTTGACCTGATGCTAGTGGTGGTGTGCACACACTTTGGGTGAGGGCTGGGGTGGATTGAGCAGGGGTGACAACAAGTCAGTCTTTTTGGAATGAGTGAGCAGCATGGATGGAGAATGGTATAACAGTAAAGATATGTAGCCGCATTTTTCTCTAAATTCTATCTCAGCTACCTTTGCTGAAGTGGGAAAATCTTGGGGGGATAGAAAAATCTTAGATATTCTACCTTGCCAAGCCATGGGCATTATTCAACCCATTTGGCTCCTAATCCCTTGTAACATCAAACAAAGGAGACTTAAGGTCGAAGGGTGTTGACTCTGGGCATGAGGAACCTGAGAGAAGGGGTCTAAAGGAACCATTCTCACCCCAAGAGCTATAAAGGGTGGCTGGAGGCAGGACACAGTCTGGGAACTGCAGTAATGGTTTTTTATAGAACCTCTTTTTATAGGAAAGGAGTCGGGGTGAGGTGTGAGAGACACCTCTGCCTGGCTAGTTGCCTAAGTGAAGGCCGCCTGTTCACCTGCTCAGTCTACGTGATCATGTCTGTCCCCCTTATACGTAGTAAACTGCTTCAAACACTTCTATGAATACCTATTGCTTACAGGATAAAATACAACCTCTCTACTTTGACTTTCAAGACACTTTATAATCTAGCCAGAGCCATTCTTCACAGTTCAACTCAATTGCCACCCCCTCTATGAAGTCTTCTCTGAATTTCACCAGGCAGAAATTCAGCTCCATAGCACTTTATATAGACCTTTATTACTGTAATTAATTCCCTGAGTAGACTATGAATGAGGACATAGACTATGTCTTATTCACCTTTGTGATTCCAAAGTATAAAACATAGTTGACACTCAATAAATATTTGTTGAATGAATGAATGAATGAATGACGAGGCTTGCGTTATCCATAGTTGTATCTGCAATGCCACAAACACTGTCCTGACTGGTAGTTTTCATTCAATAAATGTTTGTTGACTAGCTATAACCTGATATCATTATTTAATCAGCCACGAGTGTGACTATCACCACCCCTCATTCTCTCTGAAATGGCCAAATAAGTATGCAAGTAAGAGGGCTGTATTTGAAGGTGCATGTTTGTGACCCAGATTCATGTGACCCAGATGATGACTCTCATCATCAAGAGATTCTGAATCCATATGTAACATGCAATAAAGTCATGGGTCACCTCTTGTTCACATAGATCACACATGTAGAATCATAATCTCCTGGGATAGGGATGAAATTCAAAACATTTAACCATGGGTTTGGCATGGGCATTGATAGATCCCATACACACACGGGCTGCGGGGAGGTGGTAAAGAGGTGGTATTACATTGCCTCTTCAGTTGCTTAGTTGTGTTGCTGGGTTGTGGGGGATCCTGAGAGAGAACTGGGGTGGCTGATGTATTGGTGTCATGGTGGGGAACACTTGGCGGACCCCCAGCAGCTATTCTTTATCAACTGGGATAGAATATTTTCTATTCTCTCAGAGAATGCTGGCTGAATCCTATCAGAGAATACTGCCTTGGGGCAGCATCTGCCTCAGTCTTTAACTGTTTCCAATTTAACTTGAACACTGTAAGAATTAAAAATAGAGACGTGTAAGCTGCAGCTGTAAGGACTGAAGCTAGACATAGGAGGAACTTTCCTTAGCGTGAAAAGGCACAATAAGCTAGGAGGAAGCAAAATTCTTTTTTTGTAGTCTTGAGAGAGATACGTTTGGCCTGGGACTTGGGTTGTGTGTTGGAGGGATGAACGAATGAACGCTTCTGGGGGTACTTCTCTGGCGTGACACAGAGCTGCTGTGATGCTGGGGGCTAGACCTGTTATTCCACACATATGTCCTGGCCCGTCCAGGGTACATGGCTGCCATGTGGCTGAGGTGCCTTGCCTAGAAGAAATGAGGACAGAGGGCACCTGGGGTCCCCTTTAAGGGAGGTGAATAATGTCCTTGCTGGTCGCCCCCCTAACTCCCCTCACACACTGACAACAAACCTGGCCAAGAAAGAGGCCTTTGTCCTAGGACATCTGAGGCTGCAGGGGGAGGGGAGAAGGCTACAGGTGAAAGGACACATCAAAGCAGCCGGCTGCCCCTCCTCCCCAAAATACCTCCTTTACCCCTTTCCCAGAACCCAGGCTTTCCTTAAGTAAAAGCAGTGCCCTACATGCCCACCTACCTACACAGCTGGGACACTAGACACCTGGTCTTTTTCTTCAGCTGCCCTTCACCACCTTGTTATGACTCAGTTTCCCTGTTCCTAAGAGAGCCAAGAGAGCAGAGGGAAGGAGGTTACAGCTTGTATAAAGTTTAGAGGTCACTTTGGAGTGGACCATCGCTTTGGAATTCATCATCTGCATGGGAGAAACACAGACCCGACTGGACTCCTGGGCTCAAAAGGAGGGCTGGGAGAGGCTTGGAGCCATGTGTGCCCCCGCTGGCCGGGAGCAGGGTGGGGGCGGGGTGTGGGCAGAAACCACACCGGGCTCAAGTTTCCTCTCTTGGCCAGAAGGGGCAGGAGGAGAGGAGGGCCACAGAGAAAGGGGAGGGTTGGAGGAAGGACCGAGATCTCAGGCGGAGAGCTTCAGAGAGGAGGCTAGTGCACAGCCCCAGAGGTCTTAGTGCTCAGCCTGAACCTCCACACTCAGCCATCAGCCATGGCCTGGGGGCGGGGCATGGCCTTCCCTGGTTCTCAAAGGTAGCAGGGATCCTCACTCAGGAGGTGTCAGCCCAGGCCCGGCCTCCCCAGAGACAGCACCTGGAGCCTCATCTCTCTCCACACCCCGCTTGGACCCTGCCACAGGTGCCTGAGGGGTGGGGTGGAAGGGAGATTCCAGTGGGATCCAAGCTGGGGAGGTGGAGGAGGCAGAGGGAGAAAATATCCAACTTTCCACATGTTCCTGGGGGATCTCAGACCTTCCCAGGCTGCCCCTGGTTTAGGAATTTGACATCTTTGGGAAATTTTCTGGGAGAAGACCTAGTTGGCTTCTGAAGAGCTCTGGGAGTCTTGAGAGTGAAAGGTTGTGGGTGGGGATCGGACAGTGGTTCCCTGAGGGGATGGGGAGTGACTCTGAGTAACCTTTCAGCCGGCTGGCTGCTCTGGGGAAGCCGGTAGACTCTTAGGTACATAGTACTACCATTTCTCCATTCCATCATGCTGCCCTGTCCAGCCAGCTGGGAAGGTTCAGAGAAGCTGAGGAATTGGAGACACTGGATGTCTGGATCACTGAGAAGTATTGTTGCAGCAGGATGGGATGGTGAGGGTAGGTGTAGCTGAGTTCTTGCCTCCCTTTGCCCCTTCTCTTCTCCGGGCAGTAGAGCTCAGCTAGAACTAGAAGGAGGGGAAGGCATCCCATCTCCAGTGTAGTTTCTTCCAACTAGAGATCTTGGCAGTGGGGAGGGTTGGGGCTGGACAGCAGTGGAAGAAAACAGGGATGGGGGCTGGAACTTTCTAGTCATTGGCCCCCAAAGGACTGGAGTTGGGGGTTTAGGGAACCGAGTAACAGAAAGGCAGAAACTTGTCCCTCTTTCCCTTGTTCCCATATACCTGTTTGAGTTATGTACGCACCCAGGAGGTTGAATCTCTCTCTCCCCCTTTCCTCCATTCCCTTTGTTTCTCTCACCTCTGTGCTTCTCTTCCTCTTTGGGGATTCTTCCAAATCTTTCTAAATAGGTTGCTAAGCTGCCACTGCCACGCTACACCCAGGTTTCACTGATCTCGCCCTATCCTTTCATTGCCTCTGTTGACACCTAGGAAGGTGGAGTTGTGTAATAAGCCTCAGAACAGGGGTCCCAGGGGCATGCACCCTCCCCTTTTGTGGTTAGAGCCCTAGGATAGCAGTTGAGGCCAAATGCCTTCCTGTCCCTAGCATCCCTCCCCAAATGGTCCTCATCCTGTATCCTTAAGCATAAAGCCCCCTGTTATTCTGTGAGTATTCAGGGATTGTGATAAATCTTTTTGAGTAGGACCGTCAGGATGAAAGCAAAGAAGGTGGATTATAGAGGTGGCTCTAGTCCTACCTGAGGCACAATGATGGGGAGTAAGATGGCTGTGTGACCTCAGAGTGTGGCCTAAACTGGAACGTGGGAACTGATTATTATAAAAGAAAAGGGACACGGGGAGGCCTGTTATACTTCCTCAGTATCTCCCTAGTCTCTGCACCCTCTGTGATGTTCTTTTTGATCAAATTTGGACTATGCCCTCCTCCCTAATCTGTACTACTGGCTGCCAGTCCTCAGAAAGGTAGGCTCCTAAGACCCCAGAGGGGCCTATGCATGGTATATAGACCATTCACCCATCCCTGAGTGTCAAGGGAAAAATATACTCCTCCCCTTTGGCCTGGTGCAAAGTTGCCAGTGTATTCAAAAGCTGGTTGGAGCTGATCCAGAGGTCCTTTTCAACTCCCCGTTCCTCAACCTCTTGCCTCCCCTCTGCTCCCATTCTGGATCCTCATTTCCCTGTCCTACAGTGAGGGGGAGGTTGAGCTTCTGGTCTTTATGAAAAGAGGCTGATATCTAGTCTTAGAGACTGGGGCAGCCAAGAACCCAGGCTTGACTGGGTCAAGTTTTTGAACCTAGGAGAAGCCTGGAGATCACTTGCTGGGCTCCTTTCTGTCATCGTTTTTTTTCCTATGAATTTATATGGTTGGACTAGTCCAGTATTTCTCAAGGTGGAGTGGGCCTCTGGCACTTGTTAAAATGCTGATTGCTATGTACCTGCATCTATTAATTCAATTCAGTAGGTCTGGGATAATGGTCAGGATTCTGTGTTTTTATAAGTATCCTGGGTGAATGTGGTGCACGATAAAGTTTGTGACCGTCTGAACTAGACACAATCTACTGCCTCTCACAAGGAGATTCTTTAGTCCTGTCTCCATTAAGTGGAAGAGACTGAATGTAAAATGATTGATTTATTTGCCCAGGGTCATGCACCTGAAAGACCAGAGAACATGGTATCCTGCCTCCTAGGGCAGGATCTTTGTACTACACCTAACAGTCAGATCCAGGAAGATAGGAGAGACAGAGGGTGGGGGTAAGTGTGTGTGTGTGTGAAGGACTGTGAGGCAAGAGTCATTGCCCCTGCCCCCTAAACCCCTTCTCCATTCACTTTGCCTTTGGGCAATTTCCTCCAGAACCTAGGTGGGGGAGGGTGGGTTCCGGTGTTGAAATGGCATCCTGGACAGACATAAACACCCCACCCATTCTGCCCATTGGCCAAGAGCCTGTGCCTACACCAACCCTCAGCTCTGGGCATGGCACTAGAACAAGAGGGTAGGAGCAAAGCCTAGGGGAGATCCTCATTCAAAAGGATAATTTGCAATTATCATTAATGTTGTGCTAAGTCAAAGAATGGACTCCATGTTAAATAGCTGTGATAGGCCATCCTTGTGGTGATCTAAAGTCATGCAATTTGAGGTCATTCGGTCTTAATCTCTGTTTTTCTACAAGTTTTCCTCACCCCTAGCTTGTCCACCTTTCCTTACGTGGCAGGAGTGGAGGATACTGTCTGGCCCTGAGATCAGGGGGTCCTTGCCAAATCTACTTGAAATTTCTTGCATAAACCAGGGAGAAAAGATATAGGAAAAGAAGGGTGTCAGAGTACGGGGGAGATAGGATGAGGAGAGAGGCTGACAGAGAGGAGAAGATGAAGGCAAGGGTGAGGTTTTACAGAGAAAGTTAAACTGTCTGAGCAGAAAGGGACCTCCGAGTTCAACTTGTCCAAATCCCTGGTTTTACAAATGAGGAAACAGAGGCTCGAAGAAGTGTAATGACTTGCCCAACATCACACTGCTGCTTTGTGGCAAACCTTCAGCTGGAGTCCAGATCAAAAGAAAAGGGTGTGAAGAGGAATATATAATCAAGACTCTAAAGAGATATTTCCCAGAAGAGGAGAATAGAGATTGAGATTCCACAGAAAGAACTGATAATGTAGACCACCAATAGAGGCTTGGAGTATGGATGAGAAGGTGCCTGGAAGGCTATGTATATAAGCCAATAGAGGTTCTAGGCCTGACTCTGCTATTTACTAGCTTGGGTTTCAATTTCTGAATGAACCTTATAGGATCTTTGTGAAAATGAACCTCATAAACTAACATTTGTAAAACTGGTGCAGCACAGTTCTCGACAAGCTTAATAAGTCTCTGTTACAGTTGTTACATTACCTTTGAAGAGGAAACATCCTTAGCTGTGTAGGTTGGGGTTTGGCCAAGATGACCCCACGGGGACATAAGGCAGAGGTCCAGTGTCTCCAGAGACCATTCCTCCTTTGCTGCCTGCTGCTGATAAACCTCTTATCTGGCCCAGGCAGGGGAGCCCAGGGCCAGGATAGAAGAAGAGGGCAAGGCTGCTATCAGCCACCAGGCCTGGGCCATATCTCAGAGAAGGGGAGGAGCTGTCTGCTTGACTCTTTCCACAACATACTCCTTGGGATGCCCAAGCACACATTCTCATCTTAGGAAGTAAAGGCTAAGATCCTAAAACTGAAAACAGAAGAGGAAAGCAGAGTGATCACTGATGTTGCCCCAGAAAATGGGGGAGAACCTCCCCCCCGCCAGAAGATGTGACTTCTGCCCCAGCCAGTGATATAGTTTTGGGGAAAAAGAAGTAGGGGAAAGAGAAGGCATCTTGTCTGAAAACAAGGTAAAGGTCTACTGTGTTCCCAAAGGAACTAACTATAGTCATAGCAGGTGAAATGGAGATAGCACTGCAGAGGAAGCCTTTCTAACTTAAGAAGTTGGTTGATGAGTCCAGCATGAGTGGGAGGGGATGAGATCTCTTCTTCTCTCAGGTGAGGTTGGAAGGGGCCTCTTCATGGAGGCAGGACAAAATTGCTGACCCCTAGCAAGAGAGGCCCTAACCCCCATTTCTCCTTTGACACAGGTTGCTGGGGCCATTTGGGCTTTGGGGGAACCTGGACCAGGCCCTGGCCCAGTAGGATGCCCCCGTGTCCTCCTCAGCAGACCAGGAACAGGGTGACACAGTTGCCCACTCCAGAGCTGGGTGAGATGGAACTGACCTGGCAAGAGATCATGTCCATCACTGAGTTGCAGGTGAGTGGGAGTGGGGCTAGGGGAAGGGAAGAGCTGAGAAGTAGGGAGCCTAACAGTCTGAGGTAGGGGGAAGGAGCAAGGAGGGCTCAGAGTCTCAAGTTGGAAATGTTCCAGGCACTGGAAAAGGAAGGGCTAGAGTTGGAGGGAGATCTGGATTGAAGAGGAGAACATTAAGGGGAAAGAGGGTGTGAAAGAGCAGGGAATAGGAGCGGTGGGGAAGGGAGGATCTGCTTGGGGGTGTAAACTCTCTCAGCAGCCACTCTGCTCACATCTCTCTACTCCACCTCCTGTCCTGCCTTCCCTTTTTCACCTTTTCCCCTTCTGACCTCCCTCTCCTCCAATCCTGTCCCATCTTCTTCCTTCATTTCCTTCCCCCCTGTCCTCAGCTGCTGGGCCCCTTTCCCTCAGGTAGTTGAGCACTAGTTCAGGGGCCTCAGGAAGGGGGGCGGTCAGACTGTGCCGGGGTCCTCTCCTGCTAGTTGGACAAAGGGGTGTCTGTTGGCCTAACAATGATGCCTTTGTCCCCAGCTGGGTTGGAGCAGAGTGGCTCCCCAACGTGGGTTGGAGGCCCTGTTTCTAGCATATTCTCTCCTCTCTGCACCTGGGCAGGGACATAGGGACTGTAAAGTAGAGGGTAGAGCTTGTGAGGGCTCCCCAAGGTGCCCCTTAACTCCCTAGCTGTGCCTGCCCCCTTCTCTTCCCTGCTGCCAAGACGGGGCCCTCAGGATCTGCCCTAAGCCCTGCTTCCACACAGCAGCTCCCTCTGCTGGGCACCCAAAGCATGACCAGGCTCTGAACTTGCCCCTTGGACCCTAGATAACCACAGCTGGTAAGGGGTCATCTTGAATAAAACTCCTATTCTTCCTGAAGGAAATAAAGGAGCATGAGCCACTTCAACCTAGTAAGAACTAGTTCTGAGGAGGAGGCGATTCTGTAATTGCTGTTATGTTAGTCCTTTCTGAAGTCTGACCTCAGTGACCCCATTCCTCTTTAAGCTGCCTTCTTCTTTGAATAGCTGCATCACAACCTTACAAGAAGCTTTCAGTGATTTTTAGCATCATTCTGTTCCCTTGTTATTATCTCACTTGGTCTTTTAGAAGGACCCAGGTTGGTCCTGAGACAGAGCTGGTTCTCTTCCTCAGCCTGTATCCAATCCTCTTTATGTCTTTCCTTGCAGGGCCTCAATGCTCCAAGTGAGCCATCATTTGAGCCCCCAGCACCAGCCCCATACCCTGGGCCCCCTCAGCCCCCAAATTATTGTCCCTGCTCAATCCACCCGGATGCTGGCTTCCCTCTTCCTCCACCACCTTATGAGCTCCCAGTACCTTCATCTCATGTCCAAGAACCCCCATACTCCTATGGCAACGTGCCCATACCAGTCTCCAAGCCACTGACCCTCTCGGGCCTGCTCAGTGAGCCCCTCCCAGACCCCTTAGCCCTTCTGGACATTGGGTTGCCAGCAGGGCCACCCAAGCCTCAAGAAGACCCAGAATCTGACTCAGGATTATCCCTCAACTATAGTGACGCTGAATCTCTTGAGTTAGAGGGCACAGAAGCTGGTCGGCGGCGCAATGAGTATGTAGAGATGTACCCGGTGGAGTACCCCTATTCTCTTATGCCCAACTCCTTGGCCCACCCCAACTATGCTTTGCCATCAGCAGAGACCCCTTTAGCCTTAGAGCCCTCCTTGGGTCCTGTGCGGGCCAAGTCCACTGCACGGGGAGAGGCAGGGAGTAGGGACGAGCGTCGGGCCCTGGCCATGAAGATCCCATTCCCTACGGACAAGATTGTCAACTTGCCGGTAGATGACTTTAACGAGCTGTTGGCACGGTATCCGCTGACGGAGAGCCAGCTGGCACTAGTCCGGGACATTCGACGGCGGGGCAAGAACAAGGTGGCTGCTCAGAACTGTCGTAAGAGAAAGCTGGAGACCATCGTGCAGCTGGAACGGGAACTGGAGCGACTGGGCAGTGAGCGGGAGCGGCTTCTCCGGGCCCGAGGGGAGGCAGACCGGACCCTGGAGGTCATGCGCCAGCAGCTGACTGAGCTGTACCGTGACATTTTCCAGCACCTGCGGGATGAAGCTGGCAACAACTACTCCCCGGAAGAGTATGCACTGCAACAGGCTGCTGATGGGGCCATCTTCCTGGTGCCCCGGGGGACCAAGGTGGAGGCCACAGACTGAGCTGGCCAAAAGGGGTGGGGCCGGTGATGGAGATTTCCTTCATTCCCTTCTGATAAAGGTACTTCCCAACCCTGAAGGGGACAACAGTGGGAAACATGGCATTTGGAAGTCCAAGCTGTGTTCAATGAGGCTTGCCTTAAAGCAAGTTATGTGAGGGGAGGGCTGGAATCTCCTGTGATTCAGCTTCCCAGGTCTCTGATCTCTACTTCTTGTTTGAGCTTTGGTTTATAAAGCGCTCTACAGAAATAGCCTTCCACTGTGTCTTCCTTCTCCAGGGACGGTGATGTGGCTGTGCTCTCCCCAGAGTTCATTGCTTGGTGACGGTGGGGAGGGAATCCTGCCAAGCTCATTTCTTTCTCCGACAGCTCTGTATAACAGTGGTACACATGAAATTTGGGCTCCAGCAGTGTGGAGATCTACCACTTTCATCTTCCTTTTCAGAGCCAGGGTCCATGAATGATCTAGGGAACCTCACTCTCTCAAGTGGGCCCCTATTTATAGAGTTGGGGTTGCTGCCAAAGCTGGCTATATCCTCTAGTGCAAGGCCCCTTAAGTTTAAGGTTTCTTCTTTCTCATCTTTGGAACACAGAAAAGCCTAGAATGCCCATGGGCTTTTTCTATTCTCCCCTATGCATGCTTCGATTGGACTCCCTAGGCCTGGAGTCTGATGTGCCAGAGCTCTCAGAAGACCCAGTGAGCAGCTCTTGATTAGAATGAATTTGATTGGCTGCCAAAGTTTCAGGGGATTTCACACCCAGGTCTGGGTAAATCCTGCTCCACAGTGGAGTACAATATGCATTTCAACAAATTTCCCATCTCCCTGGTTATGTCAGACACTATGCAATTCTTGCTTTGGGCCTCCCCGTGCCTTCTTAGATCTTTAAAGATCTAGGGCCTTTTATTTGTGTATCTTTTTCTTGAAACAGCACAATTTTCAGATGCCACACAAGTCCAGTCAAAGGTACCTGACACACCTTCATCTCCTTGGAGTTGGGTGGCTCTCCATCTTGTCACTAATACAGATTTGGGGTATTTTGCTATTTACACTTCTACTCAACTTCACTAGCTCCATTCCAATAGGAAACTTTTAAGTTTTGATAGATGCTACAGTTGTGAGACAAAAGCATAGTGATCAAAAGGGATGTGGAATCTTTATGCCTACATTCTGAACATGGTCTCTAGCTCAGGTTCAGTGAATGGAAGCAACTTAATGCTTCCTATTACTTATAAAAGCCACCTAAAAGACATTACTTTATCATTCTAAGCTTATTAAAGTTACAATTCAGATGCAAAATTAGACACTGTTCAACAAGTATTTACTGAGCACCTGATAAGCTCTAGATACTATTCTAGGTATTTGAGACAGTGAACATGAGACAAGGCAATATACTTGTGGAGATTCACTGCAGTGAGAAAGACCATCACACATTTGGTATGTGCCCACCCAAAGCAAAAGGTGCAAGTTTTGTAGTGGCCTGGGTTATGTAGACCAGTGTACAACTTGAATAGGGTAACTGTTTTACTCTATTGTGAAGCCTTGTAGCTACGTACATAGAATGTAGCTGTTTTTCTACAACGCTTTTAGCATTCTTGTAGCCTGAATGTCTTATCCCACCAAACTATGAACAGAGCAACCACTTCTCCAAGTTGCAAATGTAGATTTACTCAGGTAGCAATGAGATGACTAACATGGATTCATATACACCTCAACCCACTGCCTTTTGCTGAGCTAAAATTAAGCCTGGATGATTTGATGGTAGGGAAAAATGCCAAGCATTTTAAAGTTACAGTTCTTAAGTATCTTATTAGGTTCACTCCCTTTAAGCAATTTTCTCCCCCTTCTATATAATTCTTACCCCTGTAGCTGTTTTTTGAAGCCTGAGGATAGCTGGCCAATGCGTACTTGTTCACTAGAGATCCACTATGCCCCTCCAGAATTTCACAACTGATATAAACAAACCTAGATCCAGTTGGAAACTCAACTTACTGGTGGCTCTAGCTTTTCTAATTTTTCTTTTGCCAGGGCTGCTAGAAAAAGGTTGGGTTAAGTGAACCCAAGTTAACTAGATCAAGGTTTGTTCCTGTACAGCTACTTTCTCTTGGATTTCAGTAAATGAAGGTGCCCATGGGCTAAACTTAAAATATAGCAATCATAGTATTATGATCAGCTCCACAATCCACCTGAGTGCCAACCTGTGGTTAAAGCATTTACATAACTTCAAAATGCAGTACTACCTAACCCTAAGACCTTGTTCCTTTAGATTGATTCCACTAGTCTCCTGGTTTACCAGACACCTGGCATGCAATTATCTATATTACCTAATAATGATTCTTTATTATTCTCAAACTTGAAATGGTAAAGAATGTACAGAATGAAGTTATTTACCATAAATAACACAAAGGGAGAAAAGAAAAAAAGAATCAAGTTAAAAACATTTTATTTAAAATGTTCATTCATAAAATTGAATGATAATTCAAGCTGCAGAACAGCTAAATGAAAACTGCATGGCAGTGAAAATGAAGTACTGTGGCTCAGAGAAAGGTCCTCATTAAGGATGTTCCTGCAAAAGAAAAAAAAAGTTAATAAAGTATTTACATAAGCAGTTGAAAATCACATCCATTCTTTACTGGGTCTCCAGCTGCTTTAAAACTTTTTGCTGGCTGTTTCCTATTACACCAGATCACGATTTTGGGGGTGGGTGCGTAGGGGGCTTCTGAGAAAGACTGCCATTCTCTTTGGCAATACCAAAGCACTTTTATTGACCATTACTTCATAAAACTTACCTTTTAGCCATGAATTTGGATGAGTAAGTTTCTGTTTTTTAAGAGCTGATAAGCCTGAAGCCTGTAGAAGCTGACTCCTCCCTAGAAAAGCAAACAATCTTTAGAAGTAGCTTTTTTCTGAGACCAAGTCCCATTTCAGGTTAACCTCCCACCCCCCATTAATGGTCCACCCACCCAACCCTCCCACCACCACTTTGGGGAAGATTCTAATGCATTACTTTGAGCCATTGTTTTAAGGAAATGGGTCAAAGGAAGGTAGGAAATAAATCAAAAATAAAGGACAAAAATATATCACAATAGAGATATTTTAAGTGCTCACTTCCTTCAATTAATTGGGAGCCACCAAGATTAGGGTGTTGATTTAAAACAATTCATCTCCAGAAAAACCAAGTTCAGCTTAACTGGACTAGTTTTGGCTCAATATATTAAGGAAAATATTAACAAAACTGGACTTTTAGATAACTATATGGATGTAAGTAAAATCTGTTCTTACCTACCAGCATAGCAAAAAAACCTTTCCTCCTGGTTCTGACTGCTAGTCCTAAGAGTCAGGTGTGCCTTACTCTTGTCTGCCTCCTTCCTTGCGATGGTCACTGAAACTTCACTCCCTCCTAGCTTTCATGGAGCGTGCCGTGGCCTGCCCCTGGCTTATCTGTACTCCACATACCACAAGTGTCTACTCTCAGCTGTAGAGTGTCTGAGCTCGAAGCCATTCGCGCTATACTTGCTAGCAGTTCCTAGAAGCTGAACATCTCTCCTGGATCTTTAAAGGCATTGTCAGGAATCCTGAGGTATCTGCAAACTCCCTCAATAGTTAAGGTTCCACCTGCCATTGCAAACTCAGCCATATCAAACCCATGGAACTGTATCATCCATACTTTCCCACCCACCTCCACCTCCCAGCCACCCTTCTCCCACCCTCCCCTCCCCAAACTTCCAAGTCACACACCCATGGGATGGAATACACAGTCCTAGTGATAAACAAATCTCTATGCTACTAATAGGTACAATGGCACTGAGATTCAGGGCACCAAAAGGAGGCTCAAAAAAACCTATGTACAAACAACAATGATTGGATATTAACTGTTAAAGGTTTGAAATCATTTTCTATACAATTAACATTTTAGGACGATTGTGTGGTCTTGTGCCATGTTTAAAGGAAAACTGCAGTTAGCAAGTTTTAAAGAAGTATAGTTCCTCAACATCTCCATAATTTTAATCTCCAAACTAGGCAACTAGTGTGGTTAAGCTATAAACCTCTATGGAGACCCACCCAGCCAGAATAAAAGAAACTGCAGTTTTCCTTTAATATAAACCTGTTTGTGTGTCAGGAGTTAAATTCTCATTTATATTTAAAAAGGTCTCCCGAATAATTCTAATCTGTGGATTTACAGGGTGGCATTAGCCAGCAGCTAGTTTCTATTCTCTGGCAGAGTTTTGAACTTGAATTGTGATAGAAGCATTGAACATATCAGGGGTAGTGGGTTGGGAAAGTCCAAAGCTCTGCCAGTCCCAAATCCATACAGTTGTCATTCCATTCAAGAGGATATTAAATCGTTTATTGATTACACATGATAATGGACGATACACAAGCTTCATTCCCATCTATAATTTTATCTGGTACCATAATTCAATTTAGATATATTGCATAGGATGTGCCAACAATCATTAATTACCAAATAAATTCCATAACTCTGCTTGGGTGACCCTTTTAATGGTGAACTCCAGGTCACAACACAGTAACTGTCAATTCAACTACACCAAGGTTTCTGAAGACAATGCTTCTGTGCCCAAGCAGGTTGCAAATAAATTTCAAATGGAACCTGGCATCACCCTGAAGGAAATCTAACTTCACACTGTTGGGATAATTAACCAAGATGGCTTCAGAGTAGACTAACTTTACACAGCACATTTAAAAAAAGACACATTTATTCAGCGTCATGATCAGACTATTACATTTAGCAATCAACAGCATGGGTGCAAAAAAAAAATCTACATTAAAACCCTTTGTTGGAATGCTTTACACTTTCCACAGAACAGAAACTAAAATAACCTGTTATACAATTAGTCACAAATACAGTCCTCGAGTTTTTTTTGCCCATGTACACATGAGTATTGTCTAAAACATGTCTTCTTTGTAGCAGCTAGGCCCTGCCACCACTGTGCTTGGCTGAGTTCACAAATCTGTTGTAACCTGTAGCTTCCCTGTCACTTCTCTGGCTCTCCTCTCCTGCTAAGCTTTGTTTCCTGTTGAACAATATGGAATAAAGTTGTTAATCTAAACATATTAAGACTCAAGGCTACAATCCAATAGCAAGTTGTTTCCCACAAATTTTGCTGATCTGAATATTAACTTAATATCCACAATATTACTGCAGTTATAACGTTAACTATGTTGCACTGCTCAGCTACATTAGGGTTACTGGGTTATCAATTATAAAAATTAAGTCAAAACACAAAAAGATGTTCACTTACCTGGCAGTAATTAAAACCTTCTGCCACTGCCATAGCTACTGCTGCTGCTGGAACCACCATAGCCACCTAAGAATAAAATTTATTTTTAAACTTCTGAAGTTTCAGTAGTAATATTTTGTATTTGAATCAATAAAGTCTAAACAGTGCTTTAAATGACATTTCCAATCTGCTTACAAATTACCACTCATTTAAGTATTTTTTTACCAGTACACTTGGCCCTCTAATACAATACACACGTACTATACCTTGGTTTCGTGGTTTGGCAAAATATTGGCCACCGCCACCATAGGGGCCAGAGCTTCGACCTCCAAAGTTTCCTCCTTTCATGGGTCCAAAATTTGAAGACTGATTGTTGTAATTGCCAAAATCATTGTAGCTTCCGCCACCTCCAAAATTGCTTCCTAGGAATGGAAAGAATTCCTTTAACTGTTACTTGTGAAAAATAATTCTGAATTCTATTTAGTATGCAGAGTGAAAACACGATTGCATGATCTGCCTGCCTTCCTCCCAAACTCTGATAGCTCCAATGTTCACCTCTGTGTTTCATCTTTTCCAGGCAAGGCACTCAGTTAAATGATCCAGTATTCAAGAAAATTTTACCCAACTCACCATGACAACAGTATATTCTTTTGCCTTGAAGGCCTTTACCCATCTGGGGGCACTGCAAACACATGCTGGATACATCAACTAAGTGCCTAAGATCCTAAAGAAGTTAAGATACTAAACACTACTAGAGGCTAATCTAATTCCAGCTGAAGATGCCCCTATCCACTTATACTCATCTATTTGGGAGTGAGGCGGCCCCAGCTTAAAGCTAGGAGGAGGTAGCATAGCAAGCCCATTAAAAAAGAACACCATGCACTGCACCACATAATGCTTTAAGCGCATTAAATCCCCACATTGATACAAATTCTACAAGGCTAATCTAGCTACTGCATCAAGTACCTGGATCACTGGATACCTACCACTACCACCGCCAAAGCCGCCTCCGCCTGCTCCGTTGTTATAGCTGTCATAGCTGCCACTCCCGCCATAGCCACTGCCCTGGTTTCCATAACCCTGTCCACCACTTCCATAGCCTCTGCTTCCTCCAGAGTAACCAGGGCCGCCTCCTCCATAACCACCTATAAGAATACAATTCTTCTCAATAAGACAAAAGTATTCAACAATCAAAATATGTTTAAGTGCAACGGGTAACAGCCTGGTCACATCATGCTGTTATGATCAGAGTTTAGCTTGTCATGCACTAATTTTAGTCTCTGCTAACCTATTCTATAAGTTGCTGAAAACTTTCCACTTTTATACTCCTACAAAAAAACCAAAACCACTCTCCACAAAACTTACCATCATTACCAAATCCATTATAGCCATCCCCACTGCCACCAATCCTCCACCACCACGGCTGCCACCAAAACCACCTGGGAAGACAGTGCAGTTTTAAATAAAGCAGGGTTTAAGTACATGGATTGCATGTAATTACTGCCTTTTAAGTTTAAACTTTAGGGAGCAGTTCTTATACTGCAAAAACTATTTCCATACCAGATTTTAACTTCTGGTTAGTGGAAACACCAGAACTACATTTAGATAAAATGTAACAGGAAATGTCAGCTTATAGTTACAGGCTGCACAAGTTGCCAAAAGGGGTAAGTCACCTGGGGCAACTAACTTACAATATTACTATTAATTCATAATACTAACAGTAAATTATAACCACACATACCTCGACCACTGAAGTTTCCTCCACGACCAAAGTTGTCATTTCCACCAAAACCACCTCCACGACCACCACCGAAGTTTCCAGAACCACTTCGACCTTTACAAAAGTGAAATTTTAAGTGTTAAACCATACAGATTGGAATTGTTCAGTTACCTTTAAGGTTTAATTAAAAAGCAACAAACTCACCTCTTTGGCTGGATGAAGCACTAGCCATCTCTTGTTTAGATAGGGCTTTTCTTACTTCACAGTTGTGGCCATTCACAGTATGATATTTCTGAACTAAAAAATCCCGAAGTTAAAGAGTCAGGATTTAGAATAAAATGCTGATTTCAAAACCCCTAGCCTAGCAAATGCCCATCATCGGATACTCACTGACAATCTTGTCGACAGAGTCATGATCATCAAAGGTTACAAAAGCAAAGCCTCTCTTTTTGCCACTGCCTCGGTCAGTCATGATTTCAATCACTTCAATTTTCCCATATTGTTCAAAATAATCTCTTAGGTGATGTTCTTCAGTGTCTTCTTTAATACCACCAACAAAAATCTTTTTCACAGTTAAATGGGCACCAGGTCTCTGAGAATCCTAACAAGAAAAACTCATTTAAATTATTTATAATAGCAAATTCACTCAAAATCAAGATTTAAAATTTAACAGTTTTGGATGTAAAGTCTACCTAGTGGCACACTTCAAAATGATTAATGGGGAGAAAAAAAAATCACTTACTTCTCTTGAGACAGCCCTCTTTGGTTCCACAACTCTTCCATCCACTTTATGTGGCCTTGCATTCATGGCTGCATCCACCTCCTCCACAGTGGCATAAGTGACAAACCCAAAGCCTCTGGAGCGCTTGGTGTTTGGATCCCTCATCACCTGAGATAGTAATTTATTAAATGCAAATTAAGACCCCCAAAAGCGATTGTGTTTCTACCTGCAATAAGGTTAACAAAATCGCTATACTTGCCCTTTACTTTATACAAAGTCCTTAAGTCAGTAAGAGTGAGCTTTTTAGTCAGTTGAAGCCATACTCTTATTTTCAATATAATCTAGTCAACAATCTTAATATGCATTCAAACAGGAACTACAGCAAAAAAAGCTAAAGAAATTAACTAGCTCTATTGCTCTTTTGTTTCTTTCAAGTCTTACCACACAATCTGTGAGTGTTCCCCATTGCTCAAAATGGCTCCTCAGACTCTCATCGGTTGTTTCAAAGCTCAAACCTCCGATAAAGAGCTTCCGCAGCTGTTCGGGCTCTTTGGGAGACTAAAGAATAGAAAAGGGAGAAGAGCATTATGTAGACCCATAGGGCAAAACATTTTCTAGTTAAGGAAAGTAAAACTCAACGGCAAGGTACCTATCACTTAGTTTTTTTCGAGCCGCTACAAGCCACGTGCTTCTCCGCTTGGGGAAGGCATGTTGGGCTGAAAAACCGCGAGCGCATGCGTTCTTTCCCTCTCCGACGCACGCGCAACAAAAGGACTGGGCGGGAGGGGTCCACTGCCAATAAGGAATTACAGCTACTTTTTAAGAAACTCGCCCACTTACACAAGGTAAAAAAAAAAAAAACGATTTAATGTGCCTAAGAGTTTTACCGCGAGAACCAAGCCCGGCATAATTAAAGGTTGCAGGGCGGCGGCCTCATGGCAACGAGGACAAAATGGCGACCCGAACTTTGGGAGCGGTAGGCCCCGGCAGCGATGGAAGAACTACAGAATGGGCTGGCGCGAACAGCCAACCCAGGCTGCATCCTACCGAACTCAGGAAGGGGCAAGGAAGAAAATGAAGTTGGAGAGCATCTTACCTCTGACTTAGACATGACGACTGCTGGTGGGGGTGGGGAGACAACTTTAACGATGCTTACTCTGCGGCGTCCACCGACAGAAAGGAGTGATCTAACGAACGTATCTGCCAGCCTACCTTCGGCCTCGCTCTTTTATCCCGCCTCCTCGCTGACGGCATTGGTAGGCTCCGCCCCTGATTTATTCTAATTGGACATTTAAAATACCTTCATGCTACTATTGGTCTGTGGTGCCGCATTACTGGATTAACGTCATCCGTTTGGGCGTTCTACGCAGTCTTCCACCCCTTGGGGTCCATTGGTTTCCGAGTAATTTTAACTAGTGCGATTGGCTAGCCAACCAATCATTAATGTTTGAGTGTACCTAAGGTATTTAAATAACTTTTAACCTTCCACGCCCCGAATATTACATCCTACTCAGTTGTCTAAGATGGTTAATACAATGTATTAAAAAATAGAACGTGACAATTTTATATTTTGCAACAACTGCTCACTAGTAAAATGGCGAGTTTACGCAGGCGCATTAAGAAGTTCCGCTTGCCTCTTGGAGCACGTGAAATGGCGGGCGGGAGACAGCGGCGAACCTACAGCGCCTGCGTAGTGGCGGGAGTCGTGCCCCGTTTTGCGCAGGCGTAGTGGGCGGAGAAGGGGTCTGGTCCCAGGATTGGTCGCGCAGGCGCAGGGAAAGATCCGTTTTGGCGGCGGCGGTTGGCGTTGCGCAGAAGGCGGCGGCAGAGGTGCCTTGCGGTCCGGCGTCAGCACAGGGGAACAGCCAAGACACTGGTGTAAGTGATCGGTCTCGATCCTGGGTAAGTGGCGGACAGTCTTGTCTACCTACACGAGGTCTTGAACCGATTCCAGTTGGGCCCGTTATTGTGCGAAATGAATGGACCGCGGGGTGGGGGGCTAGTGAAGGGGGAACAGAGGGTCCGGCCAACCAATGGGAGAACAGGGGCGGGATATTTTAATCTCCGTAGGTTCTGTGGAGCTTTGCAGCCGAATAGTTTGACTGGCGAGTGTATGGGCCAATTGGGTCTGCTTTTAGGTGCCGACTGATCGGTCCTTGGACCGTCAGAGGCGGGTTTCCCCTTCCTGAGCAGCGTCTCACTGAGCCAATGAGCACGAAGCGCGCGGTAGGTTGGGCTCCGCCAGGAGGCCGCTTTGACTCCAATGGGAAATGCGGGAGTTGGGCGGTTAAGTGGATAGACCAAATCTGGAGCGAACCCACGGAGAGTGCTTGGCCAGGTCGTCCAGTCAGCGCTCCAAAAATACGGAGGCTCTTAGATGTTGGGATGGTGAGGAAGGGGATTCAACACCTGTGATGGCGCGTCGGGGTGGGTATTTTATCCACAGTGACTTCTGTAACGAAACCTTTAGGCCTCCATCCCATAAACATCCCTTATAGGGAAACTATACGTTTGCTTCTGTATGCCGCGCGTTGGCATTTCCCCGACCCCCCATTTCGGTACATGTCAACATCCACTAGGTTTTAGGCGGAACTTTTGACTTTGAGAACTAGCTTTTTTTAGGAAGACTGCCTCGAAATGTTAGGATGAATAGGATAAATCTCTGGAAAGGCGCCCGGGGAAAATGTACGTAATAATCCATGTTTCCACCGATAACTTGATATTTTTAAATCCATAGAAAAAGTTTTGGAAAGCTACATACCTAAGTGAGTTACCGTTAGGCATACAGTGGAGGGATCGGGACAGATTGAATCTCTAATGTTTAAATCTTTGCACAGATGATAATTTATTATTAAGATTAAATTAAAAATCAACGGATTTTTGTGTTCCATTAATCACGTACTTCTCTCACCACCATTCTCGTTACACCTCTAGAAAGTGCTGTTTTTACACGAACTAAGGTGGTTCTTGGTATAGAGTGCTTAGTACCTGCTAGGCATCATGCTAAGTGCTTTATAGGCATTATCCATGTCCCCAGTACCTTTATCGTAGTCTCTTCTTTGAGGAACTTTTCCCACCATATGTATCTCTCTATACCGTTAAAGAGTTTCTAATCCCCTCTTTCAGCTATTCCTTTGGGGATATCTGAATTTGGGTAAGAAGGAAGCTGCTTAAGGAGGGTTATTTTTAGAGTTTGGGGACAGGAGGGCTCTTCTATCACCTGGATTATTCCTTTGTCTTTTGGTTTTACTTTCTTCAAAGTGTTTATTTTACATGCAGTCCATCTCCTGTTGGTAATGCCCATTCTGCATATTCCAAGATTTTTAGTAAAGTACAGACATTCACATTTTGGCTGTGTCAGAATAAGTACTGTTCTGTTTATTGGTTTATTTAGGATCAAGGGAAAAATGCTTAAATACTATAGTAAATTCAACTACATATGAAGTACCCTTAGATTAGAGACTTTTCTGACATAAATTATAGACAGGTGCTTTCAGTTGAATTTATAATGAACAGAGGAGATATGTTCTCTGGCATTTGGAAAAGGACAAACCTTTTTCATATTTGGTTGTAACTATTTGTAGGTATACTAATAATGTAACTGCTAGTTTGTAATAACTAAAGGGATATAGGTTTGAAATGAATAGTTTTGATCTTCAGGGTTTCCCAACCTCAGCACTATTGACATTTCTGGCAGGATAAATACATCTCGCCTACCCCTACCCCAATCTATGACAATCAAAATGTTTCCAGACAATGCCATATGTCCTAGGGTAGTGTTGTGTAGCAAAATCTCCCTCAGTTGAAAAACACTGATTTAAACTGACAGTTGTTAGAGTTGATTATATTGTCAAAATCTTTTACCAGTTGGAAATTAGATAGAGGCAGTAGATGGGTGAAGTGTTCAGGAAGTGGCTTTTGTTAAGTGGATCACTAAATCTTGATTATCTCTACAGATATATATGTGATTCTTGTTCCATTGAATAAAAGGAAAATTTCATCAAGGTTTTTACTATTTCTTGCAATTTAAATATGTTTGATTGCATCTTATATTTGTTTGGCTATCTAAAATAATGGCAAATATGTTTTTTAAGAAAGTAGACTCGGCTCAGATGCTTCTTACATTTCACCTGAGTTAAGCTTCTTTCCTTTACTGGTATTCTTTTGGTTCAGTGTCTCAAACTTTTTTTGACCTTGACCCTGAACAAGAAATACGTCTTATCCTGACTTGTACACACATTAAAACAAGTTTCACTATACAAATAAATACGCAAAGCACTCTTGATAATTTTGCATCTACAATACACTATTTCATTTTCTTAAAAATGCAAGTCATTTTCTGCTGAACCAATTTCACAGCTGTTCACAGATCCACAGTTTAGAGCAGCGGTCCCCAACCTTTCTGGCACCAGGGACCTGTGCTATGGGAATCTAATGCCTGATGATCGGAGGTGGAGCTGAAGCTGTGATGCTAGCCCCTGCAAATAGGGGTGAAGCTTTGCTCATTGTCCCCCTGCTCATCTCCTGCTGTGCAGCCCAGTTTCTATTAGGCGGTGGACCCCGGTACCGATCTGCAGCCCAGGGCTGCAGATCCCTGGTTAGAGAAAAAATGAAAACAACTGATCTTTAGAATAGATAACCAAATTATGCCACCTTAGATTAATTATTCTTGGCACGGATTCCTCCCATCTCTAGCCCCAGCTCCCTGTCTTTATAAAATTAATCTGTGAACCCTGTAATTGATGTCTGATATATTTTTATTTGAAAGTTTCAGGATTTGAACATAGAGTTGTTGGTTTACTGTGGTGTGCAAGCAAATATTGCTTGTTATATTGTGAATTATCTTACAATGTTATAATTAGTAGGTCTGGTGAACATTTCTCTGGTGGGGAAATTTTGGTGTATAATTTTTCATTGAAAGTTCTCACTTTAAACTTTTTTTTCTTACCTTTAGGGAACCTGGATTGGTTGTTAGCAAGCCAAAGTATTGAGCTTGTGTTACAAAAATTAAATTTCAAGCACCTGTGCTTAGGCCTCAGCGGCATGTTATTGCAGCCAAACCTAAAAGGGAAAATAACACATCTTCACTAAAAACCAATCACTAGAAAGCTTCTATCTGGGTAGTAGGTGAGTGAGTTTATGATTGAGGAAAGAGAAAAAACATACCTCTGAAGTGACTGGATTTTTATGTTTAGGAAGTTTTCAAAATTTTGAGAGCCCTTACAGCTCTAGAAAAGAAAGGTATCCAGGGTACAAAGGTTTCTGAGGAAGACTAGTATTTTTATCTTTAGCTGAAATATTTTATTTAACCACATAGCATGATTTATATATCTTATTAGAATAGTCCATTTAACAACCCCTGGTAAAGCATTTCTTTCCTTTTTTTGTCTTTTATTTGGTCTATTTTTATTCCCATTCACCTTACATGAAATTGAGCCTAAACCTGTGTGCTGTGGATATTAATTTTAAAAGTAGTAAATTATGGTGTGAGATCTCACGTGTAACTATCTCAGTATGGCTGCTCTTTACACATTGTTATTTATGAACTTGGACTCTGGGTAATCACACCCCCCCCCCCCCGAAATAAACTTTGATTTTTCTTCCTTTCTTATAGAGGATGGCTTTAGCTGATCATTGTACTAATGAGAAGGAGTCCAGGTCATCCTGAGAAGAGTTGGTTTGTGCAGAGTCCGAGACGCAGATTTGTTGGATTTCTGTAAGCCTCTTGAAGTCACATACTCATTTCTGATGACAACTTTACACTTGTGTTGGCAGAACACCCACAGTGACAACTGTTGCCTGTGTTTAGTCTGCCCAGGAGCTCTACCAGCTAGCGTGTTTGGGGGAAACCTACACTGTTCTTAGCAGCAATGTAAATATTAAAACTTTCTGAGTGTTTCTTCTCATATGTGCCAGTATTTTTTGTGTAAATTAAATCCTGTGATTGCCTCATTTTTCCCTTCGAAATGAGGGGTTGGAGGTTTCAGGCATTGGGTCACATGAAGCACAATTCTTTTTGAGTCAGTAATTGGTTTTATATATGTTTAGTTTATGATTTTTAAAATTTTTATTTCTCCATTTATTTCTGTGGCTGCTGTAACAAATTACTGCAAACTTGGTGACAGCAAACAACAGGAATTTATTCTCTCACAATTCTGGAGGCCAGAAGTTTGTAATTATGGTGTTGACCCCCCTCTGGAGGTTCTAGGGGAGAGACCCTTCCTTGCCTTTTTCAGCCTCTGGTGGTCATGTGCCTCATATCGTTGCCTCATCTCTCTCTGCTCTGTCTTCACATTCTCCTCTCCTCTGTGTATCTGTCTCAAAATTCCTTTTGCTTCTCATAAGGATACATGTGATTGCATTTAAGGTTCACCCAGATAATTCAGGATAAATTTCTCCTTTCACATCTTTTAATCATATCATTTGCCATGTGAGGTAATATTCACACGTTCGAGGGATTAGGACATGTATATGTCTTGGGGGCCATCATTCTGACCAGTACACCTTGATTCTCTAACTCCAATCCAAATAAATATTACCTAATTCAAAAGAAAAGGTAACTTTAAAAAATGAGAGGCAAATGGAGATAAAAAAAAGGCTCAGGAAACCTAGGTTCCTATTCTGCCATTAACTAGTGATATAGTAACCTTGAGTGATCCATTTGCCCTCTTTGGTCCTTAGTTTCTTCATCTTATGTAGATGGAATTGGATAGGTAGGTGATAGCTAACAGCCTTCTAGACATAACACATTTGAGAAGTGACTCCCAAAATGTCTTGGAGTTAGTTTTTGAACTCAGTAATTTTAAATGCAAGTCAAGAACTCATTCTAGTATTTTGGGCCAGCATAGTTCTGTGATGGTCTTACCTAGAAGTTGAGAGAAAGAAGACTGAGTTGTTGGCTGCTTGTTAAGTCTCAGGGGTATTAACACAGGGTAACAACTGTACTCGTTAATTTTGTGTGGTTTTTCTAAAAAGTGTAATGGACTGACTAGACTAGCTGGGCCATATTCCACTATCATCTGGACTTCCTTTTTTAGTAAATGTAGTTCATCAAAATTAAACACTGACAGATTATTCTACCTGAAAGAAACTAGGTCATGGGCCTAGTTTAAAATTTTTTCACATATAGTCAGTCTTATTCTTGAAACTTATATTGAGTGCCTGTTTCATAGTGCTATATTGCTAGGAAAGACACTAGAAAGCATGTGATTAAGATGGTGTTGTTAAGAGGACTATTTCAAGAACAAGTTTTATAACACATTGTTTCTTCCATGGAGAAGAGGAACCAAATTGAATTCAAGTATTTTCCTGATTGTAATCTACATTTCTTAGTATAAAGCAAATTCATATCTGAGCCAGCGGGCATAATTATGTCGGAATAAAATGCCTTGTGCTAAAGAGGTCAACCAACAGGGTGGAAAATCTTGTTTGGTTTCTGAGGCAAATCTTGAACGCCATGTGCCTTGTTTCTCATTCTTAAATCAGTAAGACTCACTCACCTCACACGAAGTTGTGGCGCATAATATACTGCTAATTTGCTCAGTATTTCACAATAAATTATATCTAAGGATCTGATAAAACAAAGTCAAACTTCATTTATGTGAGTGCTTGGAGACAAGCATAGATGGAACTTTGAGATAGTTCAGAAAATTCATTAAAGTTATTTTTAACTTCCTCTATCATCTAACATTTTACCTTCTGTTTCTTGTATATTTTCCAGAGTGTTTTATTGTTTTTTTCCATAACAGATGTGAGATAGGTAGGGGAAATAGCTAATACCTGGTAAGATGATAAAGGGATCAGTTCATCATGAGGACACAACAATCCTAAATTTTACACAAGTAATAAAGCTTCAAAATATATGGAAAAAAATGGTAGAACTGAAATATATACATCTGCAATTGTAGTAAACAACATACTTTCAAGTCACCCATGGATCAAAGAAGAGATACAAAGAAAATTAGAAAATGTTTGAACTGAACAAAAATGATAACATGGTATATCGAAATTTGTGGGATATAATAAGGAAGTACTTAGCAATTTATAGTATTAAATGCTTCATTAAAAAAGCAAAAAGGTCTAAAGTTAGTGACTTACGTTTCTGTCTTAAGTACCTAGAAAAAGAAGAGCAAGTTAAATCCACAGTAAGCAGAAGAAAGGAATCAGTAATGGTAAAAGCAGTGAGTAGTTGATGACGTATGAAACAAAAAATAATAGAGAAAAATCAATGAAACTGAAAGTGTTTTGAGAAGATCAATAAAATTAATAAACCAGGCAAAACTGATCAGGAAAAAAAGACGGATTACTAATGTCAGGAATAAGAGAAGGCATATTACATCTGATCCTAGAGACATTAAAATGGTAGTAAAGGGTTACTATGAACAATACAGTCGGTGTCTTAGATGAAATGAATCACCTCCATGAAAAGACAAACTACCAGAGCTCAGTTCGGAAGAAATATAGAACCTCACTAGCCCTGTGTCTATTAAGGAAATAGAATTTGTAGTTAAAAACCTTCCTACAAAGAAAAGTACAGGCCCAGATGGCTTCACTAGTGAAAACATTTACCAAAGCATTTGTTATTTTTAATTTCATCTGCTATCAGATATTTAACTTTTATTTGCTTCACTAAAAATGTTTTCTAGTTTTATTTATTTATTTTTTTCTCAGCAGACCTATGAGATAAATGGGGCAAATAACCTAGCACCCTTAAGGTTAAGTGAACTGTCCAGTTTTACCTTTCAGTGATCTAGTTGTGATGGGACCCACACCTCTTTCTTCCTAGTCCTGATTGTGCCACTATTAACAAGTTGCGCCTTTAAGTAGCTATTTTTTGTAACAACTTTGGGAGAAAGAGCTACCCACTGACCTAACCAAAGAGAAACTTAAAATTCTCAGCCATTAGGTTTGAAGACTGGGCTAGACTCAGTGATCATGCAGTGCCTGTCACTTAGGAAGCCCTCAATAAATATCGCATAACCAACCAAACAATTTTAAAGGATCAGAATTACCTCATTATCCCTTTTGTGTAGGATTTGAATTGGGATTGTAGTTGGACACTGGACAAAGAGTCAGAAACATCTTATTTGTCTTAAGTAATGTCACAATGCTCAGTGGAAGAGCTGGGTAGGCTGAGATTGGCTATCCCTTTAGCCATTTATCTGATGGTGGCCTTTCTTTGCATTTAACTATCAATATATCTGAAGTGTAGAGCATACTTTTATGATACTGTGGCATAGTAACTCACACGTAAATGTCAATAGAGACACTTGCAAAGACCTACAAGGTTCAATAATTTCTGATGTGGGTTTGTTTCTCCTGTCATCACCCATTATGTATTTTTTTACAGCTTTTAAATTGCCACAGAAAGAAATTGGTCAGGATCATAATAGATAGCCAAGGAGCTGCCAAGGATACTATACTATTGTATAGGAGGGAAAAAAGTTCAATACTGGCTTGATTTTATTTATCTAAATTGTAGGCTATGACTTCAATATAATTCACGTCGCAAATACACCAAGGTAATGGCATAGCACAAAATTATGCCATATGTGGAAGGAATGCCTTCTTTTACGCACTCAAAGTTTTATAGTCTGAGATATCTTTCTTCTAATTATATAATTTTTTGTCAGCATGTATTAGTCAGATTTTAGCATATTGATTTAAATTCTAATACCGTCTCAACAGTTAAATTAGAGATTTAGTTTATGGTTATGCAAATTAATTTTATGTCTCTTAAATGTCTTCACTAAACTTAGATTATGAGAGAAGTAAATTGTCTGGCATAGTAGAAGCTCTTCCTTAAAATAGAGGATTTGTTGAAATGACCTGAAGGGGCCTCTATAACCCTTAAGCTGCTGATGTCCAAAATCTGCGCAAATTAGATGATGCTAGGGTAAGCACCAATCTTAATTTTATGGCTGTTAAAAAATGCTTTATGACCATAATGTTTTTTGGGGGGTTGACACTTTAGTTCTCTTTTAACCCTTATATATTTTGTGAACATGTTCTGCCAAAGTCATATGTAAAATCTAAGATTCATGGTAATATACTCAAACATTGCCATTACCCATTTTTCTTAAGATTTATTTATGAAGAAATCGCCAGGTTCTTCATGAAAGGTAACAGGCTCTACTAGTTCATACTTCATCACATTTAATTAAGAGAGGAGAGGGTATGAGATTAACACCCACCTAAGGTTGTGGTGCCTTGAGATGAGTTCAGTACATTCCAAGGATAAAGTTGTTGGAAAACACCACCTGGAAGACATTTGCCAAATTCTACTTTCTCATGAATCTTGGAATAATTGGCTGTCTAACCTCTTGTCCAGTGATGGTTTAAGTGTGCCTGAATTTAAAGAAGCCTGCCACTTGGGAGAAAAAATGCAGTAGATTTTAATACAGGAAAAAAAATCCCATATAAAATTATTATTTTGTGGATTGTGATCTAGTAATGTGATATCAAGAATTTGAATGTTACTGCTAAATATACCAGTGAACCAGATATAACTTTAACCAGAGAATTGCTTTAGTACACATTCATATTTTTTAATAGTGGTCAGAGCTTGGAGGACAGTAAAGCTAAATAAAATTTATAAGGCAGCCTCTCTGTGATGTACATGTCTTAATCTTGAAGAACAAAAGACCTTTTACTCCCTTGCTCACTGAAGCAAGAGGCTTGGATAATCAACAAACAGGGTACTTTGCCCCAGAATCATTCTGTGACTGGTTGAAGCAGTGCCTTGGCCTTATTTTTAAAAGATCACAGACTGGAACTGTGCTAGCCAAAGGGAGCACATTTCCTCTCTCTGCACTATTAATAAAGTTTGTGTTGTCTATATGTGGCTTGTTAATGATAGGGGTGTTAACAACCACAGTTAATCTTCCTTCTCAACTCTTTCCTAATCCAGTCTCTTAAATGAATATTTAAAAAGCTTTTAACTCCTAAATTGGGTACTCATGGGCTTTGGTGGAGGTGGAATGGTAGTTATCAGCCCTTTTAACAAAACTTGAGACAGCCTGGACAGCTGTGATGTGCACTCTTATGCTGTGTTTTTGTTAAAATGCCACATGGCTAATACTTTGGAAATCATAAATCTAATGGAAGAAAACATCTTTATAGAGGGTATTTTAGTTTTATGCAATATGAGATACAAACCTAAAACCACTGGTACTTCTAGATGCTTAAAGAGCAAAGAACACAGACCTGATTAAAATGGTTTTGTAAATTTGGTTTCTTTTCATCTGTTTTTCTTACAATATGGCTAGATGGAGGACACTTTGAAGACAGTGCTATAGCTGACAATTTAATCTTCACTGAAACCACTAGCTTTCCCCAAGGGCCTTCCGGGGGGAGGAATGGGAATTTCTCAAGCCTGGACCTACTGAAGTCACCCATCAGTGGCATATTTAATTAGTAAACGTGCTAGGGAGCTTTACATGTGCCCTCACACTCTCCTACTCTTAAAAAATGGCTTCTTTCCAGAGTTTTGCTTTCTTAGTGGGCTTAGAGAATTGATATTGAAACTCTAAAATGAAGAAAGAACTTGTTGATTATTGCATTTTAACATTTGGGCTGACTACCACTTCCAGATAGTTCAGTGGGTAGTTCAGTGAGGCAACTTACCAGTTATTTTCCATGACTTTTTAAATAATACAAAGAAAAAGAAAGTTTTAGAATTATGTTCTATATATGCTTTTGCTTATGAATAGTGATGAAAATAAAATGTGTTACACCAAGATCTAAGTAAAGACACCCAGACAGCTGGCATTAAAAAGTAGTGACTGGAGGAACTAGGCAGACAGAGACCCCGTAGTGTGGCTCTCGTGTCTGGTGTTGATTGGTTAGTGCAAATAGTTAACCAGGATCTGTTCTGGATTTTTCTGCAGCTTTCTATAATGCCCTCTCTGTAATTTCTGGGGGCTGGCAGTTTTAACACGTTTTTTCTTTTATCCTTACAATGTGTGGGATTTTTTTGTCCCTCTCTTTCTGCATCACCTCCTAACCTCTTCCCCCCTTTTTTTCTGGAAGATTCATCTGTTAAAGAAGTCTCTGTCATCTACTTGGAATGTGGATTCTGACTGTGCCTGACTACAGTGCTCTGATATATTTCTAAAGCTGACTTCTCACCAGATCCCTGGTTTAGGTGTCCCGTGGCCGCTCCCCCCCCCCCCCAGAGGCCTATTAGGTGAACTTGCCTTGTATCATTGATATGAAGGGTTGGTGGGGTCTGCTCTTTTCTTGTGCCCTTAGGGACAGTTAAATTGCTGGAATCTATCTGTACTTGTTAGTTGTGGATGCCTTTACCAGAGAGTTCCTACAGACGATGAAGAAAGGGCTGAGAGCTGTTAGGCCTGAAAGATTCCAGAAACTTGAGAAGCCGGCTCACCCCTTCCTATGGAGATTTCTACACGGATAAGGTTGCGCTCAGAGGCTCATTTTCTCTTCAGCTCTGCCATGGTATCTGGGATTCTACTTCAATCACTCCATCATCCTGCCAGCCATGTCTCATTTCTCATACTGGAACGTTCCCTCCTCCCAAGCTCAGCGTGAACCACCAGTCTTGATGCTTTATCTGGTCCAGGCTCTAGCCCTTAAATTGTCCATCTGGCTTTGTGTTTCATTTGACCCTAATACACTGGGTCGCACTGTCTAAAAGAGAATTATGTCCCTTCCGATGTCTGAGTGCATTTCTCATTTCTTACTGCTGCTCCTGAGCAGATCTGTAACTTCAAGGTTAAGATAAGACACATTCCATCAGAACTATGTCGTCATCCTTGCCAGCTTCTGATCTGTGACTGTCCAGGAGATTTACAAGACAATTGCATGCCATTCTTTACAGAATATTATGGTTGGACTCTGACTCCTGGCATCAGGCCCAATTTGATTTGTCAGCTGTTATAAAACCCATTTCCCAAAGAATAAGGGACCTCAGCTGTGTGCCCTTTTAGGCAGTTCTTAAGAGTAGGAAGAAGGGAATTGATTTTGCTCTTCCCTGAATAGGGTTTTAGGAAGAGAGGTGAACTCCAGAATGTTTTTGCTTCTTTCTACCTTAAATTCACTTTTTTTTTAATGAAAAGTCAGTGTCATTAAAGTGTTAGCGTTGCTCTCATTATTTTCTGTCCTTTATCTCTTCACAGAATTACTATTAGTCTTTTCATTTGGCCATCTCCAATGCCTTTCTGAATTTTAAGGCATCTGAGTAAGTATTTTACCCTTAAGAGAGAATGGACCTGTCTATTCTCTGAAGGTTTATTAGTTTACCATTACATAATTAACAGAGACACTCTTCCTCTTTTCTTGCTGTCTGCTAACATGTTGAGCTGTGGGAGTTACTGCATGTAATATGGTTTAATGGCTTAGAAATTTGGAAGGTCACATATTTCCTGCCGTTGTTGTATTCGGCCCTATAATATTTTTACAAAAGCTTCTCTATAGGGATTGAACAGCTCTGGTTTCAACATAAACTCACTTTTTCCCTAGGAGGTAGGCAGTGGGGATTTATTTGGCCCATTTTAGTGATTCTGGAGTTAGATCTATAATTTATTTACTCAGGATCACACATGGCGAGTTAATCACAGAATCAGAACCTTTATCTAATTCCTTTGGCATTGTTTCCATATCCTAGTTAAACAAAAAATTTTAACTTTCATGGTAGAAAGTCTTTTTAAAAACAGGATTTATTTGGCCATTACTAGCAGAAAAGAGACTGCTCTTGGGGTATGTGGTCTAAACCACCAGCATCATGGCTGGATAGGAAAGAAAACGTGTCCATTTTTCAGGAATTTTGCAAGAGTTTTTATTCATCAGGTGGGGGTTGGTGGAGAAAGACGGAAACTGTTCTGAAAGGATTTACATTAACTATAGACAAAGGGAATGGGAGTAGGTGAAATGGTCTAGATCTGGGATGGGCACAGCAGAGCTGAAAGGAAGTGTCTGCCCCTGTGGATAAACTGTGGGCAACAGATTGGAAAATTCATATGTAAATAAGAAAGGAGGCTCCTGGGATTCAATAGCACCTGGCTCTTCTCTCTTGGATAACCTCAGAAATAGCCACCTGGAAATTTATCCTAAATTCCAGCAGATACATAGAAAATATGAGCAGTCTGCTGTCAGAGCTGGTCCACCGCTATTAACAAGTTAACTGTTCGGTCTCTCTCTGGCTACTGTAATCTTAATTTAGAACATCCTAGATTTTTTTTTTTCTTGTCATCCCTTAACTATGAAAAGTTAAAATTAGGAAAAGTCAAAAAAGTCATTTTTTACATAGAGATTTCCTGATAGGACCATTCAAAATTGAAGAAATTCTCTGTAATTGAAAACTCTCTTACTTTGCTCTCGTATCCTGTAATTTCTTCTGCGATAACCAAAATAATCACCAATTCTCTGCCTTTTCCTCAGTTGGGTTGCTTTTGATTGTCCCTTTTTCTTACTCTCAGATGGCTGCCGCCTCTGGCTTTAAAGACACATGTCTAAAGCAGAGCAGGGTTTTCGAGCTCTCAAAAATGTTCTTTAGGGCCAGGAGAAATGAAAATTTGTAGAACTGCAAGTCTCTTAAATATCTCTTTTCTTTATCTTAGTCCTCCTTTTCTCAAGTATTAGAGATTATTGATATACGGAATTTTTATTTTATATTTTTAATGGGTAGTAATTAAAAATTGGTTTCATAACATTACAAGAACAACTAATGAGGTAATTTTAATAGTAATGGTGGCTGGACTGCTCTCCGTTTTTTTATAAACTACCTAAGGATTAGATATTTTTTTCTATAATTTCAGTTGAGAGGTTCTTTGGTAGTGCTTCAAGGCTCTAGATTCTGTTTCTTTATCTAGTAATTGCCCTAGAAAGGAAAGTTTTATAGTATCTTTGAAATATTTCCCATCCCCCTTTCCTGTTGGTCTCCCCGCACCCACCAAAAATAATTTTCTTTAATTGACTGTTCAGTGACAGATGGTAGAGGAGGCTTTGTCTAAAAGTGCTTCTGGTGGGCTGGTTTAGGGGGTGGGTGGTTTGCTCTAATCCTCCTGTAGAAGGAACTAGCCTTTCCCCTCCCCCTTCCAGTTGAGCTATAATCTTGTTAGATGGTCTTAAAATGGTATTGATTAATTCCCAGTGCATTCAGGGAAATAAGCACAAGTTTGGGATTTAAAACTCAAGAACAAATTCCCTTGAACTCTGAATGTCTTAGCCTCGAGGCCAAGGGAGTTACCTTCCAACTTCTCCACCCAAGTCTTCACTGAAAAGGAAAGTTAAGGCTTTCAACTTTTCAGTTTGCCTCTCCCACTGTTAGTCTAGTACTGCTGCCAGTTGCCATGGCAACGGACTGGGACAGCTGCGCAGTGGGCCCAGGCAGCTGGGTGGGGGCGGGGGAGCTGCCAGCCCGCCAAGCCCCAGACCTGGGAGGGGAGGCCCCTCCTGTTAGCCCAGAGGGAAAGAAAGAACTGGGGCGATCCGGTAGGTAAAAGAGGGAACCCCCATTTATTATCTGCCTTTGGGGCGCCTCTTCTGCATGAAGGTATAAAGGGAGATTTTCCTCTTTTCTCCCACAAACTGAAGAACACATATGTAAATCCTTGTTTTTCCTCGTGAGGCAGGGGAGGCCATAGCCACAATGCTTAACTGCATGCATCTAACCCGGGGCTGGTTTTAACCCCAGCGCTCTGACCTAAACTGCTCAGCTCCCGGAAATTCCAAGGTGAGTGGGGGCGGGGTGGGGTACTCTCCCTGGGACATGACATTTCCTGTCTCTGGTGAGGTTGGAGACTTTATTTTAAATTAAATCAAATCAGATTTTTTTTTCTTGAAGCTTAGGACTGTTCTAAATTCATGGAAAAATGATTTTGAAACCCCTTAGCTACATTTCTCCTGCCCACCTCCTCTTCCGAAAAAGTATTTTGATGAAAAACTTAGTTTTATTACAGGGTAGTGGTGGGTACAGACATGTTTTTGGTGGGCAGACCTATTGCTATAAGTTCTGGAGATATGGTTTCCAACTATATATTCTTGGAATAATTTCTTAAATTTTGCTAATTTGAAGTAAATTGATAAATTCAACTCGCTATGCTACTTGAATAAAACTCTGAGATTATCACTGGCCTTACCTAATCCTGGGAGTGGTCTTCTGATCAAGATGGAAACATTTTTAGAGCGTCCTGAAAAAAATCTTTAAAATTTCAGCAAAAGAAATATGGAATTCAGCTAAGAAAACAATTCTTGCTACTCTGATCCAGAATGTAAGCACCATTTAACATGGTTAAGGAAGAATTCTTTAAAATGGTTATGGTAACAACATGGGAATGAAAAAAACTAGATTCTCTTTGAGTATCCCCTGGTCGTGCATATTTCTGAGCTTAACTCAATTTCCATTTGTGCAGCTTTGCTTCAGCTTTCCTTGGGCCTATGAATGGCTCCTCTGTGTTTTGAGGCTTCATGTTGATGTGAGTCTGGGGCCAGACTTCTTTTTCCTCCTCCTCTTCCTTTGGCCCAAAGTCAACTCCAGTTAAGAGGAGAGGGTACCTCCTTAACTGTTTGGAATTGTTGAGCCTTAAGAATTACTGAATGATCCAATGACTGATTTTGACTTCTTAGGACTGATATTTTTTTTCTTTTTCCTGCTTCCCTTGCATCCCCAAATGTAAAAGGAAGCTTAGTATTTGAGGTGTCAGCCCTGCTTTGGTGAACTGATGGATGCTCTGAAGAGACAAGCTCAATTTATTTTAAGAGAAATGTTCCGAGTTACTGAAAATGTGAAAGTTGCTTGAGCAGGCCTTTTTTGTGTGCTGCTAAGAGACCAGCTAGTCAAGATGCTCGAAGCAGAGAAAGTTACATTTTGGTGGCTTTTCTTTTTCATTTTTATAAAGAAACTTACTCACCTTGGAGCAGGGGAAGGTTTTACTTCTATCACAGTTCTTTTAACTTAAGGTTTTCCACATTTTTCTTTGAGTTGCTGGCTTGTAAACAGTTACAGAAGTTGCCAGGAGTAACATACACTACTTGTCTTTTGAAATCTGAAATTAGAGGAGTTAGACAGTTGGGCTATCCAATTATGATCTCGTTAGTGGAAGGGAAAGTGGGGATCGACCCATTTTTTTAAATTAAATTCTTAGGATTAAATTCTGTAGAGTTCTTCAAGACTCTAGAGAAGGGTACATGGCAGTTTTATGTTATACCTTCTGCATCTCATCAAGAATCTTCACATGGATTCTGAACATTTTATCCTTCACATTTGCAGGAACCCAGTGGCCTTAGTCCTTCAGGTGGAACAGCATACGACATGGGAAAGAAAACCAAGCGGACAGCTGACAGTTCTTCTTCAGAGGATGAGGAGGAGTACGTCGTGGAGAAGGTGCTAGATAGGCGTGTGGTTAAGGGGCAAGTGGAATATCTACTGAAGTGGAAAGGCTTTTCTGAGTAAGTGCCTTCTCTTAGGCTTTAGGACTGCGGAGGTAGACACCTTTGGTTTATTTCCCCAAGAACCACCACCATCTTTGTCTTTGTTTTTTTTCCCCCCCACCTGCACTCCTTTCCTAAGACTCAGAAGACACAACAATAAACCAAATAAAGCCTCCCCCTTCTTAGAGTGGTGTTCTAATGACAATGATTTTGAGAGGCAGTACAATAAACTGGTTAGCATAGACTTGGGAGCCAGATTGCCTGGGTCCAGATTCTTGCACCACCACTTATGATAGTGATCTCAGTTAAGTTTTCAATCTTCTTTCCTCAGTAAAATAGGAATAAGAAATAATACTTGTCATAGAGATGTTTGGTAGATACACAGAGCTTGACACATGAGCTTTGTGTAACTACACTGTTATTGTTACTCTTCTTTTGGATATAACTAAGCCAAAATAATATACATTGAAGAATAACTAGTCCCACAGCCCATAGCTTTCCACAATTATCCTTGGATCTCTGAACTGTCCTAAGATGAAACACCTTAATAAGAGACTTAAATCTGAGGCCACAGTCTCCCGCCCCGTATTTATATTTGAAAATTTCAAATATACAGCTGAGACAAAAGAAAACCTTCCACTCAGATCCATACTACTACTTTCTGCAATTAACAGTTTAATATAACCTATCTATCCATCTATTCATTTATTCATCAATCTTTTTTTTTTTTAAAGAAACTCTTTAAGTCAGTGATCTTTAAGAATCATACTGAAGTATTGACTAGAAAGGTAGTAACTGGCTTTATGCTGAAGTGCTAAAGTATATTCTTGAGAAGAAATGGAACTAGACATGTATTGAAGCATAGAAGAAGTAGCTTGAAAAGTGAAATACATAAAGCTGTGTTAATCATTAGGCATTTTACCTCAATTGCTGGTTAATTCTCTTCTCAGGATGCCTAATAACAAAGAATAGATTTCTCGGAACCCCAGTGAACTGATAGGAACTGGTGTAGAACTCCTTAGAGTGGTGCTGTCCAGTAGAAATAGAATGTAAGCCACATATGCAATTAAAATTTTTTTGGTGGTCATATTAAAGTGAAATTAATTTTAATAACAAACACAATATCCCAAAATGCTATTTCAACATTAATTTAAAAATTGTTGAGATATTTTAAATTATTTTTTTCATGTTGTATCTTTAAAATCTGATGTATATTTTATATTTTATAACACTTCTTAGTTCAGACTAGTCACATTTCAAGTGCTCAATAGCCACATGTGGCCAGTAGCTACCATGTTGAACATCACACGCTTTAAAGCATAGGACTTAAGTATATTAAAAGATTTAGTGTTTTGACAGTACCTTTGGACAACGGTATGAATCAGGAACCTTTGGAACATTCTTAAGGTTATTTCATTACACGAATCAAAGTGGTGGGTAACAGCAATCAGAAGATGCCCTCCATATTTTTAAAGAGGAACAGTGCCATTACATGCCCTAGAGATGAGAAAAAATGAATTTGAGAGACCTAGAGCACCACGAAGTAGGAGTTAACATAATACCTAAAGATTTTAAGGGTGTTTGTTTACTGGAAATTCTTGGGCATAGTGAAGGTACTTGAAACTATATGTGTAGTTTAAGTACTGGTACCTTGCATAGATAAAAGAAGGAAAGACAAAGTTTGAGGTGGTAGATTCAGCTTTTTTCCTTTGTCAGAAATGCCCAGGATTTCAAGCAAATTTTTCCTCTTCAGCATTGTCTACAACTAAATACCTAATGTTTGCTAGGCAGTGGTCAGATTCCTCCTCATGTGTTCTCTTTAATTCTCATTACAGCTTGTAGAGGTATTTTCAGTTTAAAGATGAGGAAATTAGTGAAATTGTTTGCCGAAGATAACTGATATGTGCTGGAACAAGGATCCAGTATCAGATTTCTTTGGCGCTAAAGCCCAGACTCTGAAAAGTTTTGCCCATGCTGTCTTTTGGGTGAAAATTGGTTATGTAGAAATAGCAATACCAATATGGTAGGAAAAGGGATAATCCTGTTATAGGACTGGCTTTCCTTGGTATCAACAGAGACTTTCCTCTACCCATGTCTAGTTGCTTATGTTATAGTGTTGGCATGCCTCTTGATTTTGGTGCCTTAATTTCTTCTGGGATAGTAAACTGTATGGTCTATGGATTTGAGGGAAAGATTACTGTATGGGGATTTATTTATGCATGCATGCGTGCATGCATGCATGCACGCATGCTTAAAGAATTGCTGTGAAGGAGAGGCTTTTCTAGTTTTAGATCAAATGATTTAAAAATAAATTTTATCTCATTCTAAGCTCCTTTTGCAGAAAGTTATTTCAGTCTTGAGTAAATATATCATCATTCTTATTTCAGTCAAGTTATGGCATGTGTTCAAACCATTTCTATCTAAAATCACCTTATTTAAAAAACCATATCTGAAATGAATAGTGCATTCATTAAAAATTTTCCCCCCAAGTCAATAAAGGTACTGTAGAAACTGCTTTTATATATATTTACAGGTTTATCTTAATATCAACTATTCCTTATCATATAACCAAAAGAACCTGCCATTGGTTAGTAGGGAAGGGATGTCTGGTTTAGTTTTTTCTGTGTAGGCACATTGCTTGCTTTGATTTTGTAAGCTTTTGATGGAGTTGGGGGTTTGGTTTTCTAAAACCCATGTCAAAAATACAGAGAACAGCTTTGTGAATACTGTTTGTTTTCCTCATAATAGGACTCCCTTGATCTAAGTTTGATGAGACCCCGTTATTTAGTTTGAGTGTTTTTGTTTTGCTTATTAATAAACAATGTATTTTGACTACCTAGTGACAGTAGACTTGAATCCAGACTGTTTAATTAATATACTCCAAATCCCACTTTGAGCCTTATGGTTTGTCTATATTTTAATGACTTAGGCCCTTTATTGCCTTTTTCAGAATAACTATTTCTAATCCTCCAATAATTTGTTGACATATCTTCAAAATATAAATAACATTTAAGACAGTGTAAACTGTGGGTGCATGATTTTTTAGAGTGTCCTCACAATTTGCATAGATGATTATGTATATGAAATCACATTTTGCCACTTTTATAAAACAATTTATATTTGAATTTTTAACAGCTTTATTGAGATATAATTTAACAGTCCATAAAAACCATTCATTGAAAGTGTACAATTCAGTGATTTTAGTAAATTTATAGATGTGCAACCATGTCCAGTTTTAGAACATTTCCATAACCTCCCCCAAATTCCCTTGAGCCCATATATAGTTAATACCAAGACCAAGCGCTAGCACCAGGGAACTACTGGTCTGCTTGCTGACTCTAAATTTATCTTTTCTAGACATTTTATGTAAATAGAATCAGACAATATATAGTTTTTTGCTCCCGGTTTCTCTTAGCATAATGTTTTTGAGGTTCTTCCATGTTTAGCATATGTTAATTAGTATTGTGTTCTTTTTTGTTGCCGAATAATAGTCTATTGTATGGATATACCACATTTTGTTTATCCCATTCATGAGTTCATAGATATTTGAATTGTTCTTCTTCTGGCTATTAAAATGTTGCTACAAGTGATTGAGTGCAAGCTTTTTTGATATATTTTTTTAATTTCTCTTGGAGAGATTCCTAGGATCGGATTTACCTCCTTTAAGTGTAAGGGTTTCTTTTTGCCTATTTGTCCTCTTTAAGGCATTAGATTTCCCCCCATTCTTTTCCTTTTTTTCTCCATTCTTTTGCCCAGGGAGCACAATACTTGGGAACCTGAGAAAAATTTGGATTGCCCTGAGCTGATTTCTGAGTTCATGAAAAAGTATAAGAAGATGAAGGAGGGTGAAAATAACAAACCCAGGGAGAAGTCAGAAAGTAACAAGAGGAAATCCAGTTTCTCAAATAGTGCTGATGATATCAAATCCAAAAAAAAGAGAGAGGTAAGCTTCCTTTCCCCTTTTTCTATAAACTATTCATTGCCTACCACTCCTAACAAAAACCTATTTTGTTTATTTCTGTTCCAAGGATGACATGCAAAGTAAAATTGTTGAACAAAAGAGCTTTGTAGGGAGGTGTTGGTTAACTACAGCACCCCTCCTGGCCATATGAGAAAGTAATATGTCTACATTGAATTGTATAAGGTGGCAAAATTAAATCCCTGTAAAACACTCAGCCACTCTGTCTTCTCCTTAGAAGAGGGCTAAGCTATCTTAGAGATGAAGGGTCTTTAGTGAATTTTTTAAGGAGGGAAGAGGGCTTTAAAATGTTTACCATTTCTCTTCCTTTTTTTTGTTCCAAAGATAGCCCTTATTTTCAAACCTTTATATTTTCTTTTTTTCATTGAAGTGAATGAAATTCACATAACATACAATTAACCATTTTAAAGTACCATTTTAAAGTGTGCAGTTAGTTCAGTTACGTATATATTTTCTTATGATCTTATTTTCATCTTATTTCTGTGAACATGTAAGAAATTTCATCTTCCTTTTGAATCTTTTATTGTTAGTTTAGAAAGTTTGTTTATGAAATTTTGGTTTGATTTGGTTGCTTTAGTCCTTCTGACCTTTAGGTCTGAAGTAACTAGCATAAGCACTGTTATAGCCTCTTTTTTCATCTATATCTTTTCTGTCTGTGCACACACATTACACACCCTCCCCCCCCCCACCCAGCTTCCACTTCTTTCATTTATTTCAAGGTTGTGAAACCTTTTGTGGTGAAGGATGTTTCATACTCTTAAAGTTTAATAAAATAAAAGCATAAGTCTGCTTCTGAATCATCTGGCATCACTGTCATAAGCATCTCTATTTATCTTCATTCCACTTGGATATCAGTCTTTCTAGAGCATTACTTCTCAGCTCTGGTAGCACATGAGAATCATGGGTGGGTGGGTTAGAAGTGGGCTTTAAAAATCTCCAGTACCCAGAGTGCACCCCAGACCAGTTAAATTCAAATTTCTGTGGGTTGGACCTAGGCATCAGTATTTTATAAAGACTTACGCAAGTGATTCCTGGTCTCCATAGGAGAGAAAATGGGAGACTAGCTTTACAAAAAAGATTGAAATAAGAGTGAACGATTGGAGGCAAGTGAAAATGGACTCTGGGTTTGTGTTTGTCTCTTATTTCCCTCCTTAATCTTATTTTTAAAACTGCCCTGTTCTGGTGAAGTGTGTGTATCATGATAAACTACTGATAAAGAATTTGAGAATGCCTTCCCTTCTCTAAGGAGCTAAGACTTGGTTTGTTCTTTTTCTTTTTAAAATTTATTGGGTAACATTGGTTAATAACATAAGTTTCAGGTATACAGTTTTATAATACATCATCTTTTTTCTTTGTTAGTCCTTCGTATTCTGGCTTTTGTCATTTGATTAATTCTCTCTTTGAGTAGAGAGACTGCAAAACAACATAGCATAAGACTTCTGAGTAGCCATGTGTATAGTATTTCCTTAACTTAAGGTTTCTATCCTTTTAAAAAGAAGCAGTCTGGCTTAGACCCACTGGCCATTGTAGAGAGTTTTGTTCCTAGGCCAGGTTCTGATGCTGCCGACCTTGAAAGCAGCTCCCACATGTCTCTTACATTGTAATGTTCATTTAGGGCCTCTGACAGCATTCTTAGCCGTCCTGGTGGCTGTCAGGTAAGCAACTGGAAAGATAGGGGGTTGTATGTTTTAAAGGTTTGGGAGCGGGGGATTGCATTTCTTTCTTTAGACCACTGCAAAAGAAATTTGTTAGTCGGCATTATGCCTGATTTAAGATTACTGCCTGTGTGATGATTTTAGCATTTTCCTCGCCTTGGTTCCTTTTCAGCAGCTTGAACATTTTTCTTCCCTTCCCTCCTTATGTGGCAAACTGTTTTCAGCCGTCAGCTATGATTTACAACTCAGTTCATGCGCCAGCATTCCAGCTGTGAGCAGCTGTGTGCACATCTGGGAACCTCCTCCCCTTAAGCGCCCTCAAAAGAGGCTATGTTTTTGAGTATTTCCCTTGATTCATGCATGGAATTTCCTCCCCAGTGTGGGTTCTGGTATCTTTGGGGACCACCTGGACCCTGAATGTTTGTGTCTTTCAGAAGAAAACAAGGTGAGTATTAAAGAGATCTTATTACAGAAATGAGTTCATTTGGGCAATCTTTTAAAGTCTTTTTTTTTTGTCTTGCCACTAAATAAGCTTGCGTTATCTTTTGTAATAAGGTTTCTTAAATTATATGGTTTCTAAATTTTTGCCAGTTTATTCTCACCAGTGCCATTGGACCTTGGTGGCACCTGAATTGGACATTGTGCCCCTTGTCTGGATTGCAGGATTGCATTCTTTACAAATTTGAATAATCACCTAGAGAATTATCAATTTGTTTTAAATCATTGTCTAGTTCTGCTCTCTAATGCTAATGACTCATCCACATCAAAAAGGGATAGGGACGGACCTGGGACTCTTCAAGTGTGTGGGTATTGCAGTTACGTGAGCTCTGAAAGAAATTGGTTATTTTATGGTACTTCTTAAATCATTTTACTTCTGTTCTTTCATAAATGTAGATGACTATGAAAAGTGTTAAAAATACTGGTGAGTTATTAAATTAAAAGTTTAAAAATTAAGATTGACAGGTGTATATTTATTAAAAAGTTTATGAAATGAAAAAGGGTTTAGTTTGGGTAAACATGGACTTGTTTATCATCTCTGAAGCAATTTAGGAGTAGTGAATTTACAGTTTAAGGAGATTGGATTAGAAGAGTTTCTAGATAATGACTCCAGAATATTTTAAGGGATATTAAAGAATTTTAAGGGCCACTCCTTATCCTTTGAAGAAATACTGGACAGTTAGGTACATCTCCTTGCAAAAATATCTTTTTGGCATTACTGTCACTGGGTGACCTAGTATTGTATTTCTTAAATTTTAATAATCTTATAAATTGGTGACAAATATAGTTATCAGGTGATATTAACTTAGGTTATGCTTTGTTGAACTGAGTAACTGGGAGATTTTTTACTCTTCAAGTGGTAACCTTTCTTCATCTTCTATTTATAGCAGAGCAATGACATCGCTCGGGGCTTTGAGAGAGGACTGGAACCAGAAAAGATCATTGGGGCGACAGATTCCTGTGGCGATTTAATGTTCCTAATGAAATGGTGAGAGAGAATGAGTCTCACTCTACAGTTGTGGTTTTTTTGTCAGTGACTTGAATTTGTTTGGAGGATAGGGAGGGAAGACTGATTATTCCCCAGCTAAAAATTTCGATTGTCAGGGATCTTTACCTGACACCAACTGTCAGTATTAAATGGGAATTATGGTTTGGAATGAATTCAAGACATTCTCAAGCTTTGGTATTAAGCCAAATTATATTAGCCTACATATTAGAAAAAAGGTGGATTTGAGGTAGGAAACATATGAACATGACCTAACTATTTTTTTTACATGGTTCTGAACCATTTACCGTCAAGACTATGAGCCTGTGGCCACAGGACAGGAGTTGAATAAGCCTTTCTGCCATCACTGAGGAGGAAGACCACTGAATAATGTCTAAAAGAGAAAAATAATCTCAACAGAAAGCATTAAGAATAATGCTGGCCAAAGCACAAGTTATTTCATCCGGCAGAGGGAATGGCTCTTAGAGGAAAGTATAGTTACTTCCCCTCAATTTGGTTTCTGAAAGACAGGGTGATTTATGGTGTGGCCCTCGCTACCTCTCGTTTCCAAGTGTTCTGGGCTTGTGATTTAGGTTTGGTCTCTAAATAGAGAGTTCATGCTACAGTACCACTAAGGAAGTTAATTACCTTAAAAGTTGTATAAACAAAAGGTTTAACATTTTATTTGATCGAAATTTGGCTGGTAAATTACCCAGAAGCCTATTTTTAAAGAACCACTATACTTTCACAAGTAAGAGCTATATTGACTGCTTTTCCCACTCAGCCATATGTGTTACTTACGATTTACAGTCACATATTAACCGGCTTTTTCTACCATAGTCCAAATTTGAGTATCTGTTCTGTCTGTTGTCCCGCTTCTTCTCTCACCCATAATTTTTACTGCTATGAATTAAGGATCTCAGTTTTCTAGAAAAGGAGGTAGTTGTCTTTGCTCACATCTCAATTTTGGAATTTTGATTTAAATTGTTTCTTTTTTAACCATTTGGAATCCTGGTTAAGGAACTTAACTAGATTTTTTGTTATACATGGTAGTATAGCCTGTGTAACTTATATTATAGAAGTTTGCAGCTCATTCCTATGTTTCATTTTAGTGCTAGATTTAAATTTTTTTCTTACTCTCTCTTTTATAAGTACTGTTTCTGACTTAAATTTGTTTTCTTATTGTTCCAATCCACAGTTCTGGCCAAAAGGATAATGAATGTTAAAAGGCTGTAAAATGCGGGGGAGGGTTAGGACGCTTTCACTTACATGATCCAGGGCTGAATGTGGGTTTAATTATGTGTTCATTCACATGTTCACACATACAAATAAAAATTATGGAAGCAGAATTTATATAATTTAATTTTCAGCCTTTTGATTAAGCCTGCAACGTTTTCCAGCTAAATTCTAACCGAAGATTTTTGTTTCTGTCTGGTGTAGTAAGTAAATGATATTCACTAATACGGTAGTGCCCCTCTTTCCTGTGGTGGATACATTCTAAGATACTCCCCCTGCCTTCCCACCTCAGTGGATGCCTGAAACCGAGGATAGTACTGAACCCTATATGTACTGTGTATTTTTCTATACATACACGCCTGTGATAAAGTTTATAAATTCGGCACCATAAGAGATTAACGATAGCAATAATAAAATAGAACAGTAGACTATAATAGTCATATGAACGTGGTCTCTTCTCTCTCAAGATAGCTTATTGCATCTCCACACTGTAGTGGAGACGCTGGACAGCACAAAATTTCATTAAATGCTGTTCAGAACAGCACACAACTTAAAACTTAGGAATTGTTTATTTATGGAATTTTCCATGTAATGTTTTTGGACTGCATTTGACCATGGGTAATAAACTATAAATTAAAACCGCAGATAAAGGGGGATTACTATAATTTAATTCACTTATTTAAATTTCTTCTTGAAAATATTGAACTGGTAGGGTTCTTCCATTTTGAAATCAGGATGGAAGAGGAAATCAAGTCCAGATAATGACAGAAAGCTATATTTGGACAGACTCTCATTCTTATTTTCTCTTCTTTTAAGTCTCCTATTTTTTCTCTCTCTCCAGGAAAGACACAGATGAAGCAGATCTGGTTCTTGCAAAAGAAGCTAATGTAAAATGTCCACAGATTGTGATAGCATTTTATGAAGAGAGACTGACGTGGCATGCATATCCTGAGGATGCGGAAAACAAAGAGAAAGAAGCAGCAAAGAGCTAAAGGAAGGAGTGGTCTCTGTCATTTCTCTTTGTACATAATACATTTACCTCCTTGCCTCCTCTCCCTTCTACCTACCCCCTTCTATCCTGAACACATCCATAAAAAATGTGCTTATCACTGTGCTCCACAGGAGAAATGTTGGTATTGGTTCTCTTGTACCATAACTGATGGTCTGATTCATGATAAGTGTCTCTCTGTGAAGACCAGGCATTTACATACTGTGTGTAATTCCCATGATTTTTTCTTTACACCATTTCTTCCTTTTGCTCCCCTGTGACCTCAAGATGAGTTTTAACTTTTTAATCACCTTAGAGTCTTGATCTTTTCAGGGTTGGTCACTTTTTAGATTGGGGGGTTTTGTTACAATGATGATGAATTTTGGTTTCTTGCTTTGGTTCTTGGAACATATTGATGACCAGCTAGCCTTTGTTTTGAGATGTTGGGATGGAAAAGATGTTGCCCATCTTTATAAAAAGCCAATAGCAACTGTCTACCTGTTGGGGCTTTCCCAACCTCATTCAGCTCTACCCAGGAGAATACAGGGTTCCTGGTGTGGTCTTCTGGGCCACCCTCTGTTGTTCATCCTCACCCATCCTCCCAGAATAGCTCCATCCTTTGTAGGACTTGAAATTTTACATTCAGATTTGTTAAGGCACTCCTTTTAGCCCCAGGACTTTTGGCCTTGTTTCTTAGCAATCCTTGATTCGGCTTCTGCAAGATGGTGTAGTCTGTCATAAAATGACAAGATTATTAACTGGAGATTTTTAGCTGTTAGTGCTTGAGGATGATGGGGTAGGGTATAATCGTCTTTATTATCACATATGATATATATGTATTCCTTCCATTCCTCACATTTGGACTATATATTTATGTAGGTGTGAGTGACTGCCTGGAGCTTGCTTGTGCCAAGGTGCTAGGCACCCTCCAACCCTGCCAACTTTTGTGGCCTCCCAAAGCATTCCTGTTAACCAAAGAGGCTTCAGACCTGACCCTCACTTCTCAGTGGACCCAAGTTTCCCCTCCTTGCTGTTATTTTCAGTGGGGAATTCTTGGAGGGGAGCCACTGGCCACAATATCAATTTTCAATATTCATAGTGTTTAGAGTCATAAATATCCTGCTTTGTTGACTCCTGGATTTGCCAAGAGTTCCCAAAGTATTAATGCTTTTCCTTTTTCCACCCTCAAACTCTTAGTTGAATCCTCTTTTTAAAAATATTTGCATGGAAGGTTATCACCTCAGAAAGTGGTAGGCCCTGGCATTAGCATGTTGACAGAACTCTCTCTACTCAGCAAAATATTTCCCTTTGGGCTTCCTCCTGTTTTGCTGTTATAGAGAGAGTTTATTTTTCAGATCATAACATTTTGCCTTTGTCTCCGAAGAAATGCCCTACTTCTTGTTATCCTTTTTTTCTTTAGTTGAGTTGGGAGGCGAGGGGCTAGAGAATCAAGACTAAAAGTAAGGAAGTAGCAGGGTTTTGAGCATCCTTGTCCCAGCCCAAAGCTGAGGCAATAAGAATAAATGCTTGAAATAGCCTTAACTGTAGAGTTCACCAGCCATCAAGGTTGTTTTTGTTGCTTTGATTTTTAAAACATACAGCTGTTTGGCCAGGAGCATTCAACCATTTCTAGATTATTCATAGTAATGAGGGGAATGGATAGATTGCTCTGGTCCACAGATGAGCCGAATAATATGCAAATCATACACCCATTCATAGCATTCGTTAACATTGCTTCCCTGCTCAGCTGCTGATTCAATTCTGTGTGCTTGTATAAATTATGTCAAAAATTATACTGCACAGTCGAGAAGACAGCTGTTGATGCAGTGACATGACAGACCGGAACAATGAAGATTTTGGTTTAAGTCATCCAGGAAAATCCTGAATGGTAATGTGATTAGGTGAGAAATCATACATACATAACCCATACTTCAAGTGGGTAGGAGTTTTATCTCCATCTTCCTTTACTCTCTGAAGGAATTAAGGACCTAGATCAAGTGTTAGATAATTGACAATTGTTAGTACTAATCTTATGGGCATCTAAAAGATAAGGATGGTCAGGAAATAGATTTGTCATATAGGTAACTAAGAATATCAATTAGGGCAGACAAGGATAGGACAAAAGTAGGCTAGAGCACCTGAGGAGATAATCTGGGTTTTAATTTGCAAGTGAAGAAAATGATAGCTTATCTATGTAGCTAGTGTGTCTCTCAGGAGTAGTGGGCATGTAAACTACAAAATCTAGCATATGGACAAACAAGATTGATCCTGAGAAACCTGGGACATGGTTGCTAGGGTTATAGGTAATATTTAAGACATTCATCAAAATCTTATTTTCTTTTAACAAAATAACCCCAGTATTATCTATTTATCACCCCTTTAATACCTTACTCTTCACTCTGTCTTTTTCTTTCCACAGTTTATTGAATCATGATCTTAAACTGAGTGTCACAGAAACAACTTTTATTCTTTCCTTGCTTATCCACAGCTGCTTCTCTAAGAATGTAGGGAGCCAAAAACCAATACAGATTTCAGCCTTTAGCAGAAAGGAAGCCAGATGCCTGCCTGTGCCTCCAGCATTTGTTAATGCTGAATAGCTGTCCTGGCCCTTAGAGAATTCTAGCCTCAAACAAACTTGTTTTCATGCGGTTTTCTCTTCTCAGAAGTTAGTAGCCATGGGCTAAGCATCCTTAAACATCTAGGTCTCAGGTGCTCAGTATGTTTTCCCTGTAGTCCTTTCAAAACATTTTTATACTGATGAATTTTTTAGTAATCAGCATTCACGAATCTTCCTTTCACAGAATCTAGTAGCCTTTCCCAGGAGAGTCTACTCTGCCAAGGTCAGTATAGCTGCTTTTCCGAGCCCTGGGCTGGGCTGATGCCCTCACTTTAGGATCAGCTTTAGGAACATCAGCCCTGATGGAAGCAGCCATTTTTAACCTGGAGGGGGCCCTATCATTTTTCTTCCTGCAATACAGTTTTTGTCTGCTCAAGGGAGCATTTGAACCTGTTGTGCTCCTTAATAGTCAAAAGTCTAGATGGTTCTTGGCTGTCCCCTAGCCATATTTTTGTGCTGCTTTTTGTTGATCCTGTTCCCATAGCTTAGGCAGTTATTAACTTTTAATCCCTCTTCTGGAGACACCCTGCTGTTCATTTACCTTATATTCAGGTCAAATCATAGGGCCTTGGGGAAGGTGCTTAGGATTTTCATCTTGTGATTTTGTTGTATCTATGTTTAGGCCAGCTCACCTAAAGTACAGAGGGATCTGTGTTTGGGTGTGGAGTGATTATCTTTGCCCTTCGGGTTTGAATTCAAAGGCCTAAAGTACTATTTTGCAGTAACATGGGAACCCCAGGAAGGGTTGTGTCATCAGATTTGAAATGTGGAAATTGTTTCTCACAAAATTAGCTCAAAGAAAAAGCTTATTTTGTACCCAATGATTCAATCCTTTTGGTTTAGATTTTTAGAGTAAAAATTATAGTGCTGAGGCCTGTACCTTTGAATGTACCACCTACCGCTAAGCAAGAGTACATGTAGCAAGGTGGAGAGAGGAAAGGTCGGGACCCCCTGTATTCCAATTTCATGTTGGCTTTACCACTAATGATAAAAGTTATGTTTCAAAAACAGATATTACCAGCCTTGCCCAAGGGCATACATAGCCTAAGAATTGGGTGCCTCCGCTCAATTAATGGTGGCGGATTTCTATTGAGCTGTCCATATTCTAGCTACATTTGTGTTACATCAACATTTATTCAACAAACATTTTTTGGCCTGGGGGATACAAAGTTCAAAAAGATGTATCCCCTAACAGTAAAGAACTTTTATACTGGTGTGAGGTAAACTATTAATAGTTTACTGTGAAAAGTGCTTTAAATGGATACACATTTCAGATTTGGAGGCAAAGACAGACAACTGGCTGATATAATTTGTGGTCCTAAAGTAGGAGGGTAAAAATTGGTTCATGTGTGGAAAAGACCTATGACCTTGGATAAGCTGAGCTAACTGGCTATAGATCACAAGGGCTTGTTTTATGCCAGAAAATAAAGATAACGGAAGGTTAGTTAGAAATGCTGCTATTACTGAGAGAGAACAGGTGAGTAGGGGTTAAGAACCCCAGATTTTGATCCCTGTTTTAGGCTCTCTGCCAAAGTATTTAACAGTATAGTTAATTTTTGCTTGTGGAAAGTATTAACTGTATTGCAGATCCAGTTATGTGTTGTTACATTATTGTGGGTTCTGTAACATTCCTCATGGACATACTATCAGAGTTGCTCACACCTTTTTTGGTTCCTTATCCCTTTTGGAGGAATTAATGTGAGGCTGGCTTTAAGCCTAAAACAAGGACATATTTTGCAATGACAGATTTGCTAAAAAGGCAGCTTGGGGCACATCTGTTAACACCCGGGCATTTATTCTGGGCAGTGTAGTTTTATTCAGCACTGCAGGATAGTGATTTCTAAGCAGAGACTTGTGTCAATTATGTGGAAACCCTTCCAAAAGTATCCATAACCCTGAGATTTTGGATTTAATCAATCTAGGCTGCGGCATAGCCCTGTTAGGAAACAGTCTAACCTTCAGAAATTTCTTAGTTTTGGCCACAAGAAAAAGATACTTTTCTCTGCCTGGGTAATTGAGAGTTGACTGGTATTGGAAGTCAGAATCCCCAGGAATTAGAATTACTTCTGGAAAGTTAAAGTGTGAAGGTTCTTTGGAAAGCTCATAAAAACAATTCTAGTTTCTTTTTGCTTACGCTGGATTTCTTGAATTTTAAACTACCTCATCTTGTCTTTTTAGAGTTACTTCAGCTTGTCCTTGCCACAACATCATGCTTGACTTTGTCTTCTAAGATGGATTTTTTTCCTGTTCATCGATAGCATGTTCTCTTGCCTTTTCATCCTGATCCTTATTTTACCTAACATATCGTTCCTGTCAGAAAAAAGTTTTGAAATAGTTAAAAATCTTGGTTTATGGGAAGAAAGTGAACCTCCAATTGCTATTTGTCGCTGAGATCAGTAAGAGAAGGAGTTAAAACAAGGTGGGGGAGGTGCATAATCTGCACTGGAGGCAGCCGACAAGGGGAAGAGCCATTAATTAAGACAATTTCAAAGTCAACTGATTGTGATCATTAATGTCACAATAGATCAAAACCTAATTATCACAGTCTAGGTAAGAGCCATCAGTATTAATCAGAAAATCTAATAGGAAACTATTATCAAGAAATTAGGCCAAATTGAATGCAATGAACTTTTTCGTCTTGCCATTCTGTATTTTTGTGTGTGTGTGTGATGTCCCTTGGCATTGGCAGGTGTGACCCTCACAGTTGATCCAGGTCCCAGTGGCCTGTTTGTCACACTTTGAGGAATTCTAAACACAGACTGAACCTGAACTGTCATTGCCACTTTAATCAGTCTTGAATTTTATCATCATTTGGACTTGTTTGGTGTGATCAGCAATCAATGAAAAACGGTTTATATTTAGGTCTTGGAGTAGTTAGTTGGTCCTTCCTGGAACGAGAGTATCCCTGGTGGACTACATGTGTGTGCGCTGATAAATCATTCTTTAGAGTTTCTGCTGTATGGAGAGTCCTGCTGCTCTGGCTACTGCAAGGGGGTTTGAAGGAAAGGAGGGGCTCCCTACCTGGAGATTCTTTGAGAGACCTGAGAAGATGGAGTTTAATCATGTCACAGCACTTTTTTAAGGCTCGAGTCAATGTTTTGCAGTTTCTGGTAGCTGTAGTATTTGATTCTAAATCAGGGCTGGCTATGGATTTAGCTTCACACCCCCCCCCCCCAGTTTTAGATTAAGGGTCATGATTTCTATGAGAATCCATTGTAAATCCAAAGGAGGGTGGGAGAGAGTTTTTTTGCCTTTTGTTGCGGGAGCAAAGAATATTGCAAGAGTCTATGACTAATTACAGGGAATGCTTTATCCCCTCTCCCTAAATTTTAAAGTAGGAGTCACCATTTATATTCTTGATCTTGAGCTATTCTTGAAGATGTCGCAACACCTAAAGATGAGCTGAGGCAGAAAGGTTAGAGAGATGCTGTCCTCTAGGAATTATGGGGAGGGACGAGTAGTGGTTGGTGGCGCTAGGGTTTCTATGCTCTTTGCTTAGCCTATAGAGGATGTTGCTGCTGCTGCTGCTGCCATCACCACTCTTGCTGGTCTTTCTTCATCAGCCTTGCAGCTCAGAGCACTACCAAGGTTACTACTGGGGAAGCCAGTTCTTATTTTTCTGCTTGAATGTGGTCTTGCTTCATTTGGATGTTAGGAATTTGGATTACTCAGTACAGAACTTCGAGAAATCAGTGTGGGTGTGACTTAGTCCTTCACCTTAATATTTAAAATGTAATTTTGTTCTCAAAATACCCATTAATACAGTCTGTTTCTCCAAGGTTCCTTGCATTTTGCTAGCTAAATAATGCTCAGTTAATACTTGTGGGTTGATTGAGTTCATCTAGTTTTCAGAGTGAGGTGTACTTACTGGCTTCCTTTTGCTCTGAAGTGCACTCTAAGAAGTAAAATGCTCTAGGGAGTGGAACAAGAATTGAGTGGATGCTGACTGTGTGCCAACCTCTTCATCTGATTCATAATGGCTGACCTTGGGCAAGTCACTCCTTTCAATGCCTCAGTTCCCCATCTGTCAAATGGGGGTAATAATACTGACCTACCTCACAGGGGTGTTGTGAGGCATTGTAAATCAAAGTTGATAAAATACTTGGGGTCCTCTTTGGAGGATGCCTTCAGCTGAAGTCTAGACCTGACATAGACTTCAGTCCTCACTGAGCTGTCCCAAGGTTGGAACTACTTAGTGACCTTGGCACATTCTCTGCTCCCCACCCCGCATCAAAGCTGCTAGTTCAGATGTTGACAGTGTTTTTGTGAATGTTGGAGTCTTAAGAGTTCAAACTTAGGATGTTTTGGGGGAAGGCACTTAGTATTTTCTGTTTTGCGTCCACTATGGGAGGCTGTTTCAGACCCAAGAGCATTGGATTAAGGGAATCATGAGGCAGAGATACTACTGCCTGTTTCTGCAGGTTGGGGATTAAGGTCCCACCCCCCATGGGCTTGGGACAGACTCTTGACTGCCTCAGGAGCAAAGCAGACAGTGGGTTTGATTTATATCATTGCTTATCGCTCTCTGAACTAACCCCAGGACATCTAGGTCACTGCATGTCTTCGTGATATCTGTACCCAAGCCTCCACCTCCCCATAGGAACCAGCTGGTTCAATAAATGTAACCACTTTCTCCAGCCCCCTCCAAAAGAGAGCTACATTGAAAAATGTGTCTTCTGGAGATAGGATTGATACTCAGAATTGGGCATTGTTACTCTTTAAAGCTTCGCCAATTCACTGCATTCAGTGTCCTTCATCTCCATTTGTGTTCACAGTCTGAACCTGACTTTGACCTTTTTTTCTTCTGGTTTGGGAAAACTTTGGACACTTTCTATTTGCCCAGGTGTGGGCTTGAGAGCCTTACTCTCCATCTCAGTTCAGGGGCTCAGCCAGCTCCTCTTCCCAGTAGGGCTCTTTCTCCTTTCTCTCTCCTTGGCCCTAGATGTGTAACCCATGAAAAAGCACAAGGTCCTGGCTCCTTGCTGTAGTCACGTTCTCGTTCTCTCTGGTTTGTGGACTCTGCTCCTCTGTTCACCCAACACTGTGGCATCAGGTGGTTCTGTGGAGTTCTGGAGGATGGAGAACACAGTCTGATGTCCTGCCAAGTAGCCAGGAGTTGACTTGCCCATGGCCCACTGGCCTTCCCACCCCTTCCCACAAGATGGGATCTAAGAGACTCAAGAGGCTGGGTTTCTCTCAGCACTGTGTACCATCCTGAGTAGCAAAACAAATTACACTTTGTAGCCAGATTTCTGAATGGAAAAATGGGAAATTGAATTCCATATGGAGTTTTTGGTTTATGGGGGAGTTTTGGTTGTGTTTCTTGGTTTTATTTCAGCCAAACATGTCTGCTTTTGATTTAAAAATTTTTTTAGGATAAGTGATATATATATATATACATATATATATGTATATATATGTATATACACACACATATACATATATATATACACACACATACGTGTATATACATATGTTTGCCTTTTAAATGTAAATGTTTAAAAGTAGGGAATTTATGTGTTTCCACAACTGACATCCAGTGCAGACCTCATTCTCTCCCCCTCTTCCACCCTCCTCTTTTCCCTCTTTTCATACTCTTGTATTGGTTCTAATAAATGGTTGCTTTTCAAATACGGATCCTGAGTGGTGGTTTGGAGATCTGAGTCTTACACCCCTTCCTTAACTTGGGTCCTGGGATGCCAGTCAGTAGTGACACGGGCCTTTCTGAAAGAGCCGTGAGACATCCAGCACAAGGGCTTTTTTTCTAACAATTACTGGTCCCTGACTTTCTGCAAATAGCCACAGGGTGGCGCAAGCCTGAAGGAAGAAGAACATGTGTCCTGTTCTTTAAACTATTCCCTAAACCAGTTCAAGTTGTACTCCTTTCTGGTCTCAATGCTTGTTTCTACTCCCAATGGCTCGGAGAATAAATATTACCTTTCAGGAACCCAGGGAAACCCTAGAAGAGTTGGCTCCTAGTTATTAGAATCTGTGGGAAATCACATTGACGATCTAAATCAGATTTGCAAATCTCAGCGTATGTAAGTTTGTAAATAGAACTCTTTTATTATCTGCTTCACAACACCAAAGAGACTCTGAGGCCCAGAATGATATGGGTCAGGAACATGGTCGAGGAGTGGGTAAATTGAGTTGGATTAGAAGGGAAAAGGTATATAAATAAGCAAGTGTTTATTGGGTAATATAAGTGTGGTCCAGTTCTGAATCTAATGGAAATGGGCAGAAACTCACAGAAGAGTGAAAAGTGAGAAAGAGGGATCCCAGAACCCAGACGTCCCCCACTGAGATATGCCGACTGAAGGCTGAGTTCTGTTTCCTCCACCTCCTATCTGCCGTTCTCCCCTCTAGTTTTCCCTTCTTGCTGCTGAGTTATAGGGTCTCCCCAGTCTAATCTCGTAAAGTCTTATGAAGACATCTGTAGGTTGGCTAGTTTAATGGTCCATGACCCCATAAACATGGGACAGGAGAGCCATTTGGTCCACTTCAGAGCCAGACCCTCTGGACATTATTTATTTCCTAACTCTGAAGCCTGGAACTGCTTGCCCCCTTCCCTTTCGATCTCTTTCTAGTTCTCTCACCATCGTGCCACTTTGTCTCTGCCTAGGACCCATCAGATGACTCCAGGATTTTGACACTTGCACTCCCACTCCTAAACAGCTGTGTCTTGGTTTTTCTTCCCAGTGTGTTGGGGGTCTGCCTGCCTGGCACTCATTCAGATGAGCTCATGACTCTTCTCCCTGGAATCTTGCCCCTCAGTTCCCTGGAGAAGCACAGAGCCAGGCGGTTCTGCCGCCCCTTTTGTCTCCACTAAAGGGCTGCAGAGCCAATGAAATCAATGCGCACTGACAGCCGGGGGAAATGGAAGGATGGATCACAGTGTGGAATCTGCGCTTAGCTGGATCACTGAGCACAGCTGGGAATCACCTTGTTAGAGCAAGCAACCCCTGGGCAGCCACTGCCTTTGGAGGTGTGAGCTAGGGGTGAGAGAGAAGGCTGCTGCCCATGAGCATATGCAGAGGGGAGTCCATGACAGCCTGTGGACACACCAAGCTGCCTTCCAAGCCTTGAGCATGACCTGGAATGGGGGAGGGGAGGGGGGAGGTAGGCAAAAGCAGGGGCCAACTGGCATGTGTGAGCATGCTGCACTGACACTGGGGCTCTGTTATTCCAGCAGAGATGGAGGAAGAAACCAGAGATGAGCGTAAAACCTCAGGAACTCAGCTACTTAAAGTCATGGACATGCTGCAGGCATAGGAGGGCAAGGATCTGGTCCTCTTCCTTGGATGCTCTGCGTTTGTCTTCTCATCCTCACTCTACTCTCCTGCTCCCCCTCTGCAGCTGGAACATCTTGCTTTCCAGGTGTCGGTTCCTTCTCAGCTTCTGGCTTTATTTGTGCGTCTGTATTTTTTATGGTTTCTCCCCTTTGTCTACTGTAGCGTGTGTTTTTCTCTTTCTTTGTCTTATTTCTTCTCATTTCTGGTCTTTCCACCCCATATTCTCTCCACCCCCTTGAAATCTCATAAGCAGCCTCAATTTGGACATTAAATTTCAACCCCATCAAATTATTCTCTTTCTTGCAACAATCTGGGACACTTTATGAGCTCTTTCTACCCCAGGCCACCTCTGGAAACAGGTGCGTCTCTTTCTGTGTATAATGTGATGCCCCCTCCCAAATGAGAGTGGGAGAGGCAGTGCCAGCTTAACAGCCTCATGCCTCTTCTCAGCAAAGCCTTGTGTGATCATTTGGTAATAAGCCAGGGAGAGAGGAGGAGATGCTGAGAATTGAGTTTGCTGATAAACCGGGGAGCTGCTGAGATGAGAAGGTTGGGGGCTATTACTGCACCCTTTCCTTTTTCTCCCTCTTCCTGCTGCTGCTATCTTCTGAGGAAGGAAGCTATTGGCCATAGCCACTGCAGCTTATGAAATTCTGCTTCTACATCTCCAGCAAGGGTGGGGGTGGGGTCAGGTAAGATCCGCAGCCGTGGGGAGGAGGGCAAGTGAACCAAAACCCTGTCTGCCTTGTAGGAATGGGAAGGCCATTCCTTCATGCTATTTCCAATACCAAGCAGCACCTCCCTATGCAACCTAGTTCCCCTGTACTTCCCTTCCTGCCACACACAGTCACACTATAACCCTCTGCTGCTTTATGTTTCAGGGATTCCTGGCAGGAGCTAGGAGAGCCCAGCCCCAGAGATCGGGGCCTGGCTGTACTCCTTTGTCCTCTGTTACATACCCGCTTTTTCTGGTTCCTTCCTCATCATTCCAGTCATGTCTGCACATGGAGCTGAGAAGTGGAGGGGATGGAGCTGCCAGGATGCTTCCCGGAGACAGCAGGGCTGGGGCTACTTCTCTGGGACGTGGGCACATCTTCAGCGTCTAGACCAGGACACAGGATGAGGATGAGTCCTCTTTCCATGTTTGCCCTGCTCTTTTTGCTCGCCTCTCCTTTTTTCTCTTGTTCATTGTCTTATTGTCTTTTCTATTACTACTTTTCCCTTTTTCTTATCTTAGTTCCTCTTTGCCTTTTTTCCTCTTTTTTTTTTTTTTTTTTTTAAATTTCCATGTTTTAGGAGCAGACAGCTAATACGAGGACTTGAGGGAAGGTGTTACAAGAGAAAGAAAAGTTCAGATTGTTTTACCTCTTCCCCCTGGAGATGTGGGGAATGGGAATATTGCCATCTTTCTTTTTCTGGGGTTTGGAGCATCTCTTCATCCTCAGATCTACTGATTCTTTCAATAGTGTTGTCTAAAACAAGGACATTTATCCTTGAAAAACAGTTTGTTTTTGTTGGATTCTTTGTGATCTTGTATGTGAGAGAGACCCTTCCCATCCCCTCAAAAACAAAATCAGTTCTCTGTGTAGTATTTTTCTGTTAAAAATGTTAAGATAATTACTTTTGAAAATCTTATAACCCTCCTTGAGATGACTGGAGTCATGTGGGGTGTTAGATCCTTATTTCAGTCTGAATTTTTTGTTGCCTTTCTGCATGGGAATAAAGCTTCCCTCTGTGGCTCCATTCATCAACCTAAGGGATCATTTCCTCTGCTGTCCCTAAAACACAGGCCCAACTTGCCTGTAGAGGAATGTAGGAATGCTGATTGGCGATCTCATCCCCTCCGTTTACTCACCCCATGCTTCTTTCACTCAAAGCAGAGGAGGGTTTCTATTTTGAATTAAGGAGCTGGGTCAGGAGTGGTTGGGGATGAAGTTGCAAACTTGGATAGGGGAGGTAAAAGAGAAAGGAAAGGAGGCACAAAGTCCCTGTGAAAAACTGGGAGACTGGAATGAAATGAGATGGGAGAGGAGAGTCTTGGAAAGAGAGGTGATGTGCGGCACGTGTGTGTGGCGGGGGGCGGGGAATGGATATGCACATTACAGTCACACGTGCCAAAACACAGATGGGAGGGATGTTGAAGCTCACAAAGTGTCTGCGAGGCCCTCAGAGGCTGCATCCGCTGCCTCCAGGCAAAATGTCTTCTTCACCCAGACACAGATGGCTGGAACTTCACTTCTGAAGAGCTCTGGGCAATGAATCAATTTAGCATTTACCCTCATGTGTTCTGAAAACAGCCTTTGCTCTGGACTGGATCACTTCCCTGAAAAATCTAAAAAATATTTTCGATTATTTCAGGAGGCCCCTGTGCATCCTGAATGACTTCGATTTCTACTCTGGTGTGGGGGGTGGAGGGCCTGGAATACTGATATTTTCTTCCATCGGTCTCCAGTCCTGCCTCAGGTGGTCTCAGGAAGAATATGAGGGGAACCATGTATAGGGGAGAGATTGGAGGGTTGGCAGTATAGGTATCTCATTGGCTGCAGATAACGGTACCCTAATGCACATTAGAGATTTCTCAGAACTGAAGAGCTATTGCTGTCTCCAAAGGTGAGAGGTAGGCAAACAGCTCCCCATTTTCCCCATTGAAATGGCTGGTCTGTGTATGAGAGTTGGAGGGATGTATGTTTTGTGCTCATTTGAATATATTACATTGAGTCCAAGTTGAGTCACTCAAATGGAAGGGAACCAACGGCCTAGGTAATTCAAGGCAGCAGATAATCCCCAGATCATTTATGCATATGACCCAAAGGTGCTTTGGATTGCACTCAGGTTGGACTTTGGAAGGTGCCTTGTGGCATTTTGTGGGTCAAGAGGAAAAAGTCATTAATGGAGGCCAAGGAAAACTGCTCTTAGCTGTGTACCAGGACAGCCATACAGATCAGAAGCAGAAAATTACAGATGTGTCTCTTCAGGTGGAAAGCAGTGATGCCAGAGAGGGCTCAGGGGCGGCATACTATTGGACAGCCAAGGGCACAAAGAGTGACAGGATAAAGTGTGGATTGAGAGAGGAAGCAATATAATAAGTTCACAACTGACCTCACTCCAGAATTAGCCAAAGCACCAGCCCAAAACAACCTGGCACTGGGGAAAAATCATTAGATGAGAATTCAAGTCGTTCACGTTGGCCATTCACAGGCTATATGATAGTGGATAAATTAATTTCTCCCCTTTGCTTATCAGTTTCCTGAGGAGACCCAGCTCTAATGTTGAATAATGATTTTATTTTTCACAAAATATTTTATCTTTTATTAAAATCAAAATATTAATAAAAGAAAAAAACTGGAAAAATAATACTTCTATTATGTTAATACATACATGTTTTGTTTGTGTGCTTGACCAGATTTTGTCCATGTGCAACAAATTCCTGTTTTTACATTGTGTACCATTTGCATTATTTCACTTAACATAAAATACTTTCATAGCACTATGTGTCTTAGTGTTTGAAATTATTAAGCATGTACTATGTGTGGATTCAGGATCTGGAGTCTGGAAAGCCCCCTTCTACCTCTGGCCACTTCAACTCAGCCTCATACCTTTGAAATAGTAGTGGTTCCAGTGTTCTGCTCTCAGCTCTTGTTCTCATTTCACTGTTTCCTTCCCCTGAGCTAGCTCATCCACTCTCATAATTTCAACCACTGCTTATTATGAGGCTCATGAACCCCAAACCTATATCTCTGGGCCTCAACCATTTTCTGTATCCACTTGCCTTCTGCTGCCTCCTCCTGAGTAGGCTGAAGACTTCTCAAGGCAAAGAGCTTTACTGATGGAGTTATTTGCCATCCCCTGTCTTCTGGAGCTCACAGTCTAAGACATAGTTAGTGTTGGGGATGGTCATTACAGACATGGACAGTAAACAAGGATGTGAACGTAATTTAAAGAATGATGTGATATGACATCAAGGGAGATCGGATCTGTCTCCATCATCACCAGCAAGTGCGAAACTCACCAAAAACCCAACAATGGTTGGTCGGCAAGACCTTCATTGCCCAGACTGTCTGGCCTACTCTGGCTCCAGCCCCATGTTCCTTCCTCCTGTCCTCTTGCTTTCTGCAGAGGACCATCTTGGTCTCAACACCTTTATTAGTGAGGCTGTCCCAGCAGTGAGGTTGCCCATTATGTACCTTGAAGCACCAGAAGGTATTGATTTCTGTGTTTAGGATTTCTAAAAAGTGACTCATAAATCATTGGGGCCTGGTGATGTCTCAGGCCTGGGAGGGGAAGCACAGAAGACAGAGGAGAATTGGAGGGAGGCAATGAAGAGCTCCCCTAGTCGAGCAGGGGAAAGCATTTGCGATGATAAGAATTCTAGAGGGTAAGAAGGGTGGGAAGAAAGTAAGCCCTGGAAGAAAGAGGAGAGAGGAAGTGGAAGTAAAAAGGGTGGGTGCATAAAAAGAGAGGAAAAGAAAAGAGTAAAAAGGAAGGCAAAAATGAGGTATGGTAGGGAGTGAAGGAAAAGAACCGCATGAGAAGAGGCACCCAAGCTGTATCCAGGCACCTCCTGGACACACCATCACATGAAAGAAGGAAATGAGTCTTGGCAGGGATAACTTCCCCAAGCCCTCCTGTTTGTGGGATGAGGGGGGAGGGCTGGAGAATCCAGTGGTGCCCATCCTCTTGGATGTCATGTCATAATCCCTGACCCACACACATACCAGCCTCTTGTAAAGTAATTGAGTTGTTAGTTGTCTCACTCAGAAAAGATGCCTGGTGGGGCTCTATAAATGGGAGTGCGATGGCACTCTATGTTTTTCCTTTGAGGTTGGTCACAACCCTTGTCTCGTGTGAAGCTGGATCCAGACTGCATTTCTTGGTCGGCTAGAACTCCATGTATTATCCAAGGGGATGTCCAGTTTAAGGATGCTGGGGTTTTGGCACCAGTTCAAAGAAGTTGACCAGACCAGAAATAGGGCTGGTATGAGGAGAGCTCTGGCCTGGGCAGTGGTAGGGTGAACCATGGGCTGAGTCAGAGAAATCAGTGTTGAATAAAACAAGCATAGAGCAAGTGGAGTTTTCCATACAGTGAATGTATTTATACCTCACAATTCTGAGAGGCGACTGAGCCCTTTGTGATCTGCCCAGTTGATTAGTGGTAGAGCCAGGCCTGGAACCCAGGTCTGTCTTCTCTAGAATCCCCTGCTGTGTTCTGTTTCCAAAGGCTATGGCTGTGCCCCTCACAATCCTGGAATGCCTACTAAGGAAAAGCCTGGCCACGATCAAGGGCAGGCTGGGAAAATTGGGGGCGGGGGAAAATACTGTAAGCTGGCTAAGGAAGCATAAAGCCACCAGAAAAGACAACAGACACAGGAATGGGGGTGAGAGAATGGGACCCAAGACCTGTTGTAAGGACTGGGTTGTGAGGACAGAGGAGAGAGGTGGGGATCAGGACTCAGTTCCTAGAGAGAGTATGGCCCAGAAATGTTGCCTGCCTCTAGCCCTTAGGCCCTCTGAGAGCCATTTAGGAGTTTGTGCTGCCCCTGGTAGCCGTTGAGGGAATAGCAATGAGGGCCGTTCTCTGCAGACAAGCAGGTATGACCTCCACCATACCCATCAATGTCTTTCTGTCCCACGTGTTCTTGCAGAATACATGATGGTGAAATTCAAGGCCCTGGAAACCTCAATTCCTTAAGCTTTTTGGCCCAAATTGTTAGTAGAAGTGCTCTCCTCCCTGGGGACAGGGGGCAAGATGATAAATTCTCACAACAATTGCCTAGAATCTCAAGAAATCCAACCCTTTTTGACATGTAGTAAGCATTTTCTGAACTATTTCATTCAATCATTATGCGTTCCCTATTAAGTAGTCAATATCATCCTCCTGTTACAGCTAAGGGAACAGCCTCAGAGAGAGGAAGTTAATTTTTCCAAGGTCATACAGCACTGGAGTCTGTACTCAAAAGGAAGGAGGGAAGGGGCTCTCCTATGGTCCCACAGATTTCACGTAAAGGCTGTTTGGGACCAGCAGAGCCCTGAGTGTCTCTGTTTGTGTGTCATATGCCCAGTGCGTGGGAAAATCGCAGCTTCATTCATTCTCTCATTCTGTATTTCTGAGCATCTCTTGGTGCCAGACAATGTCTGGAAACTGGGACACAGCAAGGAACAGACAAGGCCCTGTCTTAACTGAGGGAACTCCACAATCTGGTGGGTGCCACTGACCAACCGTTTGTGCAGTAAGTGCTAATAGGTGTCATTACAAATTGCCAGATTTAAAAAGGTGTTTTTCAATAAGATAGGAGGGAGGGGCAGTCCAGGTGGAAACAAGGTACAGTTAAGACCAGGCAGAGGGAGAGCGCTCATGGGAAGTTTAATGAATGAATGTCCTCAGCGGGTGCGGCTACCATGGGGTCTGGCTACCATGCAGGAGGAGATAAGGCTAAAGACCAAGAAAAGAAGGATGCGGGCAGAATATGAGGGGCTTTTCTTGGCAAGGGTGAACAATAAAAACTTTATTCTACAAGTGGAGGGAGTCCACAGAGTTTTAAGCTGTTGACCATAATTAGCCCTGTTTTTTCTAGCAAGGTACCCCCGAAACAGAAATGCCACCTAGGGGCTACACTGTAGTCTTGGCAAGAAACTCCGACCAGAAACGTGGTCCGAGGGGTCAGAGAAAGGTGAATGCATTCTAGAGACAGCGGGTCGAGCTCAAGAGAGACAGAGAAACGGGGATCCCGGGTTTCAGACTGGGCCTGCAGCTGTGCGAGGCGGACAGATGCCCAGGAGGTGGCGTGAACCGGGGGAGGCGGGGTAGGTAGGACAGCGCCAGCGACTACTCAGGGAGGCGTGAGAACCCGTCGGCACCCGGGGCGTGAATAGGCACTGCGGCGGCGCTCGAGAGAGAGCGCCCGCGCAGCGTGGGGTCCGCTCGCCTGGAGCCGCCAGCCATGAATTTATGGTCCAAAGCCGGATGCAGCTGTGAGCAGCTGGGTATGCAAATATATGCAAATTTGCATTGCCCCTGCCCGGGCTACGTCGCTAGTACCATCGAAGGGTGGGGGAAGGGGCGCAGCATTGTTAGTGCTCTTTTGCTCTCCAAAGGAGTTCAGATAGGGTGAGCGGGGAGGTGGGTGGTGTGCATCTTACCTACCCTGACTGTCCCGCCTTGGGGCCGTGACAGTATCATGATGAATGGGAGGTCCGCTCCCTGTCCCTAATGACCTTGTGCAGTCACCATCCCGCCTAAGGTGTGGGCAGAGAGACAGGCGGGTGGAGTAGGTACTACCCGAGTCCGCCTGCTGGTGAGAACTTACTTCCCACGCAGTGAGCGGGAAGAAGCCCCGGCGCAGGGTCGGATAATCCCACACGCGCCCGGGACCCAGAGAATTCCCTCTTTCCACTGCTGGGGAACAGGATGATCGGGAAGGCTTATCTTCTTTCACCCCTTTACAGCCATCTGCCCTCCTGCTTCCCATCCGTTTCTAAAGTTCTTCCAAAAGTCTAACCACAGTCACACTTGCTGTTTATATTTTATTTTTCCTTGTGGTTTGGCGAGAAGACTATTCTTGTAGTCTCTGTCGTTGGGTTTTGAAGGTATGGAATTGGGTGAAGGATTTTTGGGCACAGCTTGCCACCAAGGCCCCCTAGGGAACAAGTCCCTACCCCAGGCAAGACCTAAAAGGGAGCCAGCCTGGGCTGGGGACTGTCATTTCCCTGCTCTATCCCCTTTTCTTTGCCGGCTCTTCCCACGACAGCCACAAGGGGTCTTCCTTGCGCTAAGAATGGGAAATCCTGAGCCAGAGAGGCAGAGGCTCCTGGCTCAGGGTCCTTTCAGCGGGCACGGAGCACCAGACCCGGAGGCATCTGACCACCCCCGCCCGGTCCTCATCAGTCGCGGACGACCTTCAGCTATCAGGCCCAGCGCTCCGAGCTGGAGGTCGGCACTCCCAGACAAGTCTAGGGAGCAGCCTGAGGGCTGGGAATTGAGGCGAGGAACTCGGACTGGACACATAGTAGCTCAATAAATATATATATATTGAAATTAATGAAAGAATGTGGCAGCGTCCCATTCAGAAGCTGGGGGGAGGGACGAGATGACCTAGACGAGGTGGAGCACGATCCCCACAAACAGAAGGGCACCTCAGAGGCGGTGCAACAGGCCATCTATGGGCCCAGGCGCGTGGGACTTGGGTGTTCATTCATACAGCTGGGGGGTCTAGTAGTGAGAGAGGAAATTGGAAGGGAGGGGACAGCCAATCAGAAAGCAACCTTGGATTACCTTGACGGCGAAGGTGGCAGAAACGAAAGATGGGGATCACTAAAGGGAAGCCTATCAGGATGAGGAAATGGGATAGATATCTCTGTGGAAAAGGGGCTGGAGGTTTAGTTGTTTAGCTAAACGAAGAAAAGTTAAAGCAACCACTTTCTTCCGTGAGAACAGAACTCGTTAGGTTTAATTGAAGCTGCAGCAGGAGAAACGGTGGTCAGACACCAGAAAGGACTTACCGGTTGGCGTCAGAGGTGGCTGGGTGGTGGTGGTGGCGTAAAGCAATGGTTCCCCGGGGGCTGGAAGCGAATTATTTGAATCCCCTTACCATGGAAACCCGTCAGGGGGGTTGGGAGCCGGGGAGATAATATAGTTAAGGGTTAGACACAGCTGATGGAAGCCTAGGTGAAGGCAGGCGCCCTTCCCCACGGAAGTGCCTGCGGGTCCGAGGAAGGTAGCTTGCGACCAGGTGTTCTCACTTTGACAGCCCACCGGGACAGACACCTGGGTGGCTCCGAGACAAACCCCCACCCTCAACCCAGGGTTTTGCTGGAAGTGGGGGTGGGGCTCTTCTCAGGCAGATGGGGAGACAATGTCTGGATGCGCCAGAGTCTCCGATCTCACACTGGCAGCACAGACCTCCTGGAAGATCCTACATAGGCTCCCGCAGTACGTCTCCCGCCCGCCCCCCCCTTTGGGGGAGCTCAGGGCACTTTCCGAAATGTCCTCTCTGTACCCTTTCGGAAGCTTGCCCTACTCGCGCCAGCCAAGGAGGGAGTCCTCTCACTCCTCGATTCGTTTCCCTGGCGACCCTTCATTTGTGAACAGGGATCACAGCTTGATGGCCTTGAGGTTTAAGTCTGGGTTTGAGTCTTGCGTTCACTAACCGTGTGACCTCGGTTTGAAGCTTCCATTTCTTCATCCTTGAAATGGGGATGTTCTCCTGTCTTGTTCGGTTGAAAGGGGGACTGCGTGAAGTAATGGAAGTGAAAGCATTTTGTTTTAGGCAAATGTGAGCTGTGGGAGTTCGAGTCGCACAGACAACCCGCGTGTGCAAGCATAGACACACCCACATTCACACACACATGTTAAGGTTCTTGGAGGCGCTAGGTCCCAGTTCCTGGAGGCGATCAAGCCAAAACTGTCAGAGATGCTAGAGAAGGAACCAAAGAATGCGCCGGATGAGCCCAGAGCTGTCTGTCCCAGACCTAGCGTCCGATTCTCCAGGGCAGGACCCCCGTTCCCTCCGGGGTTCTGGGTGTAGCCCAGCGGGAGTGGGCCCAGAAACCAGGAATGGGAGACCCCACTGTAGGGGCCGCGAGTCCGGCCTCTCCGGTCCGCCCCCAGCAGAGGGCGCCCAGGTCCGCGCAGCCACCTCTCGCTTCAGCCCTCGCCTTAACCCTCTCCTGGCCCGGCCCGCCTTCTGCGCGCCCTCTGCTGGCCACCGGGGCACGGCCGCCCGTCCTCCTCCCCTGCAGCCACCAAATCCACGGGTTTCTGAGCGTCTGTGTTCTACGGGCCACGTCCCCTGCTGTTGCCCCGCAAAACCCAGACGTCCCACCTGGATCTAACTCTCCCTATCCCTCATCTAAGTGGACGAGGGTCCAGATCCTTCCCCTCAGAAATGTGGTGGATCAAAGTCCCAGGTTTTCTACCGATCCCTGCATCCACGCTGGAACTTGGGGCAGTGGGTGATGAGGAAAATCTCAGCAGCCTCAAGCTTTAGAGTCTCTGCCCACAATTATGGAGGCTTGAAATCCCACCTGGCTGTTCCCAGCTCCCTGGCCACGGCTGGATCCCAATCTGTCAGTCCTCCAGGATCCTCGTTCTGACATGCTTCAACCTGGGCCACCTGCCTACCATCTCTCCTTTGCACCTTTCATATTCTCTTTCTAAAACACAGATCAGTGCAGGTCACTTTTCTACTTAAACTCTTGTAGCGCCCCTCATTTAATACAAGAGAAGGTCTAGACTCTGGCTCAGGCTGCCTCCATCCTTTATGATCTACCTCCCGTCTCATCAGGTTTCTTCCTTGCCTCTCTACTCAGTTTTCCAAACACACCCTGCTCTTTCTTGTCTTTGCCATCTCCATACTTTCCCATCTTCACCTGGCAAACTCTTACTCATTCCTCTGATGTTTCCTCTCTGGGATTTTTTTTTCTCTGACACACTGAAGTCTGCTGCTGTGCTCCCATGGACTTTATACACATTTTTTTTTTATTTAATGGTATTCATGCTGGGGCATTATTTATTTACAAGTCTATTTCCCCAAAATACTTGAGCTCCTCTAGGGCAAAGCCTGAGCTTTGTTTGTCCTTGTACATACTGGCAGTCCAGTAGAGGTCTGCTCAGTGAATGACCAATCAGTGCCTCAGCCCCACATACGGAGAATCAGTGTCTAGTGTATGCCCCTGGGCCTGGAACAGGGCAGAGATACCCCTGTCTGTTTAAAGGCTGACTGGATATCTCGGTTATCAACCTCCCTCACCACTGGGGCAGGCCTCTGCTGCCATTCCCACCCCCAGGAGATCAGCTGTCCCCTCTTTCTCCTTGTTATTCCCTCCACTTCCTACTGGGGTTAGGTGCTACAGACAAGGTTCTGGAGACCCAAACCTAACTCCCTCCCGTGCAGAGCTTTATTTATTGAAAACCCAAAACAAATGGCATGGGGAGGCTCTCCTTCCTGCAGAGTCTTGGAGACACCCCACTGATTCTTGGACCCTATCCCAAGTCAGCCCACCCCCACCCCAGAACTCACTCAGTCCTTGCCGTCTAGCCTGGGGCTTGGGGACAAAATCATAAATTTGAAAGACAAGAGGAGAGATAAAGATCATTTGTTGAAAATAGTGTCATCAATCATTTGTTAGAGAGAACACATCCAAGAATTCCCCAAACGTGGGTGCTTAGCTATCCTTCAAGCTCCCCATTATGCTCTCCCTGCACAAAAGTGTCCCCCACCTAGGGCCTCCCTGGTTAGCTCCTTTCAGAGCTTGAGGTTGCCTGGTCATCTAGTTTCAGCCTTCCTGTCTTGTTCTCTGAAAGATCTTCAGGCCCTGTCTTTTCCTACCTTGGGAGTACCTCAGGATGGAGACGTCCCATCCCCCACCCTTCCCTGCCCACATTAATGGACATATCTCTGAAAGAGCCTGGAGGGGAGATTCCCAAACTCCTAGTTGCAGAGTTTCAGGCTGAGGATGAACAGATAAATAATGGCTTGCCAAATTAATTAATTATTTTATTAGCCTGAGTAATTATTAATCAGGTCATTAATCACCCAGCTGTGCACTATGAATAGTAATTGAGTGGTTTGGGGAGCAGCAGCAGAGCAGGTTATGGCTCTAAGGTCTGGCAGCATCTGGACCTTCTCCTGGTCCTGGGAAGTTTTGGGAAGGTGTACAGGCTCCATCTTTTCCCCCACCCTCATATCCATACTTAGAGATTAGGAATGGAGCAGGGTCCACCTGGTCCCTTTGCCTAGGCAGACACCAATTTCATCCTTCTCCTCCTGACTTCCAGAGTTAAGACGGTATAGGATGTGGAGGCCGGAATGTGTGCACAGAGGTGAAAGGAAAATAAAAGGAACTTGCTCTTGTGAGTATGCGTGTGTGTGTGTGTGTGTGTGTGTGTGTGTACAGGGTAAGGACAAGGAGGGACCCAATGGGGAGTGGCAGAGACAGAGACAAGTCTCAAATGTGCCAAATTCCCCATACTCAGTCCGACTGGTCAGTCGATGTATAAGAGTGATGCTGGAATTGACTCAGAGATGGTGTAGATGCCATGGGAGAGAAGGAGAAATAGAGTGGTAGAAACAGAGGAAGGTGGAAGGGCAAAGGGAGACAGGGTAGGAGGAGGGAGGAGGAAGGAACGAAGAATGGACATGACCTTTCACCTTTGGATTTGGAGCCTTGCCAGCTCCAGGATTCTGTATTTTTTTCTTGCTGGAGTGTCTGATAATTCCCTTTTGTGCTCTCTTTTCCACATAACCCACTCTACTCAGGACCTCCTCTCCCCTGAGGTTTGGAGTGGGCCTCAGTTTCTGAATCTTTCCCTTTATCTATTTCCTGGAACTCTGTCCACTGCCCTGTAGGGTTGGAGGGTGGGGAACGTGAAGATAGAAGGAGATAGTGAAGTGTAGCAGATTACACTTTCCGTTGACACTAGGAAGTCATTCTATGAGTCTCACCTCCATCCCTGTTGCTATTTAGAGATCCCATCATCTCATATCTTCGTGTGGTGCCCCTGCAGACAGCCGTACAAGCTCTTACCCCTCCTCATGCTGCCCCTGAATCCAGGCCACCTTTTCTCTGGGCCAGGTGCTCCCAGGCCCCTTCCCTTCACTGCTTACTTGGGGAGGGGTCAGTGATCATGTTTTAACCATCCCAGGTCCCTCTGTTGTAACCATTTCACTTTCTGTTTACAGTGGATTTCACTCTTTATTTACAGTAGGTCCTGCTTTGTTTATGACCTGCTTGGGGTCAGTTTCATTTTGTATCTCCAGTTGCTCTACCATGCACTGTGTGTTTATTCCTCCTCTTGGCGCCCTCTTTGCAGGCCCTTCCTCAAGACTCCATTCTCAGGGGACACATGGGAGGGGAGGGCCTGGGTCTGAGAACCTGGGCCCCACAGTTTGAGGAAATGTTGGGCTACGAGGAGGCTTGGCTGGTAGTGGTGGTTCTGACTTAGCCTGGGGAGGCTGAATGCAGGGAAACCTACTAGGGAGAGGGAGGAGCTGGAGGATGCCCCGTGTCCCGAACAGGACTTTCAGGAGGAGAGGCCCTCACATGCCCAGCCCTACCTGTTTGGGGCTCAGGCTTCCTAAGAATATGGACCCCACACTCCTCGGGCCGCAGTCCCTGCAGGGCCTGTCCACTGGGCATCCCTGTTCAGTGTATCCTCTCGGCAGAGCTCTGGGGGCAGGGCAGGGGGTCAGGCGCAGGGGCAGCTTCTGACAAGACAGAGCCTGTCATGAGATAAACAAAAACACGGGGCCCAGAACCCAGTCTCTTGTTTGGAATTCTTGACTCTGGCTGGATGGGTGGGTGGGGGTGGTGCAGGATGGGGGTAGTTGGTGGAAAAATGGTGGGGGGGGGAGAGCAGACCTATTAGAGGGTCTGGGGTGCAGAAGAGAGGACTGCAGCCCTACAGCCCTTGACATTGCTGAAGGACTTGAGGAAAGGTCCAGCGTCCATAATCCCCTGAGATTGACCTGCCTGCTTATGGAATCACTCAGTGTTGGGCACGGGTGGATAGCAGAGGAGGAGGAAATCTGGGGATTCTCAGTGTCTGAGGGGTCAGGAAGGAGAATGCATCCCAGTCTCAGCCATGGTTACAAGTTCTTCTTGTCTGACTTCTACCCCTCTTTTCTTATGGGATTCGGAGAGTGGGGAGGGAGGGAGAGCGGAGGAGGCCGGGTTCCTTGCTCTTCCCTCCCAGTTCTCCCTGGGAGTTGTTCATCTTCAGCCAGGTTCTGAGCGTTTTCTGGAAGACACTCCAGGGAACCAGCTCCAGTTCTGCCAGAGTCTTTATCTTGCCTGCAGACAGACTCAATTAACCTCTTTCCATCCTCAGGGTGTGTGGGGGCATCCTCCTCCATCCCTAGTGGCCCCCCTTTCTGTGTGTCTCTGGAGCATCAGACGTTCCTCCTCCATGTCCTCCCTGTCCCCAGTCTTTGTCAGGCTGGTACATCACTGGAAAGGAGGTGCCATATTTTCTCTTGTTCGCCTCTCCTGAACTCTCCCTGCATCACTGGAAAGCCCTCCTTCAAAGCCTTCCTGCCTCCTCTTCCATTCAGTTTGACCTGCCCAAACTTTTCCTTAGGTGGTCTAGTCCCTGATTTCTACTCCAAAACCTATCTGGGCCCTACTGCCTTTGGTCTTTTTATGGATTCCACAGAGCTTTTTTCCAGACTCTTGGAACACTGGAGAAAACCTCCTGGCCTGTCTGGGTCCCCTCTCCTTCCAAAAACTTCAGGTTTCCAGGCCATAGAGGGGAGAGAAGTATACAGTTCTTCCCGTTGCCACAGAGGGCAATACAGACAAGCCCAGGCAAAAGGGTGTGGAGGTTGAGGAGTCTGGGGTGGAGTGAAAATCTGGTGAGAGATGGGACAGAGGAAGCTCTTAGCATAAGTAGTGGTTTGGGGGCAAAATTAGTGGGAAATTCTAGGACCACTAAATGGGGTGGGAATCTCTAGTTCTTTGCCTTATTTACAAATTCCATAATAGCTAAAAATATCAGCTACATTTGGTGGCTAACACTTTACATATAATACGTCAAATTCTCAAAATAACCATGAATACTATTATTTTCATTTTATAGAGGATACAGTGAGACTGGAGAAGGTGAAATCATCATGTACCCAAGGTCACACAGCAAGGAATTGGTAGAGGTGGAATTCAGTGGTCCCTGTGAGGTGGTCTATGCCTGGGGGTCTTTCTCCTCCTCCTAGACACTCAGTAAGGAGCATGGAAGGGGCCCTTTGGTGCCCACCCAGCCCCCTCCTTCCGGCGTCCAGCAGGGTTCAAAGAAGAGATTGGGAGGCTGGGCGGGGGACCCCTGCCCCCACAAGCCTCCCTCAGCCTGGCCAGATGCCTTTGGGGCCTGGAGACAAGGGCTGGAGAATGGGGCTGCCATAAACAGTGTCCGGCAGCACCACGAGGCTGTAAAACCAGCCCAGCAGAGGCTGGAATGTGGAGGGATCCAGGAAGGATTTTTCCGGCAGGGTCTGGCCTGATAGCATCTTTGGGGCCCTGGGGTCAAAGGGGAGCCCGCCTCCCTCCCCTCCCTCCGCAGGCCATCCTGCTGCTCTCCCCTTTCCCTGTCCCTGCCCCCTCCTCTCCCACGTTTCTGCAGTTGTGTCCTTGTATCTCGACCTCTGCTTGGTCCCTCGCAGCCCCTTTCTCTTTGGGGGGTGGCACAGCCCCCACGCGAGCTTGTTGGCGGTGTTACTTTGGGAGTTCTTTGCCTCACACCTCTCATCGGTAAAATGGAGAATCAGGTTGGTACCTCTCAGAGGTTAGATGAGGTAATATTTGTAAAGCATGTAGGACAGTGCCTGGCTCACATAAAGTGCTATCTAATCGTCTTAATAAGTATCAGTGTGTTCGTTTATTCCTGTTTCTCTTCCCTGCTGAGAAATCCAGATTAGCCAGTGGGCTTTATTCCCCTCATCTTTCCTCACAGTCTTCACTTGGATCCTAAAAGGCGAGCAGCTGCAGGGTAGAGAGGTAGCGTGGCTCTAAGGGCAGGGTGCATGCTTCATCTTTCTACTTCCCACAAGTCCAAGCCCCTAGGCCTGGCTCTGCCGACCGAGCAGCCATTCCTCCTCCAGCCAGGAGGGGGCAGCAGACGCCTGGACTGTGATGCCGGGAAGAGGCGCGCGCTAGCTTACCTGGCTCTGCTCAGGAAAAGGGCTGAGGGCCGTGAGAAGAGCTCAGTGATTGTGTCTGTGGCAAGGCTAGGTTGATTCCCAGGTGCCTCCCTCCTGCCCCTGTGCCTCTGTGTGTGTAAGAGTGAGTTGGGGAAGGGGACGTCCGGCCCTGTGGTTACCCATGTCGTGAAATGTGTGGGGCAGGTGAAAGTTCTAGAAAGGACTAGAACCACCAAAACAGCATGTTGCAGCCAGAAAGGACACAGAGATTGTTTTACCGTCCAGTCCTCTTCAGATGAGAAGGCTGGAGCCCAGAGAGGGCAAGCTGTTTGTTTGGGGCTCGCACAGCATGTTTGAGGCAGAGCTTTTAGGCTCCTAATCCATTGCTCTTACTAGTGCGTGTCTGTGTGTCAGCATGGTCTAAGGGTGTGTGTTGTTTCATTCGGAAGCTTGGGCTTCAGAACAAGTAAGTGCCTGCTTGGTCCCTGGCCACTGTGGCTGCCTCCTAGACGGGGTCCTGTCTTCCTCCTCCTTGGCTCCCCTTGCTTTGCCCTGGCCTCTTCCTCCTGGCCAAGCTGGATGAAGATTTGCCTTCTTCCCTGGAATCTATGTCTCTGGAGAGCAGAGCTCTTGTAATAACAACAGTAAACACATTTGTAGACTGGTTATTGCCACATTCATCAGATCACTTAATTACTTAATCCTTCAACAACCTTACAAGGGAGGCATTCTGACTATTCTCAGTCTACACATGAGGAAATGGAGGTACAGAAAGGTCAAGGGCCTTCCCCAACAGCTAACAAGGCTGTCCCAAGGAAGCTCTAAGTACTAAGCATAATGTATCATGCAGTGGTGTGAGCCCTATCCCAGTAACCACTCTGTTTACTGAGTGCTCTCCATGTGCCAAACACCGTGCTGAACGCTTCTCATCCATATTGGCTCTAATCATCAGGATAACCTTGCAAAGTAGGTTTTATCGTCACTTTTCACACAGGGAAACAGAAACTTGGTTAGTAAGCAGAGGAGCCAGGCTCTGTGTAAAATCCACACACTTAGCCACCTGCTGCCTTGGTGCTCTTAAGTTTTACATCACCTGGGAATCTTGTTAGAATTCAAATTTTGGTACAGTGGTCTGGGGCCAGGCCTGGGGTGCTACATTTCCATAAGCTCCTACCAGTGCTGCTGATGCTGTCGGGGCACGGATCGTGCTTTGAGCACTAAGGGTCTATGGCTCCTCTGAGTCGTGGCATGATCAGCTTTCTCTGGGCCTCAGTGTTCCCATTTGTAAAATAAGAGGTTCCCACAAGTCTGGATTCTCAGTTCAGGTTCTTTCGACCCCCAATCACTGTCTTATACCATCTCTAAGCACTTGGCCTCATGGTCTCTCAGAGTAGAGGAGGGAGATGGGATCTTAAAGATTCCTGGTATACCCCTTGTTTTTTAACAGCTGGGAAAAGTAAGACTCTGGTGGCAGGGAGCCTTTCTCAAAATCATATTTGTGGCAGATATGGAACTGAAATCCATCTTTCTTTTCCTGAAAGGGCCTTGGGTCCTCCAGGAATCCACGTAGTGACACTGCACAATGGGAGGGCTGGGAGCTCTCATGAGAGGCTGCGTGATGAATCTTTGCTACAGGCAATAACTTCAAAGGGGAAATTGAGGCACCTGGAAGCCAGTTTCCCTCCTTGCATTGGTGCCATCCTGTCTGTCTTCGTTTCTTTCTCTTCCCCTCTCTTCTCTGCTTCTTGCTATCCCTACTCTCTCTCCCCTGGCATCTCACCCCATCTCTGTTCCAATCTGGTTGACTCTATCCCATCTGTTCCCAGCCTGCCAGCATTCAGAGTCACAGGTGTGACTTTGAATGGCATTGACCCATTTGCATGGACAACTCCACTCTCCCTTTCTCCCACACAATCTGATCTTCCCATGACCTGTGCCTTTCTGGCCTTCTGCAGCAGGAGAGCTTTGGGGTGGACAGCTTTCTAAAGCTGACAGAGGGGGGATCTGTCTGTCTAGGAGGGACTAGAGCAGGAAGGTGTGTCCCATCTGGGGATGGAGCTCCTGCAGGAATCAGGTTGGATGGGGGCCCCCAAAACCTCACTCTGCATTCAGAAGCAGTGTTCTGGTTGATCTCTCTCCTGGCCTTTAGCTGGGGGTGCAGTGGAGCACCTATGACCCTTGATCTTTTCATGCCACTGACACTGCCTAGAATAAGGGTCAGCTGACCTCATGTGGTTACCTGGAGGATGAGTAAACCAGCGCTCACCAAAGAAGTGCGTAACAGAGCTAGGTCCTGCTGTTCCCCTGGCCCTATGTGGGGCTGGCTGAGGAAGGGCTGGGAGCCAAGGCATTTGGGTCCCAGCTTTCTACAGTAGGGGTTCCCAACCCCCAGCTGCAGACTGATAACATTCTGTGGCCTGTTAGGAATCTGGCCACACAGCAGAATGTGAGCGGTGGGCCAGTGAGCAAAGTTTCACCTGTATTTGCAGCCTTTCCCCAGCGCTAGCATCACTGCCTCAGCTCCACCTTGGATCATCAAGCATTAGATTCCCATAGGAGCACTGGTCCCTGGTGCCAAAATTTTGGGGACCACTGCTACAGGACTCAGACTGGAGGGAACAGGAGCAACCAGCTCTCCTCCTGGTCTTTTCCCAGGGGCTCTAGAGAAGTTCCTGCTCCCTGGGTGGAGACCAGGAAGGATTGAATGATGGAGCCATTCATTCTACAAATGCCATTGAACACTTCCCATGGGCTAGGGGCTGGGATGGACATCAGATCCTCAGGCCTGACTCAGGTCCTAATGAAGAAAGGGGGGGGGGATCTGTACATGGGCCAGAGAATGAGGGGGAGGACTTGGCTGCATCTGGACCGAGGCAAGGCCAAGAAAACCTTTCCTGGAGTTGGGGACTGATGAGGCGCAGAAGAGAAGTAAGAAGTCCTGCCAGCCTGCACATGTGGGGTCCAGTGTGCAGATGGTTCTCTGGGCAAGTTGCTCTGCCTCTCCAGGCCTCATTTCCCTCCCCTGAACAATGGCAGCATGTGGCTAAATCGACAGTTCTCAGGTGCTGAGAATCACTGGAGGCTGGTTAGAATTCAGGTTCCTGGGCCCCTCTGATCCAGGGCTCTGGAGTCAGGGCCTAACCTTGTTTTCTAAGGCTGCCATGATTCTGATGGACAGCCAGGTGTTGGATGGTGGTGCTGGAAGGCTGGAGGCCTCCTGCTCTGATTCACTTGCCTAGCTCCAGTTGGGAGGAAGCCACTGTGCTTGACTTTTGACAGTGCCAGGCTCTGAGCTGCATTCATTTAGACCCTAGACAACTACTGTTAACCACATCTTGGGAGGAAACTGAAACCCAGAGCTGTGAAGTAGAACAATCCTGAGCCTTTTCTATGTTGGGTCTCCACCACTTCAGGTCTATGGCTTTTTTCCTCCACTCTCTCTGTGTTAGTTGCTCTTCTCTTTACGAATAAGACACTCCCCCCACTCCACGTTTTAAATCTCCTGCCATTTCCCTCCTCCTCTTCTTTTCCCCTCTCTTCCTGTCATCTTTGGTTTCTAATAATTGAAAGTATTTTCAGGGACATCCTCATCAACGTTTTTAGGAGAATTGCTGTCATCTGTCCCAGGTCCCTCCTCCACAGGGAGTCCATATTTCCTGTTCCTTCCTCATAGATGGGGAGGAGAGAGGGTCATAAACATCACCTTTCTGACTGTCACCTGTCTCAACTGAATCTCCCTTGCCTCCTGCTCCCTTCCTCCTATCTATTATCAGTTTTTGCCCCTCCTCCTCCTCCTCTCCTCCTCCTCTCCTCCTCCTCCTCCTCCTCCTCTCCTCCTCCTCCTCCTCCTCCTCCTTCTTCTTCTTCTTCTTCTTCTTCTTCTTCTTCTTCTTCTTCTTCTTCTTCTTGTTTCAGAATTATTTGTTGGGTGTACAATAGGGGCAAAAAGCCAAAGTAATCTCCAGGGAGAAACCCCCTCTGATCCTAGCAGGGAGGATTCAGGTTAGATGCCTGGGAGAACTTCCAAATAGCCAAAGAGAGCAGTCCTGAAAGGAGGCTGTGGATCCAGGGGAAGCCTCATCTTTATCTAGGCTTTTGACCCTCTTCCTCTCCTTGTCCCTCCTCTTCACAAATCCAAGCCACTGTTAGGGTGACTCTGTACCTGTGTTTTGACTATTTCACGGATGCTGGGGGAGGAGTCAGTGTGCACCAGCTCCTCAGGGCCCCAATGATGCTAAAGGATAGGCTCGGGTACCCTGCCACCTTGGCCTTGCCATTGTTCCTGCTCTGGAACCCATGCCCTCACCACCCGCACCAATCGTCTCAGGGCTGGGGTGACTATGAGTCTGAGGGGAGCCACCTCTGTCTCTGGGGAGATCTGCATGTGTGTTGTTACATCTGTTGAGCCAGGGGTGTGTGTGTCTGTGCCTGGGGGGGGGGAATGTGCACATCTGGGTGTCCCAGTGTGGTTTTGCTTCAGCCTGTGTTCCAGAGCTCCAGATGCCTTCTGGTCTTTGTCCCAACCCTGTCTCTAGGGTCAGCTGGTGGATGCGATGAGCTCCGGGCTTCGAATTGGGCCTCTGTCCAAAGGTGAGGCACCAGGGACTGTCTCCATTGCATCAGGACGCCTCGGTCAGCTCTGATGGCTGGGGCAGTGGGAGGCAGAGTTGCCGGTCCTGTCTTCGCATGGCCACAAGGGGGCTCTGGGACCAGATTTTTCTCCTTCCTGCTGGAGCTGCAAGGATTCCCAGCAGCCCTAGCACACTGAGCTTTTCTGGAAGTGTTGGCCATTCTCCTGGAGCTGCCACTAAAGGCTCTCTGCCAGGCTGGGAGGCCGCTGGAGGAGGATGCAGCCTTTGCCCTTCATAATCCTATTCCAGAAGTACCTCATTTCTCTGTCAGGAAGTCCTTCCAGCTGTCTACCTTCCATTTCTACTACTATTAGGGGGAAGAGATTGGGCTGAGTGAGCCATCCTCCTCCTCCTCCTTCTCCTCTTCCTCCTCCTCCTCTTTCTCCTCTTCTTTCTCCTCCTCCCCTCCTTTCTTTTTTTTTTTTTTCTTTTTTTTTTTGCATTACAACTCTTCCTTCCCCCAAGTCTTGAAGTGAAGTACTTATTCTCTTCTCCATCCCTTGGCCATTAGCGCTCAGATGATGCTCTCCCATTACGGCCAAGGACTGGAATGGCAGCAGCAGAGAAGATGTAAGCTAGACATTGGGAAGGACTTCCTGGCAGAGTGAGGCATGAGCCGCTGGGCTTGGTATCAGAGGGAGGCTGAACACAGGGAATTTGCCTGTTTATCTAGGGTGAGGCTCTGGTTCTGTGGGTTGGGAAGAGTCCTCTGTGATCTATAGACACCACCTGTAATTCCCTAGTGAGGTTAGAGAGGAGGGCTGGGTACAGTTACTTGCCACTGTGCATCTCTGACTGCAGAGAACCATGGATGTTGCTGGATCCTTGGGTTTTGGGGTTGGGGAAGAGAACTATGTGGGGTCCTTCAAAGGAAAACACCTGAGCCATTCCCTCCCCTGGCTGGTGATCACTGGCAGAAAGAAAGATGAAATGACAGAGCAGTTTTTGATCCACTTAAATGTGTCTTCAGCGTCCCTGTTAGGTCTCCAGATTCTTAGCTGGAACATCACAACCTACTAGGCAACGACTGAGTTGATGCAGGGGGCCCTTCCTGGAGTGGGGGATGCCACCACGACTCCACGTTCTACCACAGGGGGTGGGGGGGAGTGGTCTCTTTCTGTCCTCTATACTTCTACTTTCCAAGTGGGAGATGAAATGTCATTTGCCTCTCTTTCTGGTCTGTCTTCAATGTTGAGAGGGCCCTGGAGTTGTGGGCGTAGAAGGGTTTGGAATCAGACCCCACCTCATGGAGGCAAATGGCAGACCTCTCTGCCTCAGTCTCTACATCTGCAGCATGGGAATTACAGCTCCTGCGTCTCAGGTGAGCTTTAGGGGACGGTGTGTGTGAAAGAGCCTCAGGTCACTCAGCTCAGCAGGTGCTTCCACCCTCCTCCCCACCCTAAGCTTCATTGTTCTTGGAGAAGGGGAGATGTGCCCATCTCCCAGACATGAAAATGAAGGGCAGGAATGACACTAAGGCCCAAGGCTGGGGGCTCTGCTGGACATGCCTGAGAATCAAAAGTTTGGGCTCCCTCCTTCTCTTCACCCCTCTGTGTCTTCCTTCCCTCTTTCCTCATTGCCTTTCTCTGACTCTTCTCCCTTCTGCCCTCCCCCACCTCTTTTCTTTCTTCTTCCCATTCTCCCCTTAAATCTATTCCTCTGTTCCTCTCTTCCTCCCTCCCTTCCTCCTCCCTCCTTCCTTCCTTCTTCTTCCTTCCTTCCTTCCTTCCTTCCTTCCTTCCTTCCTTCCTTCCGCATTAAGTTAGGTGACAGGGATTGTTCAGAAAACCGAGAAATGTACATCCTGTACCCCTGGACTAACTCCTGGACTTCTGCATATTGCCCCAACTTGACCTCCCCAACAGGTTGACGCTGCTGTTCTGTGTGCCTAGGTTGGAGAAATAAGGTGGTGATGAATCTGGTCCAATTAAACAATGTGTGCTCTGTGGAGAGAGCTGAACAGGACACGATGGTCCCTGTCCTTGAAGGACTTGGGTTAAAGAGGAACTGGGCTGGCCGTGGCAGTCTGACAAGTGCTGCCTCAGAGGGAGGTTTAAGTCTGGTGCTGGGGAGCCAGGAGGTGCACTGGGAAGGCTTCACCAGAGGAAGTGAGAGTTGAGCTGGATTTTGAGGGATGAGCTGGAATCTTCCCCATTCATAAGGGGGTGGGAAGAAAGGCAGTCCTGTCAGAGGGACCACCATGTGCAAAGACATGTTGCTAAGAAAGGGCGAGAATTCAGGAACTGCCAATAGTTCGGTGTCATTAGAGCCTAGGGAGCTTGAGGAAGACTACAATCCTAATCCAGAAAAAGTTAAGCAACAGTGTCTAATTGTTAGCTCACTGGCTGGACAAGAGGGTCCAGAATAGGGCATCGTTGCTCCTGACCAAATGATGAGGAAAGGCTAGGACAGGGGACATTAAGAAGAGTGTCTTGGGCTTCTGTTTCCTTCCCACTTGCTGCCTAATTCTGGGCCTCAGTTGTCTTATCTATAAAATGGGGATAGTGATGCATCATCTACCTGAAGACAGGTAAGATGAAACAGTATGGTTTCTTGAGGTGCCTGCCAGTATTGAGAGCTATAGTTTTATGATAACTCTGGGCTGTATGACCAGGGGAATCTTCATGGAAGACAAGTGTTTTGTGTCTGGCCTTCAAGGATGATAGTGTCAAGCTAAACAGAGAGGGGGAAACGTGGGGACAAAGGGCAGAGGCAGGACAAGTGAAAGTCATGCCTGGAGAGCAGTGTGTGGCTGGCACATGGGGTTGGGAGGCTGGCTCTAAGGTAGGAGAGGCGGTGCCCCTAGCAAGGTAGGAATGTGACTTGTGCTGGTTGTGCTGGCCAAGGTACAGAAGAAATACTCTTGGACACCAGTGTGTGAACCCCACCCTCACTCCTACCCACCCTCTCTCTGTCCCCAACCCTCCTGGGGGCCAGACTGGGCTGGAGAGAGCCCGGGGTTGGAGAGGGCTGAGTGGGAATCAGGGACATGCAAATGAGATGCAAACAATGTGTAAATCAGCCACTCCCCCTAGACCCACTGCCTGAGGTCTGTTTTGTCTGATGCTGAGCCACAGGAGGGTGGGGCGAGGGTTCTTTCACCTTCCTTTCCAGGGCTCCTCCTGCCTCATTGGCTGTGCCTGGCCAGATGTGGGGACAGAGTACTCTACTGCTTTTTCCCTTCTGCAGGCCAGGAGCTATTCCCTGAACTGGAGCCCTTGCTCCTCCGGTCCATCTCTGGTGGTTTGGCCCGGTTCTTGTGGGAGCCTCCCAAAGCCCACAGGAAATGTCTGAATCTCCCTGAGAGGGAGAGTGAAGGGCAGGTCAGAAAGACGGTTTGGGACAGAAGGAGCAGCTGGGATGGGGCACAGACAGGGAGACTGACTGGTAAAGGACAGGGTGTAGAGAGGCCTGAGGAGAGCACAAATTCCCAGGAAAATGGATAGATTTGGACACAGTGAGCAAACAGCCCCAGAGGCCCTGAGAGACTCATTCCAGCAGAGACCCTGACTGACAGAGACAGGGAGGGCCCTTCACATGCATCCAGCCTGGGACACGCAGTACCAGTGCCTCCCTCTGTCAGCTTCCTCTCGCCTGTCTGCCTGTCCCTGGCTGATGGTCCCTTTGTCTGTCTAGCTCTTTGTTTGTTTGTCTCTTTGTTTGCCTGTCTCTCTCCAAGCTCCCTCCCCGCCACCCCCACTCTGCTGCTGTCTCTTGGTCCAGACCTCTCTATCTGTTGCTGCCCTCTGCCTCGGCCATTTCTCTGTGGAGAGAAAACTGCCTGCCGGGATTGTGGGACCCCTGGGTCCTTGCCTCTTGGTCTTGGACAAGTTCTTGCCTTTCTGTCTCCTGAATTCGGGCCTCAAGTTCCTCCTTTTGAGGATGGTCTGGCCCTCTGCCTCCTATCATGTTTACGAGATTCAGGAGTGTGGGCAGGCGACTGTATTTATGATTGCTCAGATACTGGAACAAAGGGTTTAATTCATTTAAGAGGCAATACTACTTTTCAACCTTCTAGGGATAAAGCAAGGAGAAAATAATGACTGCAGCATGAAGCACAGAGGTTAGACATTCATAGGGACTTCCCAAAAGGGCAGTGTGGGAAATATTAAACAGGTCAGATAAAAGAGATTCGACAACTACCTTCATAATCTCCTATGGAGAAGCACCATGAAAGGTGTGGGGGAGATGAGCAACGTGACCCTCCCTAGTCTGTGCAGTATAAGAAGACGACTTTTGATGTTGTGAGGTAGCAGGGACTTACATGAGGAGGCTAGGGTACCAATCCCTGCCATCACTCACCCTAGGGTCCCACCTGTGCAACCTCGCAGGTTGCTGGGGAGAAGGCCCAAGGGGAGAGGGGTGTGGAGGAAGTGCTATCTTTATTCCCACCTCTACCCTGTTTCCCCACCATCTTCCCAGGCTCAGGACCACCCCGCCCCTGCCCCCCCCCCAATCCATGAGCGATGGCTGCTGGGGACGGAGTGATGTATGTAATGCAGATAAAATGTCAGCAATTCTAAATGGGTCCGGAGATGCCGCCGTGGGGGGGGGGGAGGGAAGGAGAGAGGGCGGAGCAGGGGGGAGAGAGGAAGGGAAAATGAGATGTGGGTCCTCACCAGGACCGCAGCAGGGGCGAGCACACCCCCTCCCTCCCCCAGCAAAGGCCGGAGGAGGGGTGGGCCCAGGCAGCAGGAACCCAAATGAGATTTTGAAGAGGGAGCTGGAGGGTGGGGGTGGAGGAGAGGAGGAGGCGGGCGGGGGCAGCAGGCCGGAGCTGCTGATGTATAGCGGTTTCATAACTTCCTCAGTATTAAAGGCAGGTTCATGGGGAGGGCAGCGCCATTAATCACCAAGCTGAATGGGGCTGGGATTTGCTGAGAGGCGCGCTTGCTGTCTGCTGCGCCTGCTCGGCTCAGGGTGGGAGGGGGCAGGCAGTGATGCCCCTCCTGAACTAGGGGTAAGGCCCTAGGAATCTATTCTGGGTGTTGGGCAAGTGGGTCCTTGCCAGTAATGAAGGGAGGGTGGGTGCTGTGGACCCTGGCAGGATGATGAGGAGGGTTAGGACTGAGGCTAGAGGAAGAGGGGTAGGGGCTGGGGGGAATGATGGGGGGCATCAGCTCAGGGGACCTTGGGGGAGAAAAACTGGGGAGGGAGAATTGCGCATTTGAACATGAAATTGATCACATGTAAATATAATGCAAATGACATGCAAACGAGCACAGCATTTCTCTGGGTCCATAGCTCAGGCATTCTCTTTCTTGGACTGAGAATTGGGGCCAATTTGCATCCAGTTCCATGCCCACTGATTTGTTTCTTTATTATTAATATTTTCAGAGGGAGAACTCAAGGTCTCACTTGTTAAGGGGGTGAGGGAGCCAAGGTGGGGCTGGTCCTCTGGGCTCCCCAGGAAAGGGCGAGGCCACTGGGGAATGGTAGCATCCGGAAAACTGACATGCCTGAGTGACAGTGAGGGAGCAGGGTGGTAGGACCCCTGGGCTCTGTGCCTGAATGGATGGGGGTTAGAGAGGCTCAGCAGTGAGGCAGAAGATAGAGAGAGACAGATCCCCACAGCTTCAGATACAGACCCCGAGCAGATAAGACGAGGATACATCCCATGTCCTACGAAGCAGGCATTGTTCTTCTCTCCTCCAGGTAGAGAACAAAACGGTCAGCCAAAGGTTTAAAGAGGTAATGATCTTCCTGAGGTCACGCCACTGGTAAGTGCTAGACCCCTAGCTCCACCCTCCCAGGCTCAGGACCACCTCAAGCCCAAGTTCTTTTGAAAGTTCAGTGCTCCTTTTAACTCACCATCAAAGAATCTCTGAAAGAGATAAACAGAAATAGAGAGCAGGTATTCATGTTGACCGCAGGCATTTATTGAGCACCTAATAGGTATAAGGCAGTGAGTCTGCGGTCAGGAGAGAGAAGACTGAGTGCTGACCTCTCAAAACACACAGTCTAGCAGGGGCCATAGGCATTTTAGCAATTAGTGAAACACTTAACAGTTGAGGACAAGGGTTACCAAGGAGGCACAAGCAAAAGGAGGATCAGAGAATGTTTCTGAGGGGAGGTGGCATTTGATGTGGGCCTTGGGGAGTGGGTAGAATGTGTTCAGTGGCATAGATGGGGAAGGAAGATGTTCCAGGTAAGGCAGACAAGATGGGCTACAGTGCAAAGGGAGGAGAGGAGGAAGAAGTGGAGCTTTCCAATGTGTTGTAGCATGGAGTGTGTGGAAAGGTAAGAGGGAGGACAAGCTGAGACGGTAGGGTAAGGGGGCTGAGGGTGTGAGAGAGTTAGGAGGCCAAGGCAGGGATGTGGATGTTACCTGAAGGTCAGCTGGAAGTAGAGAAAAGGGTAAATTATTCATTCGATCCTTGATTCAGTAAACATACATTTATTGCGCACTAACCGTACGCCAGGGCCGCGCTGGTAACTTGGAATGCAAAGATCAGCTGTGATCCTCTTTCAGGAAGTTCAGCCAACAGCAGTGTTGTCATCAGTAAATGGAGTACCAGAGTGGGTCCCTCACAGCGTTAGCGTGAGAATTAGACGAGAGTATCTACTTCACATACTTAGGGTGTTGTCTGGTGTAGAAGGAAGTCAGGAAGGGTTTGCTGTTGTTGTTATCATCCTTCTTCTGAAAGGTGTGGAATGGAAGATAGAGGCAGGGAGAAGGGTCAGCAGTCCACTGCGAAACTTGGAAAGAGGTAGAGTGGGGCAGTGTGAGTGGGAAGGAGGGGACAGGTTCAAGAGGGCTGCAGGCACAAGTGAAGGCAAGTGACAGTGCCAGAGACAGGGGCAGGGCAAGTGTGGCCTGGGAGTACTGTAGGGGAGGAGCGGGGCTGGGAAGATTCGAGTCCCTGCTCTTTTGCTGGCTTGCTAAGGAATGCAGGGAAGGGCAGGGCCTGGGTGGTGGGTCAGCTGGAAGCTGAAGTTCTTGGGTCCTCTTCCCACTTGGCTACTTGGCCTCCTCCCAGACTCATCTTGACTCCTCAATTGCTTAATTTCGCTCAACTTGTGGGAGATACTGCTCCCACTCTGCCAAATGTGTAACTTCCATCTTCCTGCTGTAGGACTTGGGGACCAGTCCAGTACCCTTGGCTGTCTGTTTGTCTGATGTTTGTGTGGTCCCCTCAGGATAATTGCTCTGGACAACTCTAACACCGCTCAGACAGATTGGCTGGCCTCCTGGCCCGACATCTCCCACCACTGCATCAAGCCAAATTACTCAGCCCCCCCAAGCCCGAGGCTCTGGTGAAATCCGATTATCAAGGAGAGAGCTGTGCTGAGCTGACAGCTCCTCCGATAATTGCTTCCCAAGTAAGCGATGCAAATCAGCCCATCCAGCCTGTCCCTGTTCCTCTCCTTGGGATCCAGGTGTCCAAGCCCCAGGAGAGGGAGAACACCTGAGTTGGGGAGACTCGGAAGCTGTCACCTGCCTTCGGTTAAGTGGCTATCAATCCATAAAGCTGGTCTGTGTTGCCATGGGGCTCGGGTGGGGGTGGTGGGATGGTGAGGCTTGAAGAGGGACTCATCTGGCTCTGCATTTTTGTCTTCACCGAGAGAGTGTCATTCTACCCCTCCCTCTCACCCTTTGGAGAAGAATCCTGTGTACCCATTTCCCAGTAGGGTAGGTGATGGAAGAGATACAGAAGACACAGAGATGAGGAGGTGGCTGAACCTGTTAATAAACAAGTGGATGAATTCACATCCTGGCTCCCCTGGTTCTCTGGATCTAGGAGGGAGGTGGGAGTGGGACCTGTGGGATCCGCAGACAGTTTTCTCCATTTGTGAGTGCCCTCTCCTCCAGGCTAAGGGAAAGACATTGAGAGTTAAGTCCCCATGGAGCTGCGATGGGGCTGTGACACAATATATCTTGGGAAGCTTGAGATTTTGTACCCGTACGAAGGAGGACATGTCCTTGGATGCAGTGGCCCTTCCTCACCCCACACATGGGAGCCTCTCTCCACTTCCCTAAATTTGGGTCCTTCTACAGGCCTACTAATGACTCATTTTTAACATCTTTCCTTCCTACATCTTTACCTCAAGTTCTTTATTTCTCTGACCCCCTCATCCCATCTCCTGCTGATCTTGGAGACCTGAAAAGTACTTTCCTTGCAGTTCTGAACTTCCAGGCCCCAACCTTAGCCCTTATGGATAACTGTCTTTGTGAAAATCATCAGGAATGAGTTGCTCAGTTTTGTTTTCTGTGCCCATGTGTCCGACATGGCTCCATGACCTGCATCCTGGGTCTTCAGACTAGCATCTGCCTGAGACCCTGGCACATGGTCATAACAACAAAAACTAACCTTTATGGAGCACCAGTTCTGTGCTAGACACAATACTAAGCACCTTATGTAATTCATTTAATTATCACAAAAGAAGACATGGATTACAATGATTATCCCATTTTACAACTGTGTTAACTGAAGCACAGAGAAGTTAAGTAACTTGCCCAAGGCCACCAGTAGTAAGTGGCAGAGCTGGAATCCAAATCCAGGCAGTCTGAGTCCAGAGCCCATACTCTAAAAGCCTCTTCTAGGTCCCCTCTCCTCTCCAATGCTGTTTTAATGTTTATTGGGCTGACTGAGAGAAGGAAACTGCCTAGTGTAGTGGAGCTGGGGAAGATGGCTACATTGAAAGTCAAACATAAAAACCTTTGGGTTCCCCCGGCCAGAGGTGGCGGGAGCTGATGAGAGGACACCTGGTAATTGGGGAGAGGGGGCATGACCTTCACCTTATCTATTTCTGCTCTGGAGCAGCTAGACAACTCCCCTTTCCTACTTTGGGAGCATAGAGGCAGGGGAAGGGCTAAAAGACAGCCTAGAAGCCTAAGTGAGCCCAGAATGAGAGAGCTATAACCTCTAGAGGCCGATAGATGGCGCTCATGGCACAACACAGCCCAGGTAGCCCACAGAAACCAAAGGAAAACAAGCCAGTAGGTTAACCCCTTACAGCCTGGGCTGGGGCACCAGGATCAGGCTGGTAGGTGGCAGAAGGCCCTATCCCAAGACTAGCTGGCCCTTAGGGAGTGACCTAACTCTCTAGGTTCTGTCAAGGACACAGCCTGGGTCTGCTTCTGCTCCTGCCCCACAAGGCTCTATCCATAAATCAGTCAGCCAGCCGGTCCCTTGGAGATTTCCTAGAAAGCCAGGAGACTAAGACATGGACAAAGCGTGTTGGGAAAGAGACACCAGAACTTCAGTTTCCTCTCTCAGGCTCTATCTCTTGAAAGTTGTTGGGTGTCTGTTTCTAAGCACTCCACGGAGATGTAGAGCTCCTCATCTCCATCTTCCCCCAGAGGGATTCATCAGGTGGGGAGGAATAGTATGAACTAGAGACAGAGAGGGTCCCCAGACCCCTCTGGGGTCAGCTAAAGGGACTCACTGTGGGTTTCCCAAGACTCAATTTTTTCCTATGTCTGGACTCCCTATCTCTGGGATCCCTGGGTGAATGGGCTTACGGGGACAGAAACAGTTATCCAATTTTTCTGGGAAGTTGAAATAGGGGCGTAGGAGGTGTCCTGGAGGATCTCCACTTATCTGTCACTCATTTCACTCATTCCTGTCTGGCTGGAAGCAGACTTGAAGTGTGGAGCGGCTGCCATGATGATAAACTGGCAGTGCTTGGCAAGCAGGTGGCAGAGGGGTGGAATAGGGATAGGAGGGTTGTCTAAGGGGGTGGTGAGGCTCCTAGAATTCTTAAGCGATGAGATGATACCATAGTGTGGTTCCCCCTCACAACTAATTTTTGTTCAGAGACACACAAGAGCATAGCTCTACAGAGACAGAGGAGCTTGGGATGAGGGTAGGGGTGTGTCAGTTCTAGAAGCTCAGGATACTCTTATTTCAGTCATTCAAGAAAAGGAGGCAGAGATAGGGAGATAGATGTACACAGAGAGAGACAGAGACACACAGATTACAAGACTAGGTATAGAGATACATTTACATGAACAGAGAGAAGCAAAGACACACACATAGAGAGAATCTGGCACAAACGAACGCTCAGGAAATCATGGACTTTGTGAAGTGAATGATTAAGTCAGTTTTCAAAGTCTTGCAAAAGTGGGAGTGGTTTCTTTGGTGTCAGAGGGTCACTACTCATGTGATTCCCTGAAACTACTGCTGCACCATTAAGTTTTTGTCTGTTGATAGAGGAGCAAGGGAGGCTTAGGAAGGGGGTAGCATCCTTGTTTTTTCATCTTTTCCTGTTCTGGGGTTATTGGTCTCCTTCCTTACTACCTGTGGGGAGACGTTGCTTCTCCTTGACCTACCTCAGTCATGGCTGCGCTGAGATGTGCAGGGGATGCGGGTGGAAGTAATCTAGATTTCCAGTCTAATGAAAATCTCATAGTCAGGACACAAAAACAGACACAGACAGAGGACAAGAACAAAACTAGGAGTGGGACAACTTTGGATGATGGTGTTGGGTTGGAGTGATGGGAGGGAATGGACTGTTAGGTGCAGCTATGAGATTGAGATTGGTCAGGGAAAGTGTCCTGGACCTAGTACCTGAGGGGGAGGATTGGGAAGGATGAGAGATTATAGAGCTTGGCAAATAGCAGGGCAGAAGAGGTAGAAAAGTCGAATGGTAAAGCCATGGAGACAGGGGCGTGGATAGTAATGGCGTATGGAAAAGTCTCAAAACCATTTTTAAGAATTAGGAGATGCCAGAAATGTCTCTGTGGATGTTCTCTATATGCAATCCCTGAAGGGCTGCAAAGGGGAGGTCTCTTATACCTGCGGCTGCAGGGCGGGGAGGGGGCTAGAAATGGTCTTTAGCTATTGTTAATACTCTCAGGTGAGTTGAGAAATTGGAGATGGTCGAAGCTCCTTGATTTGCAATCGCTTTGTGAAAAGTGTCGTGGATGAATTTTTGGAAGGGTGATGCCTTTTATGGCTAGAATCCAGGATCTTCGAGGTTCTTACAGAGCCTGGCCCTCACTTCTCCATTCTTGATTTAGCCCTGAACTAAAGGATAAACTACAACTCCCAGCATTGCTTAGAGCTAATTTAGCACGCCTTCCCGAGATTTGAGAATTTCCTGCGGAAGTGATCGCGGCTACACCAGTCTCCTTCCCTAAACAAAGTAGACTACAATTCCCACTGTCCTTCGCGTCCGTGGACGGGGAGAAAGGAACCGGAAAGTGGATGGGGAGCTGGACCAGGTGAGGAAGTGAGAGACTGGGAACCTGGGGCGTCGGGGTACTCTCGGTGCTTAGGGGCGGTGGCAGGCGTGGAGTTGCAGTGTCTCTGTTTGGAGGCTCTTCTCTCTGTCTGGGGCTGGACTGGGCAGAGGGAGCGCCAAGCCCACGGAACCTGCTGGGAGGCCTGCAGGGATGGGGTTTTCCGGATCCCGTGGGCGGACGCGGAGGTTTCTTATGGAGCCGTAGTGTCGGCCGTTTTTGAACCTGGAGGGTTGAAATGGTGTTTTTGAGACCATGCTCTATTATTTTTATTATTGTTATTGGTTTAAGGATTTGCTGATTGTTCCCGTGGATTCCTGGAGTGCCCCCAAAGAATAGGGGGGCGTGGATAGTGTCTTCGATTCCTTCTTCACTTCCTGGATTTAGTGTCAGAAAGCCGAGGTGGCTAGACTTATCGCTGGATCTCACCCTTGGTTTCCTCTGCATTTAATGTAATATGACACTAATCTGTAAAGTATCCATGTTTCTTAAATCTCTGTTTCTTGATGACTGTAGATAGGACTTCCAGTCTTCTTTTGGGCTTTCATAGTACTTTGTTTGGGACATTAAAGTCGAATCACAGTATATTAGGATCGTGTATCTGTCCTCTCACAGCAGTTTGTGAGCCTGGCCTGCATTTTATTCGTTTTGGATTTCTTCCCCACCGAGAGACTGCCAAAGTACCTATCATGTGAGAGACTCCTAAATATTGGGGGGCGGGGTGGGGGCGGGAATGAGTTCACTGCTGGTGGTAGATTGGGTGGAATTTCTTATTTTCATTTCATAGATAGAGTTAAATGACTTGCTTAAGAGAACATTCTTAGAGTTGAAACCAGCACTAGAAGTTGAGTCAAGTGACACCCACCATGTGGCTCTTGCTAGCAAATCAGGCTTTGAAACCCTGGAACATGGAAAATAAGGCCTTGTCACTTTGTGTGCCCCCAGCCTTGCCGTCTCTAGCATAGGTCTCTAAAGATAGGTAGCCCCAACTTAAGACGAGAGAGATCCCAGAGCTGGAGCAGCCAATCTACTAGTGTTGGTGCTACCTGGGGAGGTGCAAAGCAAGGACTCCTGAGACATTTGAGTTCTCCTTAGCTCCCTTCTTTGATGTGTCAGAGCCCAGTTGGCAGTGGGTAGCCACCTGGAGAGATCTGTTAAAGACTTATGAGAGATCAGTTTGGGGGAAGAGTACTTAAGTTTGGACCCTGATTTTTTTCTCTTTTCCTCTAGGCTAGGGTCAGAGAACAGATTGATGAGTCAAGTTGTTATGTCAGCCCTGAGTTCCCATTTGGGGGAAGAAGTAACTCTTGACCTGAGCATGGGGTTGAACAGGAGAAAGAATTATAGTCCCTGCTCTCTGGGAAGTCCTTATGTGATAGAAATATGTCCAGAGCTTCAAGCCCTGGGAAGCAAACAGTACAAGCAGGCAGCTGATCCTTCAGTGAACTCTGGGTATAAAAGTAGAGAGGAGTCCATCAGGAAAGGCTCCTTGGTAGAAGGTAATTTTAAATAGGTAAGGGCAGAGGTGAGCATGTGTTGACTACCTAATAAGAGCTCAGACCTTAGAGATGTAGAGGGAAATTGAGCAGTGACTGGCCTCTGATTTCAAGTGTGTGGGGTAGGGGACAAGGTATGATTTCATGAAGAAGTCACGATGGTAACACTGTGATTCTCAGCCTTCACCAACCATTAGAAGCTTGTTTAAAATACAGATTCTCAGGCTTTGCACTAGACCTACTCAGTGCTGGGTGGGGCTGGGAAGCTATGGCAAATGCTGGCATGTTTGATGAGGGGGGCTTTACCAGAGGGATAGTTTGACCTGCATCTTGAAGGGTGGGTATGATTTGAATGTGTGGAGAATTGGGGAGTGACAGTCCTGGTTGACTCAATCTGTGTATTTGGTTGGGTTTGTATAATGACATGTGCAAAGTTTTGGGTGTTGGGGTAGGAAAGGTATTTTGAAAGTGTGAGTGGAATAAGCTGGAACTGGGTTTGCATGGGAGTAGTGAAAAGGACGATTGGAAGGAATGGCCTTTGTAGGTTACAAAGCTTACTGAAGTGCTCCCTCTGCCTTCTTACCTCTTCCCTCTTTCTCTTTTTCTCTTCCTCCTCCCCCTTACACATAACATCTCATTCTGTCCCTTATATCAGTATTATTAAGTGGGTATTCTTATTTGTAGTGTTTGTATGAGGAAGCTGAAGGCTCTGGCCATGGTTTTGTGGCTTGTAAGAGTCTATTCTGAGACTGGTATCATCCCACTCACCACTAAGGATTCTTGAATGTAGTCAAGAAGCTGGGCTGGGGCAGGGAGTATAGAATTACCAGAGTGGCTGATCAAATGTGTGGGTGGTTAAGAGTACAGCCTTGTATCACATAGTCTGGGTTCAAATCCCAGCTTCACGACTTGCTAACTGTGTGACCCTGGGTAAGTTGCTTGATCTTGCTAAGCCTCAGTCTTCTCACCTGCAACGTGGAGGCAATAATTCCCACCTCTTGGGGTTGTTATGAGGATCAATGAGGTGTATCTGGCACGTAACACTTGCTCACCACCTGTAAGCTATTATAATTGGCCCTATAGTCTCTGGGCTATGGCTTTATACTTGCATCTCTTTCTTTAGCACATCAGTTTCCAGGACACATCCCATCCTAGCTGGGCTTGTTTGGTAAAGGTGACATTGAAAGTGCTGAAGGTTGGCCTTCAGTAAATACTATTGGAAACCTATCATATACTTGGCACGACCTAGAAACTAGTGACTCAAGACCTGTGCCTGATGGAAAGGAGGTTTGGCATGTGGGATGGTTGGTGGTTATGGGTTATTCTCACCAGGTAATGAATGAAGAGGAAGATACTTGAAGGGAGGGGAAGGGGTCTTTTCATTACAAAAACACAATGAGCTCAGTTATGCCTGGAGGTTAGGGGATGACTGACCAGTCTCTCCTGAGCCCAGGAAATGGTATTAGGGGCCCTGGCCAGCCTGGATCCCTCCCACTCTATGGCTGAGGGGGCCTCTGTTCATCTTTTTTCCAGGGGACGGTGACATGGCTGTGCCCTAGGCTTTCCCATTGGGACCTCTCTGGGAGCCTGCAGGTGTCCTGATGGAGCCCCAGCCCTGCCCTCAAAGCTTGGCTGAGGGCTTTCTGGAGGAGGAGCTTCGGCTCAATGCTGAGCTGAACCAACTGCAGTTTTCGGAGCCTGTGGGCATTATCTACAATCCTGTGGAGTATGCATGGGAGCCACATCGCAGCTACGTGACCCGCTACTGCCAGGGCCGCAAGGAAGTGCTCTTCCTGGGCATGAACCCGGGACCCTTTGGCATGGCCCAGACTGGGGTAAAGGGCTTGGCTTCCCTTGGTGGGTGGAGTGGGAAGCTCCAAGGTAGATGCTTGGCTGCATGTGCTGTGGAGGAGGAGCATGTGCACAGCTGTGGACATGTGTGGGTGCGGGGGGCCCCATCCCCTCCCAATACACACACTCACTGGCTCCTGTGGTCTCAGACATTCTCCCGGCCTCATTGCCCATAGTTAACCAAGCACATTAATGGTAGTTCCGTTTCCCCTGTGAGCTGTCCACTAATTGCCTCTGAGAGCCCTTCCTTCCGCCAGCCCCATCCTTACCTTACCGGATCTCCCCTCTCCCTAGAGTGTGGTTGGGATTAAGAGAAGGACCAGGACTGCTGGGACCTCAGGAGAGACTGGTTGACAGGGGTGGGTATGGAAGAAATGCAGCGCATTCAGGCAACCTGAGTCCTGTTTCTTAGCTGAGGCGAGGTTCAGAACAGAGCCAGGGTCCAGAACCTGCTTGATTTCCTTTCAGACTTCAGGATGAGTGACTGCTCCTTGGTGGGGGTGCTTGGCAGGTGGGGGAGGGGAAGGGGCTTCAGGGCAGGAGGCTCAATCGCTTTTATTGACCCCAACTGTGGCATGAAAGGTGATCAATGATGATCGATGGAAATGACAGCCTGAGGCTTGGGGCGAGGGCACCCAGAGAGCACTGGTCAGCCCTGTCCTTGTACCTTCTCTAACCCTGGCAGTCTTTCTCAGGCCTTCAGTCTGTCCTAATACTACCCAGCATGCCCGGTATAGGGCCAGATATCCCTTTGTACTCCCTGTATGTGGTCCCAGAGGCTAGTGGGGGTAGAGGCCAAGAAATAGATTCTTCTAGACCGCAGTCCACAATGAGAAATTTGAGGAAGACCGGATCAAACCACAGGTCCAGGAATCCTTGTCTCAGGCCTTTGGGCGAAGGTAGCAGAGTTGGGGGTGGTGGGTGTCCACACTAGATCCTCATGGAGGGTGGAAAGGGGTCCGTTGGTCCAGAGCCCGGGTGTCAGGTCTCCAGTTTGAAGCCCTCTTGTCTCTCTCCTTCCCCACAGGTGCCCTTTGGGGAAGTGAGTGTAGTCCGAGACTGGTTGGGCATTTGTGGCCCAGTGCGGACCCCTCCCCAAGAGCACCCTAAGCGACCAGTGCTGGGACTGGAGTGCCCACAGTCAGAGGTGAGCGGTGCCCGGTTCTGGGGCTTTTTCCGGAACCTCTGTGGACAGCCCGATGTCTTCTTCCATCACTGTTTTGTACACAATCTGTGTCCTCTGCTCTTCTTGGCTCCCAGTGGGCGCAACCTCACCCCCGCTGAGCTGCCCGCCAAGCAGCGCGAACAGCTTCTCGGGCTCTGTGATGCAGCCCTCTGCCGGCAGGTGCAGATGCTGGGGGTGCGGCTGGTGGTGGGAGTGGGGCGGCTGGCGGAGCAGCGGGCGCGGCGAGCTCTGGCAGGCCTGATGCCCGAGGTCCAGGTGGAAGGGCTCCTGCACCCCTCACCTCGGAGCCCACAGGCCAACAAGGGTTGGGAGGCATTGGCCAAGGACAGACTGAACGAGCTGGGACTGCTGCCACTGCTAACAAAATGAGCCCCCTGGGGTCTGGTGTAGGACACTTTCAAGGCCGGCAAATCATTCTTGGGCAACGAGATGACTGCGCCTCCTGGACTGGAGCAACAAGGCCCTCCTTGGTTGCTGGAACCTGCCGTGGCAGTTTTGACACTACTCCTACTTGCCCTCCTGATTCCTGCTTTCTTCTCCATCCTTTGAACATTGCCTCCTTGGTCCCAAGTATCTCATTCCACAGAGTCTGCACCTGCAAACTGATCGCTTCACTTTTTCCTTGGGAGCCTGTATTCAGCTGAGAGTGACTTCTGTTTTAGAGTAAAGATCCTGCCAGGATACCCACACATTCCGATAGAACAGTACCCTTCAGCGGGCCCTTTTCCTCACACAGACCAGGACAACGCATGGGGCATGGATGTTAAGAATGAACTTACGGAAGACAGGCTGGATTGGAGAAAGAATTCAGTGTGGCAGAGTGGGAAAGGTCAGAAGACCTGGAGTTTCATTCCAGCTTTGAGACTCGAGACTTGTGAACTTTATGACTTTGGACAAGTTGATTAACCTCTCCAAGCCTCAGAATCCTCAGCTGTAAAATGGGGATCCCTACCTCATGGGTTTGGTGTGGGAATTGATTGACATAACACTTGAAAGTGCCTCGTGTGATGCTGGCACATGGGTGCTCATTACATCTCTTCTTTCTTGCCTCTGGGGTGGCACTGCACTACATGGGAAGCCCCTCCATTCGAAGACCTTGCTGAGCAGTGGGGTGGTAGTGGAGATGGCGGCGGGCGGGGGGGGGGGTCTCCACCTGTGGCCTGGGCGAGGGCCAGACTCTTCCCCTGCCAGAGATGGATCAATGACATTACATAAAGCCCAACCTGTCATTTTTCAGTCTAAGCATTAAAAGCTCCTGCATCTTTTTGTGTTGGTCCATTTTTCCCTCCTGCACGTCAGAGCTAGGAGGTAGCTGTGCAGTTTTTCCCCTCTTACCTCTTCACTGCAGAGTGTTCTCTTCAGTAGCCAGGGGATGGTGTAAACAGATCTCCAGTTGCCTTACCAAATCTGCAAAGTCTTTGTTAGGAGTGTTAAGTGTTGTCTGCCACTGGGGGTGCTGTGGGGAGCAAGTGATGGGTGGATGGGAACCTCATTTCTCCAGACAGCTCATTTCTTATATCTGCTGCATGGTGGGTTGGTGTGCCCCTTTGGAAGGGTCAGGAAAGTAAATCAATTTGGGAGCAGAGCAGGTCTTAAGACCACCTCAATGAAGAATACACAGTTGGACTCTTATCTCCTGGAACAAGTCATCTCCAGCTTTCAAAATTAATAAGATTTTTAGTATAAGTCCAGTCCCCCTCCCCCAACTATATAATAAGGAATTCGACTGGTGTTTGTCCTTGGTTCTTTGGAAGGAGCCTCTAAATCCTTGAAATTTTCCAAGTGATAGGAATTTTTGCTATTCACGATGGATCCCTTAGACCACACCTGAGTTTATGCTGAAGTTTAACTGAGGGTGAGGGCTGACTATGCCACAAAGACCAACCATGTGATTAGAGGGTTGAGGCTTTGAACCAGGTGATAACCAGCTTGACCTCCAGGGAGGGGATAGGGGCTGGAGATTGAGTTCAATCATGTGGTCAGTGATTTCAATCAATTATATCTATGTAATGAAATTCTAATAACCCTGGACACAGGCTTTGGTGAGCTTCCTGGTTGGTGAACACATGATGTGTCAGTAGGGCAGTGTGTATGTACTTCTGCGAGGAAAGGATGCGGAAGCTGTGTTTAGGACCCTCCCAGGTCTTGGCTTATATGTCTCTTCTTTTGGCTGGTCTTGATTGGTACCCTTTATGATAAAACTGTAATTGCAAGTGGAGAGCTTTACTGATTTCAGTGAGTTATTCTAGCAAATTACTTAACCTGAGAAGGTCATGGGGACTCCTGAATTTGTAACCAGTTAGAAGTATAGGTGGCCTGGGGTCCCCTGAACTTGTAGCTGGCGCTGAAATGAGGGCATTCTTTTTGGGGACTTTGCCGTTAAACCTGTGGGGTATGAGCTAACTCCAGGTAATTAGCATTAGAACTGCATTATGGACTTGCACCCCCACATGCCTTAATCTTCTTTTCCCCTCTCTGCTGTCAGTGCTACAGTGCTAAGTAGTCAGTATCCTGAGTCGCAGAACACTGGATTAGGCAGTGTAGATTAAATGCACATTGTTCCTTTCTGTATTTAGCTGAGGCAGTCAGGGAAAGCTCTCTGGAGGAGGTGGCATTTCAGGTGGGCTTAGAGAGTGGGAAAGTTTTAGAGAGTTAAGAGAAAAGCATTGTTATATTCAAGGGGTGGCGAGTAGATTAACATTAACTTGGCCTAGCTGGGAAGAAAAGCTGGAGAGGGAAGTTGGGGTCAGCTTGTGAAGGGTCTTGAACATGCTAGACTACTCTTTGAGTATTTACAGATGGGGAAGTGAGATGCATAGAACACACACTTAAAACGCCCAATAATAGGTGGAAACCCATAGATGGGGATGAAGCGGCAAGCCACATAGGAGGCGTAGTGTAGGTGCGATGGGTCAGGAATGGGGTTAATGTTTAGGGGAGACTTCCTAGGGGGATAGCAGAATCTGGGTGAAAGCCTAGAACTGGGGCAAGGATCATGAGATGGGGTAGTTTTGCACAGTGCATAGAGGCACAGCAGTGACCAGGATGGTGACTTGAAGATAGGTGTGGCAAAGTCACTGCTGGATCTGGCATTTAATGGGGCTATTGCCCTCAATTTGGGGGATGCATGTTGTTAGGGAGAGGCTGATTAGTGTCCCAGGCCTGCTTTTCCCAAGGACACTGAATTAATCTGCTAGGGCTGCCGTAACAAAAATACCACAGGTGATGGCTTAAACAACAGAAATTTATTTTCTCAGCTCTGGAGGCTGGAATCCAAGATGCAGATGTCAGCAGGTTTGATTTCTTCTGAGGCTTCTCTCCTGGTTTATAGACGCCTGTCTTCTTTCTCTGTCCTCCCACGGCCTGTTAGCTCTATGTGTGGCGTTAGCTCTATGTGTGCACTACCTGGTATCTCATAAGGACACTGGTCATCCGGGATTAGGGCCCCACCCTTATGACCTCATTTAACCTTAGTTACCTCTTTAAAGGCGTTATCTCCAATACAGTCATGTTGAGGGTTAGGGCTTCAACATACGATTTTTTGGGGGGAGGGGCGGGGACACAGTTCAGTTCATGATAAGCACCTACAGTCATGTTACTGCTTTTTCTGTCCCTCACCAGTATAACCTCTAACAAACGAGGGTAATCAGGAGTGCCTTTTCTCCAGTCTGAGGGGTAGAGGCGTTGCTACAAAACAATATTGTGAGAAGTATTTTAAAGCCAAATTGAAGTGATTTGTATCATCTAGAGTTCTGCAGTCTGACATAGTAGGCACTAGTCACGTGTGGCTGTTTAAATTTAAATTAATTAAAATAAGTAAAATAAAAAGCTTAATTCCTTAGTCACTAGCCATATTTCAAGAGCTCAATAGCCACACGTGACTAGTGGCTACTGATTGGATGGCACAGATAGGGAACATTCCATCATTGCAGAAAGTTCTTTTGGACAGCACTGATCTAGAGATCAGTGGCTTACAACCCTGCCTGTGAATCATTTCAGCTACGGTGGGTTAAAAAAGACGTGTTCCAGCTCCTCTTACAAGATTTTGATTTGGGAGGTATGAAGGTAGCCTTGTATCTATATTTCTCTTTGTGCTGTGGATATGCAGCCAAGATTAAGGCGGGATTGCACTGGTGCCTTGAAGGCAAGGAGTGGGTTTCTTATTTTCCTTTCTCCAGTGTGTAACTGCACACCTGGCACAAAGTAGGTGTTCAGGACAGATATTCAAGTAATGCATGAATCTGGTTTTGGAGATCTACCCCATGGTGCCATACGATAAAATGAGTGTCAGAGTTTGTTGCTTTTGCCCGGTGATGGGGATTCAAATTCTGTTTCAGAGGAGTGGTAGAGGCTTAAAAGTCCCACCTCAAGATACACATGCACACACATTCACACTTGGTAGAGGCCAAGCTGTGCTTGGGGTGAGAGTGCTTCTGAGATTCTGAGGGATGGAATGTATTGGGGCAAAAAGAGACTCTCTACTCTTTTTTACATTACTGAAACAGAGTGACAAGGGAAGATTGAGTCTTGAATTTTACCACTGTGTGATCCTTCACTTTTCTTTCTCAATTCAACAAACATTTATTGATGTCCTCTGTGTGTGCCATTTCCTACGCCAGGCACTATAGGGAGTGACAGAGGTGAATTAGGTGGTTCTTTGCCCTCACGTTGCTCACTGTCTGATGCTGGGAGATACAGGCATATAATTATGGTATAAATCAAATGGAAAATGAGTTGTGAACAAGTTCTAAACAGTGCTCTGGATACTCTCACTGAGGAAGTGATTAGCCATCAGAGTGTAGGTAGGAGGTGTGATGCCTATGAGAGAGTTCTTCTCTCATCACTTGCTCAATCTTGATACCTCTGAGGAGTAGCTGTTGGAAAAGGGGGCCACTGTGTCAGATCTCCTCAACTGGGATGGGATAGAAAACAGGATGAAGGGAGGGGCTGGGGGGCAGAAATTAGCAGGAAGCAAGGGTTGGGCGTGGCTCTGTGGGAGATGGGGAGTAGGGCTTTTTCTTTTGATTTGTTTTGCGAACCTCTGAGATGGAAAGCTGCAGCAGGTTGTATGGGGTGGGGGTGTCCAAGTGCTGGAGCAAAAAGACCAGAAATGCAGCCTGGGCATAAGCTGGGCAGGGAAGATAAGTGGAATGGAGGGAGGGAATAGAGATTGTGGCCCAGCCCAGACTAAGTCTTGACTCTTCAAATATTCTCATTTAGGAGAATGAAGGCCAGCTGTTTTCTATTTTTTCCAATGCCCCAAAGAAGGAAATAATTTCAATTGGAGCATGAGACATTGAGATTAGACACATGGATAAACTTCCCAGCTATGACCATCAGGTGATGCAGAAATAAATTGCTTTGGGGGAAGCTGAATTGCTTTCTTCTATGGAGGCCTTAATGCTGACCTGGCCCCAGCCCAAGCTTACCAATGAAAGTTGAATTATAATGTATTTGGGGAAACTTTCTCTCCTTCCCTGTTTTGACCCTTATTCTGTCTAAAAACAAAACAAATGAAACAACTGCAGTAAGATTTTCTTGCATATCTTCTTGCCCATTTGTCTGCCCCTACTTCTGGCTCAAGGATCTGTCTGATGTCAGTCTCTAGGCCCAGCTTGCAGAGGGGTGGCTGAGAGCCCAGAACAGTCCTGCATGGTGGCCGTGCCAAGCCGGGTTGCCATTTCCATTTTCGTTAATTGAAGCAGCTTGACCCTTATCATTTCAGGCCAGCAATTTCCTGTCTGCTGGTTGGGAGTGTGTGGAGGACATGCCTCAGCAGGTCAGTCTGTCCTTCCATCTACCTTGATGGTGCTAACTCCTAGTCTAGGCTGCAAAAATCACTCTCCTTTTACAGTTGATAGAGGAGAAGCCCAGCCTCACACAAATGCCCAGCTTCTCTTGGAATCTCAAATTTTTCTTTGGAAGCCCTTCCTGGTGTCTACCTTCAAGCCTACCTGTTATAATTTTGGCTCGGTTTTGTTTTTTTGTTCAGTTTGAAGAAATGTAATGATGCAGTTACCTCTCAGAACCTGGTCAGATGGTGCTGTCTGCAGTGGCCTGAGAGAAGATCCTGGAAAGGCACACAGTGGCGTGATTGGAGTGTGATGGCTTTACTCCAAGTGTGAGAGTGCATGTGTTTCACTCCTTACCTAGCTTTGAGGAAGGTCTGTGTATCACCCTGTGAGGTGACTGAGTTAGCATGATCTTGTTTCCTGTGTGTGGTAGGGTCACTCTGTAAGAACCATCCAAGGGACAGGGTGATGTGTTCCCTCTTAGGTGTGGATCTCCAGTGTCTTACATGTATTTGTGTGCTTTTGTGACCCATGGGGATCTTTTTTGTCTCTGCATTTTTTTTTAATCTCCCAGATGGACACTTGTGTAATCCAGTGTGACCCATCTTTGCTGCTGTTGTGTGTGTGTGTGTGTGTGTAGTATTTTTGTGTAGCCTCTGCATTTTCATGCATCTTCAAGGGACTTGTGTCTTTCTGAATGTCCTCTGGCTGGGTTGGGGAGGGGAGAACAGAAGGAGGAGCCCAGACACGAAGGGGAGCCATCCGGGTGGGGGGAGCGTGTTCGGAGGGGGTATGCTGCAATCTGTGACTTGGAAACAGATTTGCGGAGGAGGCGAGCAGCCCGGGCGTGCGGAGCGTGCGGGGCGGGGGCGAGGGCCGCTCTGGCCCCCAGCTCCTCCGCAATCCAATTAAATAACATTTAAATGCATAACCAGCCCGCGCGGCGATGAGGCTGTAGATTGGAGCGGGCTCGGTGGCGGGCCGCGCGGGCGGCGTTTTGTGGAGCTCAGCGATTCTGGCGGCAATTTCCCCGCTCGGCGCGGCTTTTACGAGCCGGCTCCCGGCGCCCGCCCGCTCCGCTGCGCCCGCCCCTCGCCCGCCGCTTCCCGCCGCTCCCGCCTCCACTCTTTTTTCTCCTTCGCCTTCTTTGCAGCTTTCTGGTCTGTCCGTGCGCGTGTCTCTCCCTCTGCGTCTCTGTCTCTGTCCCTCCGTCTCTTTGGGTAGCCTCTGCCTCCCTTCCCATCTGGCTGTTCATCTCTTTCCTCGGGTCTGTTTCTGACTCCCTCTGTCTGTCCGTCTGTCTGTCTGTGTCTCTCTAGGCGTCCTACTCCTCTTGCGCATCCTGTTTGCAGCTCCTGCCATCTGTCAGCATTTGCTTCTCTCCCCGTTTCTGTCCCGGCTGTGACCGCTGATGGTCTCCCCACTTTTTTCTGAATCACCATCTCATCACCGCTTGTTTCTCTTTGCTTCCTTGTCTCTCTGCCTCTGCGTCCTCCCACCCCCAAACCCTTCCCCTCAAGTTTACTTGCCCTTGCCCACAACTCAGAGGCCTGCTGCTGGGCTGTTGTGGCCTCACCTCATCAGCCTTCGTGCGCAGCCTGCCCCGAATGTGTGCTGATACACGCAAGGCAGAGGAAGGAAGGAGGCATAGGTCATGAAGAGGGAGGAGCATGGTGGATTTGAGGGGATCAGGCCATGGACAATAGAGGAAATACAGGTGTCACGAGTGCATGATTGGAAGAGACCCGTTCTTCCCTACACTTTAAGAGCTGAGCACATCCGGCGCCAGGGGACTGAGGTGCTTCCTTTTCAGGTCTGGGAGAGTATTAGAGGGATGTGTTGTCACTGGAGCCGGAAGCTTCCGTGTGTTGGGTGGAGATTGGGGTCCTTCCTGAGGAATCAGAGTGGAGGCAAATCTCTCTAAAGAGAAAGTCAGGGAAAGCAAGACAAGCCATTTTGTTTCTTGTGTGGGACCAAACTCCATTGTCTCCTCTTCCTCTTACTCCCTTTCTTAGCCCTGCTCAGGCCCCTCAACATATGGAGCCTGCCGTTTACCAGATGCTACATGCCCATGCAGATTCTGGGGAAGATCATTCCTGACAAAGAGAACAGCAAGGGCAAGGGCCCTGAAGTGAGTGTGTCTGGTGTGTTGGAGGAACAGCGATGAAGCTGCTGTGGCTGGAACAGAGAGAATAAGGGAAGAGAAGTGAGGGGTCTAAGAAGTCATGGGAACCAGATCTCCTAGGAACTAATAAGTCACAACGAGGCTTTAGCTTTTACTCTGAGTAAGATGGGGAGTCATTGGAACATTTTGAGTGGGGGAGTGACATGCTCCCTATATTTTTACAGAAAATTCTAACTGCTGTATTAACTAAGTTGAGAAAACAAGGCAAAGCAAGGAGACCAGTTAGGAATCTATTTTAGTATCAAGAGATGATGGTAGCCTGGACCTGGGAGGTGACAGTGGAGGCAGTGATGAGTAGTCAAATTCTGGATATATTTGCAGAGATAGCCAAGGGATTTGCTGATGGGCCAGATGGAGGGTATATGAGAAAGAGTGAAAGTCAGGATGAGACCAAAGGATTTGGCCTGGGTGACCGGAACTGTGGAATTGCCATAAATTAATAAAGAGAAGACTGCAGGAGGAGCTGGGTTTGGGGGCAGTCAGTTTTGGACATGTTAGGTCTGAGATGCCTGTTAGAGGCAGATGGATTCACAGATCTTGAGGTTAGTGGTGGCGTCCAGGCTGGAGATATAAATTTGGGAGTCATTACTGACACTGAATGAGTTCCCTTAAGGAGTGAATGCAGATAAGGAATAAAGCATATCCGGTGACCGAGTCCAAGCATTTCGATTGTTCGAAGGCGTGGAGCTGCAAACAAAACAACAGAACACCTTGGCTTCATTCCCCCCCAAACTTCACACACCAGCCAGACTGACCACCTCATGCCAGCCCCACCCAAGGACCTACACGACCTCCCGAAGCTCAGTGTTCTGGCTTTAGCAGCAGGGAGAGAGAATTGGGGTGAGAGAGGACCCAACGACCTTGGTTTGCCTTCATTGCTTTGCCAACAGGGAAAGCAGTGAGACACAGTGACTTGTCCAAGGTTCCTCTGCCAGCAGATGGCCAGGGATCCCAAGACAGTTGAGTGCTCTTTATGCCACCTCATTTGCCTTTTGGATCACTCCTCAGCAAGCAACAGATGCTTACTGTGTACCTGATTGTACCTCTTCTGTGCAATGGAAGACTCTAAGGGGTACAGTGGAAATAATTTGTGTCCTCAAAAAGCTTGAACTGAGGAGCCCTGAATAATTTTCCCATTCTTTTCTGATCTCTTCGCTTTCATTTCTTATGACTTCCCAACATAGACTCTCTTCTTCCCTACTTTATGCCCTAGGTCTTTCTTTCCCTCCAAGCCTTGCTCCAACCCTTCGTTCCAGAACCCTCTCCAGATCACCTGGGATTATTTTAATCCATTAGGTAGCTCAGGCCCCAAATCTTGAACTCTCTTTCCCTACTCTCATATCCAGTCCACATGCAAGTTCCATTAGTCTTGTCATCCAAATATATCCCAAATCCGATCACATCTCACAATCTCTACTTATACAATCCTAACCAAGACACTTTGTCTGCCTATACTGCTGACCACAATAGCCCCCTGACAGATCTCTCCTGCTTGTCCTCTTACAGTCCATTTTCCACACAGCAGTCACTTTGACCCGAAGCCCCCATACCATCTCCTAAGTCTGTGTGCTTCTTACTGTTCCTGCGCCCTTCAAACCAGTCTCCCTGCCTTGGTCACTTTTCCCCCAGGTGTTACCTATCTTCTTCCCTCCAGGCCCCTCAGATGGAGTGTGCTGGAGGGGCTGGGGCTGTCCTCTGTTCATGGGGGTGCGGAGGACCCCTGTTGTAGGAGGCCATCTGCCTGGAGTTGGGATGGAGGATGCTGTGATATGCTGAAGGGGACACTCAATGGGGAGGCCAAGAAGTAAGATTGAGTGTGTCTCCGAAGTGGCTAGGAACACTCAGAGAGTCTATTTTGGACTCTCTTTTCTTCATTTCCATCTTCTGTTTCTTCCTATTCTATCTCTTTTGTTCTCATAGCTCTTTCCCTTCTGTCTCATGGACTGATTCTTCATTTTTGGATGGGGCCGTGGGAGGGATGCCTCACCAGCCACAGGGTCTTGAGAGATTCTCCAGTCAAATGAACTCCTATTCCTGACCCAAGCCTCCTTCTCACTTGGGGGAGATGGGCTGGGACAACCAGATGGGGACATTGATCTCATCCTCTCCAGCCTGGGCATCCAAGCCTGAATCATTCACCACTTTATCTCCAATACCTAGCACGGCACTTTGCACCCAGTAGGTGCTCATTAAATATTTATTAAAAGGATGAATGAATGAATGTCTTGGCATTCAGCTTCCCTGTTGGACCCCTGGCCTGGCCTCTGGTTCTTTAAACTATTAGTTTTAAACTTTGATGTGTACACGAGCCACCTGGGCATCTTGTTAAACTGGAGAATTGGATTGACCAGGTTGGAGTGGGGCCTGAGGTTTGCATTTCTAGCGCATTTCCAGGGATACTGCTGTTTCTCAGATCACAGTTTGTGTAGCAAGGCTCTAAGGGGAGGTGTCTCTCAAGCAGAAAGAACCACCCCCTGCCTTGATCTAAAATGGAAAAAGAGAATGGTTATTGAGAGAGCCTGAGAGATAGTGAAAGAGAGAGGAGCCAAAGGAAGAAAGGAGGCCTGCCACCACTGGTTCAATGGTCCCCAAAGCCCCTCAGAAATACCCATCCTCGTGGTTTCAGGATACCTGGAAGCACCTGCTGTATCTCGTGAAGTGACCTCATTTCCCCAAAGCGTCATCCCTGACTTGGAGGATGAGGCTCTGGAGACACCTGCTATCACTTTGTCACTGATTGTCCCCTTACTTCTGAGAACCCTAAGAATCACAGAAAATAAAGTTTGGCAGAGGGCATGTTTGGAGTTTTTCTTCAATTTCACAAACATTACCCCAGACTACCTCTCAGCACCAGGCACACAAGTGAACAAGAGGCAGGAGGCCCATCCAATGGGGAGGGAGAAACTTGTTTGAGAGAAGTTGGGATTTGAATTTCCCCTTGGAGGAGGGTAGGGAGAGCTTTGATGAACATAGGGGAGCCTTAGGAACTGGTGAGAGGGCATTCCAGACAAAATGGACTGGAAACAGGATGGTTCAGTACATGTTTCTTTGAACCATAAGGGGACCAGCAGCTGGGTGGGGAGAGGCGGAGTGATAGAGGAAGGTGAAATTGTAGGAGTTAAGTATGAGCCTTCATGATGGAGGACTCTCAATGTCAGTCTGAGAATGGTGCGAATGCTTTTTTATTTAGTATTCATCAGGGAGCCATGGAATGGAGTTCCATGAGGAAGTGTGTATTTGGAAGAGATGTTTCTGAGAAAGGCCTTGGTTATGGGTTTTCCTGACCTACCATGAAGGGCCCCTTCTCTGGGAGTTGTCTTATCAGTCCGTCTGTACACACTGGAGATTCCATCAGGCTTTGAAGCTGAGAGGGTGGTGCCTGGGTTGGGAAGGAGCCAGGGGTGAGTGTTCTTTTCCCCACTTAATTTTGTTAATTTTGTTATGTAGGAAGTTTTATGAACTTCTGCCTTAGCTTAGGTTCTCTACCCAGGGGCTTCTGATGAGGACAGTCTATGGTTCAGGAAATGGAGAGGGAGGGAAAAATAAGGTCAGTATTTCATGGTGGCTAAGATGGTAACAGCATGGCTGGTCTGCGCTGGTGGACGCTTGCAGTCACCTACCTGCTCAAGCTGCTTCAGTCTTCAGTCCCACCAACCTCTCAAACCATGCTCAGTGTTTCAAGACCTTGGAGAGGGTGCCTCAGGCATATCACCAGTGCCGTGTGCTTGGAGCCTTTCCTGCTTAGAAACATCCAGTGCTCCCAGGCCATGTGTCAGCCTTCCTAAACCCAACTTCTAGTTTAATATGTATGTATTTCACACACAGGCATAGGTGAGTGAGTGTAGGCCCTTTTTTGCTGGCTCTGGGGAAGGGACAACCTTTTTGTGATTGTGGGAGGGAGCCTCCCCCACAAATTTGGGGTTTTCCCAGACAGGGACCCATGTCCTTTTCCCTTATATTTCTTTGTCTTCTGTCACTCTTACTGGTGCTTATTCCTTTTGCAGGCTGGAAACTGTGCCAACAGGGAGGACAGACTTTATTTCTGTGGGAAAGCGTGAGATAGTATTTTCATATGACACACTTTGGGTCCTAATGATCCCTATGCTGATGTGCAACGAGCAGGAGCAGGCAGGAGCAGCCATCCCAGCAGCACATGGAAGGTGGACAGATTGGTGGGCAGGCAGGGACTCCTTCCAAATAGGCCATTCAGGAGTGGGAGTGGGCTGAAGGACTTGGGGGCAGGAAGCCGGTCCCAGGGCGATCACACCTCAGTCTCAGTTTCTCAGTTCTGAGACAACTTCGTGAGGGCCCTTCTCTCCCTTGGTCCCTTCGCCCTCCCACTTTCATATTCCTCACAGTTCTCAATGTCTTCAGCCCAGAGTCCTGACACTTCTATAGCAAATGCACTTAGCACATCTGAGGCAAGACATCCTTGAACTGTGGAGTGAGGAGAAAAGTCTACGTCCTTGGCATTGATCACATCTTTGCTGTGTGGCACATAGCAGGTGCCAGTACGATCAGTACATGATCAGTGACCAAGTGAAGGAACATCTGGTGTCGGCGAGTAGGTGTTTTGGCTCCTACTGGTTTCATTATTTTCAGTGGTAGAAAGCAGAGGGTTAAGTTTTAGATTCCTCTGCAGTAACTATTCATCCTTAGGTTTCCTTTCCAGGAACATTTTCTCACCCTCACTCGTTTATCTGTTCCTACTCTTTCATGGGTATTTTTTATGTCTGTGTCTTATGTGGTAGACCATCTCAGATCTTTTAGAGAGGGAAGATATCGTCATCTTTCACTTCAGCCACTGTATGATTTCTTTTTGGTTGCTACCTTCCAGCTGGCTCCCAGATGAAGGGCTGCCAATCACATGCCATCACATCAGGTCCTGCTGGTCACTGCGGGTAGTGCCTGGAGAGTGAACAAAAGGCCAGTTTGAAGTTTGGTTAGGCAACGCGATTGGAAGAGGGGAATCAAGGGAGAACAAGAGAAGGTGGGAGAATAGAAAGAGGGTCTAGTAAAGACAGGGGAGAGCAGAGATGAGGCGAAGCAGGGGTAGGGGTGTAGGATCTGTAAAATGGGGATAATAGCATCGTTGTCAGGAATAAGAGTTAACTCATGAAGTGCTGGGCAGGAAGTAAGCATTATATAACTGCTCAATAAGAAAGATGATAACAAATGGGGGTAATACTGCCTATATCACAAAGGATGTTGTCAGACTCAGCTTGTAAAATACTTCGTAAACTGTAAAATGCTAATGCTTTAGCTGCTATGATTATCATTCCAGTCGTGCAGTGCTTTTCCTCTGTCCTGTCTTCATGCTAATGAAGGAGGAGTTGCCGAAGGAGGCTTGGACCCCTGGGTTTTGTTCTGCTTTGGGGACTGTTTCCTTCCTCCCCTTCTGAACCCCTGGTGAGCAGAGTCCAAGCCCCTCAGCCTCCCTGCTGCCTCAAATGCCCTGAGGTGTGGTGAAGAGAAGGTAGAGGCTGGCAGGAGGGGTGTGGGAGGGAGGCCAGGGGAAGCCAAGCTGAAAATGAAAGCTGGGGAGGGGCAGTGGAACGGCGCCGCCCAGGATCATGTTTGCATAAGGAGCTGCCCTAGCTCTGGCTTGCTGTTTTTCCAGATAGGGCTCTTCTTCCTTTGTTTCTCAGCCTATATTCCTGCCTCTTTTCTTCTTTCTTCTCTCCTAGCCATTCCCTTTATTTCCCTTGCCCCTCAATACTTCCCATAGCGCCCCTTCCAGTTCCCTGACTCCTGCCCGGAGACTCCATTCATTTTTCCTTCTGAGCTAGGGTGTCCCTGTCTGCCATCCAGTCCTCCCTCTGTAGGGTCCTCTGTCTCTCCATCCCCCCAGCTCTCCTTCGACCTCATCTCTGTGCTTTTTCTCTCTTTCTGCCTCCAAGTCTCCCATCTTTCCCATCCTGCTTCCATTTTCTTCTTTCATTTCTGGCTCTTGTTCCCCTTAATGGCCCCTCTGCCCCCCTGTCCCCAGCCTTCACGTCTGCTCATCTCCTGTTTTTCTCCCTGCCAGCATCACTACTTGAATTTAGGGTCCACTGCATAGTCCTCGTTCATGTGATGAAATCATAGAAATAACACTAATTTAATGAGCATTTACTATAGACGAGGCACCTCTAAACAATTTACGTATGATCTCATGTAATCTTCTCAATAACCCTGTGAGGTAAGTATTATTATCATCCCTGTTTTACAGATGAGGACCGTCAGGCATAGAGAAATTAAATAACTCACTGAAGAAGGTCTCGCGGTTAATAAGCCTGTATGGCTAAGGAGCCTGAGCTCTTAACCACAGGAATCGATACTGGCCCTGGGAGAAGCTGCTCTCACTTTCTCTCCCAGTGAGGCTAAAAGAGCCCCCTTTCTTTAAACCCCCATCTCCGCACCCCAAACTCCTTCGGAGGTCATTTGGCCTCTTCTTTCTCTGCACAAGACTAGATCTAACCCAGCTTTGAGAGCTCATTCTATACGATAGTGCTTCTGAGGATACATAGCCAGACACTTTAAGTATCCTAAGTACTTTATGCCTACCATCTCATTTAATCATCACATTAACTGTGAGGTGACTATTCTTCTCATCCTCATTTTGCCGGTGAAGAAACCAGAGGCACAGGGAAGAAAGTAACTTGTCCATAGTCATGGTTAATGAGGCAGAGCCAGGATGAGAGCCCAGGCGTTTTGGCTTTGGAGAACCTGCCCTCCTAAACAGTGACATTGTTTGTCCAGCCCCTGGGAAACAGGTTTCACTGTCCCCTACTCATTGCTACTAGCCCTAGCTGTTTTGAGAGGTTCTGGTGGTCCATCCCATCCCTCAGCTGTAGCCTCTTTCTCTGGCACTGTGGTGTCATCTCTGCCACCAGCACTGACAGCCCTCAAGATCTGGTCAGGCCGCTGGCCCTAATTGGTGCCCCCAGGGAGCAAGGACAAGTGTTTTCCTCTCCAGCCCTGCTGTGCTGCCTCTGAGCTGGACAGCTCCCTCGTTCCAGCCCATCCTGCGGCAGATTTACCTCTGTGACTGGGGGATTTAGCTGCTGTCCTGGCTCCTACTATAAATCCCTGGGCAAATAACCAAGCTCTGCATCAAAGCAACCAACAAGGGAGCGAGCAGGAGCAGATGGCGGCTTTGGTCATGGGGTAGGAGGGCAGAGGCAGGTAAAGAAGGCTCCAAGGCTTTCTTGTGCACCCCTGGCCACAAGGCCAGGTGGTGCCTTGCTCAGGCCTTGGTGTTCCTCTTAACTTTCAGAGGATTTAACTGCCCCACCCTGAGATGTACTGGTCCTCCGCACTAGTGGGTTCTGGTTGGTTGAAATTAAGTCTTATCCCCGCCACCCCATCTGAAGTCTACCTGACATCGCTGCAGAAGGAGAGAACTGAGTGCCATCTCTGGGTCTGATTATGCTTCGAAGAGTCAAGCATTGCTTGGTTTCCCAGGGCCCTGTATAGCACATATTGGATGTAGTTTCTGCCCTCACGCGAGAAACTCAAACTGAAGCAGGAAGTGGTTAGATCTTCCCAGTAGGAAGGGGTAAAAGATCCCAAATGCAGGTGGGGGCTGAGCAAGACCTCCAAAAAGTAGGCCCGGATGAACCCAAAGGCTGGGGCACTTCCCAAAAGGGAAGGAGGGACAGCTGCAAGTCATCACTTCCCTGTGGCCTGACACTGCCAAACCTTCCACCTCGTGGCCTAGACTCAGGAGCACAGTGTGGCTGCTTTGGGGTCCACACTGGAACTGGGGACAGGTGGGACTGGGTGGGGTTGTCCTTCTATCAGTGCCCCTCGTTTTTTGGGTTTCCCTCTAGTCCCTCTTTCTCTGATCCCTCCAGTACCTTCTCCCTGCCCCTGCCTCGTCCCCTCTATTCCTTTTTATTTGTCTTATCTTTCTCATGGTGGCAGCTCTCCATAACCAGAAAGGACTCCTTTCACTCGACTGACCAGCCAGAGGTGATGGGGTTGGGCTGAAGGTTGGGGCTCTGGTTCCGCTCCCTGGAACCTCGCGCAGCCTGGAGCCTGTCCCTGGTGTCCGTGCCATTTTGTTCTTATACTCCTCATCCATCTTCCCTGTTCCCCCCCCTTGCCCCCCTGCCATGGCCGCCTCCGCCTGGGAGATTACAGACACTGAATCAGCAGCTAGCACATGTTCTGCTGACAGGGGACTTTCTGCCTCTGAGGGCTCCTTGGTGGGTTCAGGGCCCCTCCTGAGGCCTGGGGCTCAGGTTGGGGGAAGGAAGGGTTGGGAAGAGAACAGGTGAGTAGAAAAGAAGAGGTGAGGGCAGAAGGTAAAGAAGAAAGGAAAGAGAATGGAGAAATAGGAGAGGGCGGGGAAAGGAGAGATTTGGAAGAAGGAAATATAGGAAAGATGAAAGAACAGTGAGGGATGGGGAGAGAGGGTGGGAATATGGTGAAGAGGATGCGAGAGGGAGGGGAGTATGTGTAGAAATTAGGTGGGGGTGAACCCCTGTTTGCCAGCCTGCAAGCCCAGGTCTGCTTTCCCCTCTTCCCTAGTGCCCACGCAGGAAGGCCCTTTGGAGGCCCAGGTTCATTGGGACTAGGTGAGGGGTGCAGGCTGGGGCCCTCAGGCCCTGGGTCTGGGGCTCTGTCTTGCGCCTCCCTCTCTGCCTCTCATGTGGTGGCTTGTACTTCATCTTGTTTGCAGGGCGGCTGGGCCTGCTCTCGGGGTTTAATGATCTGTGCCATTATTTATAGCTTTGCGCGCCGAGAAACACACTGAATTTATCGCTTGCTTCTATAAATAACCCTGGCAAACGGGTGCCAGGAGGAGGGCTGGAGGGGGAGGGAGACGCAAAAGAAAGAGAGGTAGGGGTAGGGCAGGGGAGGTGTCTGTAGACTTTTACCCAAACGGATCGAGCCGGCAGGGAGAGGTGGAGGCTGGCAGGACTGTTTAAGTGTGGGTGTGTGTCTAAGGGCAAGTTAATATAAACAGGACAGTGATGAGGGGAGTGATTGCGTGTTTCCGAGGGCATATGTGAATTGTCTATGTGTTTATTTGTCTCTGGTGCCATGTTGGTGGTGGTGAGGTTGGAAAGCACAAGGCAGCCCCAAGGAACGGCAGGTCTGTAAATGGATGTGCAACGGCACTGAGAGGCAGCAGTGACTAGAATCAGACCCCTTCCTTTCTCTATGGTTGGGGTGACAGAAAAAGACTACAATAAGACCTTTTTTCTCAGAATGCAATGCCAGGAGGAAGAGGTGAGGCCTAGGAAGCAGGCTGCGTATTTGTCTGTGTGTCAGGCTGGGCCTGAGGAGGCTCCTAGAGTCCTATAGAGCAGCCACCAGAGACGCCAACTCCAAGATCCAGAAGGACCCTGGCTTTGGGCATGGCGGATGGGGAGATGGTGGTAGGGGTTGTGCACTTGGCTGTAGCACTCCTCAAAAGACCCTATTGGCAAGTTCTGACCCACCCGTGGGGGACAACTCAGGCCTGCCTGCCCGTGCAAGCCTTCGCCCCTGCCACGGGTTCCTCATCCCAGCCTCAGCACTGCCCAGGACGGGTTTTGGGGACTGAGAGCCCTGGCGCTGCTCAGCCAGAGGGCAGTTGTCCTGCCTCCTCCGCCCCTGCCAGCCTGCAGACCCCTTCTCAGCACTTGACACAGAAATGGCTGTGGCAGTGATTAGCTCCGGAAAGCACTCTGCATCTCTAATGAGGACATTTGCATATATAACGAAGAACCTTCACAGGTGTTGGAGAAGCTGCCCCTCCTTTCTTTGCTTTCTTCTCTCCCACCAGCTGCTGCCCTGACCTGTAGCTCTGGGGGTTGGGGCGAGTTCCTGGGCATTCAGATGGGAGATGTGATGAGGGGTCACAGGAGCAGGCAAGTTGCTGGAATTACCCTTTCTGGGTCAGAAACAGGCAAGGTGAAATCTCATTGTATCAGTGTTCCCCAACTGGCCCAGTGCTGTGTTACATGTGTGAACATGAGCCTGTGCACGTGCACAGATAGAGGGTCAAGGTCAACATGCCCATCTCTGCCGTAGTGCGCTCAGCACGAGGTAATATACCCAGGTCAGTGCAAGTATGCATAACACGTCCCAGGCTGCACCCATGCGAAGCACCATGCACGTGGCTGCCAGCATTCGCTTCTTCACACTCACGCCCTGGCACCGGAGCAGACAATTAGAGAAAAATGCACCTGCATCAGTGTTTCCTCCATCCAAACAGGGCCCTCTCCCTCCCTCCTTTCTTTTCTCCCTCCAAACTGAAGTGTTTCTCATGGTATCAACAGCCTTTATTCAGGCCAGAAAACTACCCCCACCATGCTCATTCAGACCTATTAAGCACATGAGGCCATTTTTCTTTGAAAAAAAAAAGTGAGTAAGGGGGGCCTTTATACCCTAGAGTGGTATTGAAGAGGAAGAGAAAACGCCAAGGCCAGGGTGGCTGGTAGGGCTGCTGGTTAGGAACTGGGGGAAGGTGGAAGGGTGTCTAGGGAGGAGCAGAGACTGGGGGCTAAAGTCACCACAAGGTCATTCTCAGGTTATCCCTACAGCCTTGACTCTCTGGCTGCAGCTCAGCCAATCCCTGGGCCCCGAGGCCTCCTCCCTCCCTCTTGTTGGTCTTGTGGAGCCACGTGACAATCCCCCTCTCTGGCAGCTGCCCGGGATGATGGATGCAGCTGCTCAGCTGTACCTGTTGGGGGACAGGGATTGCTCAGCTCCTAATTACCTCCTTCTAGAGCGGGGGCTGGGGCACTGGCTGTACGGCTCCTTCTTGCTCTACTGGGGCGGGGGCTGACCCCAGAACTAGTGCCAGGCCTAGAGGCAGGCATCCCTGAGCTGCTCTGGGGTGCTGGTGGATATGGGGGAACTGGCCTGGGGTGTGGAGATGAGGAGCACTTCTGGGAGGCTGATAGAGGGAACAAAAGCACATCACAGCTACGGCGTCGGCGACCTGGGAAGCTGGGATAGGGCTTTGAATAAATGGCTTTTCTCCAAGTCCTTCCCACTGAGGGCAAGATTCAGGTTAAATGTCAAGGAGAACTTCCTGACAGTCAGGGACGAGGTACACTTGAGCAAAAGACAAATATGGAGGCATAGGTTCGAAAGACTTCTTAGCAGGTAAATGAGATCATCCTTTTCCTGCCCAATGGGAGGCTCAGGGTAGACAGCTGCAGAGGAAGTCAGCTGGTGTTAGAGAGGCAGGGCATGAGGATAAGCTTGGAATGGTTTCTTGGAAGGGTGTGGTTGGGTGATTCTGAACTAGATGTTTGAGGAGGTTGTCACAGGTCAGCGCAGGAGGCTCTCTGTCTGGGCTGGCTTGGGGAGGGACAGGGGAAATCTCAGGATTATAAAGATGGCAGAGCTTCAGACTGCTCCATACAGGCACCAAGGTCTTTAGAGGCAGACTTGTGCATTCAGCAATTCAGCAGTGCACCAGATGCCTGGGGGTTGTGAGTGCCCAGGATGGAGGTGGGCAAAGAGAGGGTGACGAGGGAATGGGACCTCTATAAGCTCTGTTCTGGCTCCAAGATCTTACGAATCCCCAAATTAGGATTGTCCATGGGTTTTAAGATGAGAAACCAGGGCAGAGTGAGCAGAGAGCTGGTGAATAGCCCCAGGAATCCTGGCCGCCATCCCCTTTCCCTGGGGGCAGTGGTTATGATTATGTGGCTGTGATATTCATTAATACCACAGGTCACAGTAACACAGCCCCGTCAGGATTCATTAGTCACCGTACCCCCTCGTTTGGAGGTCTCTCAGCTAAGGGAAGAGGGGAAGGTGTGGCATGAGCCCCTTGGTACTCCGGGTCCCAAAGGAGGACAAAAAAAAACAGCTGTCCCAGTAAGGCAGGTCTTCGCATTACTTCAGTCGCTGCTTATGGAGAGAAGCGGAGTGGGCAGGGAGGCAAGGGACAGGTGTCCCCTAATGCCCCTCCGTGGCCCCTCATCTAAATGTTTCCCCATCTCGACTTCGTCTCTCCAGGGCATTTCCCCCTCTTCCCACATTTACATGGGTCTCGTTGACCGGTCTTCACAACATTGGGTCTTCACAACCCGGTTTCACTGCCTGTCTGAGTTCCTGGTCAGCGCTCCCCACCCCCCCTCCTTACCCTTTCACAGTGCCCTTCAGCACTGTCAGGAGATTTGGGAAGGTGTCAGGTAAGGAAATGCTCACCCCGTTCCTGGTGTGCGTGCCTCTCTGCTTCTAGGAGGGTTTTTGCATGTGCACGCTGGGGTGCAGCCCCACAGAATGTCTGTGAGGGCGGCAACGCTCTTGCCCATTCAGGGTGGTCATGAGAGAGAGACAGAAGGAGCGGGAAGCTGGCTATCCATCATCTCCCCGCCAGAGCAGACCAGGGTGGTTTCGTGAAACCAGGCTTTTCTGATCTTAGCATCATACTTATGTGTGCATACACGCACACGTGCGCACGCACACACACACACACACACCATGCGCAACACACACACTCACCCCTAGAGCTAACACATTGATACCCAAACTGACAAGCTGGGGGCTCAGGTTTTCTCCCAGATAGTCTCCTCTGTGAACTACTTCCAGGGCAAATTTCCTATTAAACCTCCTTGCATGGGTCCCTCTCCTACCCCAGATGAAAACCTTCCACGACTCCCTGGTGCCCATGGGTGAGGCTTAGACTCCCGAGCCTAGCATTCAAGCAGATCTGATCCCGTCCCAACCTAACTTCCCAGCCTGGTCTCCCATAATCCTCCAGCAGGAATATCTTCCTCAAGAAGATGGGTCAAATGCACTTACATTTTCTCTCCCTGCAAGAGTCACCAGGGCATGTGCCCTCTTCCCTCTCACATCTCTATTGGGTTACGTCCACGTCCTTCAGGGGGCCTGTTTGACTGCCTCAGCTTACAGCAAGCAACTTCTTCCTTAGCTGGGTCCTCGATGTTTGGAGAATGAGACTTTCTACGGGTTGGGGTAGAAGGACCCTTTCTCCTCATTTTGAAGCCTCTCAAGGCAGGTTCGTATTTATTCATCTTTATTTCCCTGGTGCCTGGCATCTGCATGTGTAATAGCTGAGAGCCTGGCTCCCATGAGGAGCATCCATTTCAATTGGATCAAGACCCTGCTCAGGCTCTTCCTGGCTGTATGACCCTGTCTGAGCAAGCAGCTTACCGTCCCTCTCAGGGCATCAGTTTTCCAATGGCACCATGAGGATGTTAGAAGTTCCTACTCTAAGATTCCGTAATTTTGTGGTGGCGAGGATGGAGATAGATGCACAGACAGCACCTTTCACCATACACAGTAAGGAGGCTGGGGTGGTAACTAGGTCAAAGGCAATTAAACTCAAGGACCCAGAGAGCTCCCCCAGGGAGATTGGTGTCGGGTCTAGACAGATCATGTGATCTTGGACCACTTCCTTTACCTCTTACACCCTCAGTTTATTTATATGAAAACTAGGATTAATTTTGCAAGTTTCTTCGGAGCATTAGAGACGATTCAGTAGGTGGAAGATGAATGCATGCACAGTGTGTACAGGGTCTCAGCTCTTTGGGGAGTTGTGCCTGCATCCCCCTCCCTTCTCCTTTCTCTTTGTGTGGGAGCCGCACTGTTCTTTTTTCCTTTATTATTGCCTGGGAGAACCCATCCTTATCGCTCCTCCAATCAGCCCAGGAGGTGGCATTGGCATTAGGCCTTAGTGGGGTCCCTGATCTGTAGCCTGCTGGACCGGTCTGGGCTGCAGAAGGCCCCAGCGAGCTTCCAGTTAGTTCCTTTACTGCAGTCTCCTATGCAAATACTGCTCCACAGGAATCGCAGGATTTCCCACCACCCCAGATTCCCATAGTCCCCACTGCCCTGCCTCCAAGACATCCTGCCCCCATCTGACCCAGACCTCTGGATCTCTCCCAGACTGAGACATGTCCCCCTTGCCTCATCACGCTTCTCTGAGAATACTGAGGCTGGAATTGTCCAGAGGCCAGTAAAATTCCTCAGAAGTGTGAGGAAGGGGGAAGGTCCTCAGTGAGGGAGACCCTTGTCCTACTTTATGGCCTCTGAACTCCCTTTTGCATCCCATGTCATTCCTGGAAGAGGTTAGACGAAGGCACCAGTGTGTACCCCCAAACCCCTGTGCCCCAGCCTCCACAAGACCTTAGAGGCAGGAAACTTTCTTTGCAGGTAGCTGAAGGGGACCTGGAGTACGTTCAGGGGCTCACAGGGTCTGCCTTCCAGCCCCTCCCCACTCTTTGATCTCTAAGGACCTTAGTGCATCAGATTGGAGAGCAGCTGCTCTGTTTACCATGTAGGTTTATCCCACTGACGCCTCTCAGCCCAGGGCTCTTGAGGGAAAAGGGGATGGACTGTGGGAAAATCAAGGAAGAGGAGCCAAGCCCGGCTTTGGAAGGAGGCGGGGTTGGTGACTTTTCCCCTCCTTGGAGCAGCTGGGAGGATCTAGTAGAGCCTAGAGAAGGTTTCTACTAGGGAAGGAGGACCTTAGAAAACAAGCAGATGGGTCGAGAGGGGGAAACTGAGGGCAGAAAACGGTCAGCAGTTTGTGGGGGGACTGAATTTGCTGGAAGTGAAAGTTAGAGCCAAGAGCAGAAAATGCCAGTTGGGACTCTGTGAAATTGGTTTGGTTGTGAATACAACCAGATATCAGGGTCATTGTGAATAAGTGTGAGGGCGTTGGAGGCTGAGGCTGAGCCTAATGTTTTGCTTTTATGACTGGGGCTGGCCTCTGCTTGTGGGAAGCCCAGAGAAGGAAGAGGGTTGAGCAGTCACACGGCACTTGCCTCTGACCAGGGGCTGTCGTCTCCTGGCTTCCTTCTGCTCTTAGTTTCCCAGCCACTCTTGATCTGATTGAAAAATACATACTCTCCACTCTGCACAATCTCCTGTGTCTCTCCAACTCCCATCCCCGCTAAATAGTTATATATGAACTTTGACCCCGGGAATCTGCTTAGGGGGAGCATTTTGGTAAAACATGATAGAGCCTCATAAAGAACTCCAACAGCTTGCAAACAGTCTGTGCTAAATTGCCCCTTCAAGTGAAAATTAAAGCAAATGTCTGTTTTATGGCCATGTTTTCTTGGGCTGCAGCTATGGAGGAGCGTGGGCGGCTCAGCGCTGGGAAGTACACAGAGGGTAGAGGAATTCAGGGTGGTGTATACCCGGGCAGGAGACAAGCTGCTCTAAATGGGGGCCGTCTGGCCCACTGCTGCATCTCTCCTTGCTTCATCCTTTTTTTTTTCTTCTGTGCAGAAAGGGTGTAGAAATAACCCTAGCCTCAGACAGTCTCTTCAGGTCTCCTCCTCTCATAACGTGGTTTTGGAGAGTTCTTGCTCCTCGTAGGGCACTAGTCTCCACCAGCAGCTGTGGCTCAAGCCCTGAGATCATCTGGGCCAGGAATTCGACCTGGGGTCTGACACCCCCCGGTTTCTTTGGCAGGCCTTTGGGTCGCTGCTAGGGCAGCGGGAGGGACTGCTGCTCAGGTTCCAGACCACTGCCCACCCTCGCACTGCTATCTCCAGCCTCAGTCCGCTTTTGGGTATTAGGATTCTGAGGGAGACTGGTTTGAAAAGAGGTTCTAAGGTGATGATGATGGTGGTGGTGGTGAAGGAAACCACTGATCTACTCTAATCCCTTCATTGTTCAAGCGAAGAAACTGAGGCCCAGAGGGGGAAGATCCTTGGATTGGGTGCAAGGAAATTTGGGCTCTGCTTCTAATCCAAGTCATTTTTCTTCTCTGGGCCTCAGTTTCCTCATCTATAAAACTAGATGATCAGATTCCTTGAACTCCAGGGTCCTTTTCAGGCCTGTGAAACCCTAGATAAATAAGTATATAATAATGACAATGCCAGCCCATGTTTATAGACCCCTAGAATGTGCCAGATCCTAGGTGCTATGCATTTTCCATGGGTCATCCCATTTAAGACTCAATTTTATGAGATACCGTTATTCCTATGAGAACCCTAAGGCACTGAGAAGTTAAAAAGCTTGGCTGAGGTCTTTCAGTGGCAGGTGGAATTTGAACCCTGGCAGTCTCACTCCAGGGCCTGGATACTCAGTCATTACTCAGATGAGGAGTGGATCCAGGTCACCCAGCTGGGGAGTAGGTACCCAACGCCTCTGATCCCTGGGCCAGTGCTCCTTCCCCTGGACCAGGCTGCCTGTCCAGCCTCAGGCTGTCTGAGGCTGCTGGGGTCTGCTGTACTTGGGGCCATGAAGCATAGTGCTCAGGGTGCACCTTAGAGAAGGCGATTTCAGAGCCGAATGAAGCTTTTGGAGGGAGGCTTTGAGAGGCTGAGAAGAGCTTTTAGGTATATTATGAGGGACTCCAGGAAGCTGTGAGGGTTCTTCATCAGGAAACAACTGTACAATATTATATAAAATCCCCTCCCTGCCCCTCACCCAGTGGCTGTCCACCTATGAGATCCTGCAATAGAGTAGCTGGACTGGCCCAGCTGGAAAAGCCACCCAGTGATGTCACTCTCACCCCAATGCCTGTCCCTTCCACCCTGGTTATTCCAGCCTCTTCTTAGGGGCTTCACTGCTAGAACTGGATGTTGGATCTGGCTTCCTCCTCAGAAGACAATTTATGGCGACATGTCGGAGTCTCTGTTTTAATGAAGTTGCAAAAGTAGGTTAATGGGCTGTGGATGTTTTTCATTCCCCTCCCCCTGCCCCATCTCCACCCCTGGGTAGATGAATGATGCCTCTCCCAGCATAATGCAAAGTCAGCCTGAGGATCTCAGGCCTGGACTCATGGGCTCACACATCTCTTTCTTGGTCTTCTGCTCAACTGCTCAGCACCCCTCCCTGCTGCTGGGAAGGTGCTCAGAGTATCTAGCCCCGATCTTTCCTGCTGCCACTGTGGCCCAGAAGATGCTCCAAAATCTGGACCAGGGGAAAGAGCATTGCATGTTTGAGTGGCAGGGACCAGGGCAGGGGCTGGAGCAGGGGTGGGACCCTGGGAAAGAAGGAAGCTAGAGTTATAGATAATGGACTTCTTTTGGATTGGAGAGGCTTGGAGGTAGAAGTTTACCAAGCATGGACCTGGAGATCTTTGTAAGTTTTAGGGAGGAACTGAGTTTCTGGGACCTCTCCGGTTGCTGTCCCTGCTCCCCTCATTCATCTCTGCATCTCCTGGTGCTGTGTATGATACATGGCTGCCTTTGCAAATGTTTGCTGAGTGGACGATGAGTGCGAGAGTGACTGAATCTTCCTTTCCTACCTCCAGTCTCTGGGAATAGAATTCATCCTTACCCATGTTCACCTCTGAAATGGCCCTCACTCAGCCTGTTCCTGTTTGGGACCCCTTCCCTTCCCACCTCTCTGTTCAATCCTTCCTTGACCCTTCCACCTCTCAGAGTGTTCCATGATTAAGCTGCAAAAACAATTCTCCATTTGTTTGCCTGGGTCCAAAATTAGGATATGTCATCCCTGGAAGATGACAGGAGAATGGTCTATATTTTTTTCCTCCAGATTCTCCTCTGCCTCAGCAACACCCAGGCTGGGCTCTAAGATTAAGGTGGGAGCTCAGAGCCTGGCTGTTGTTGGGAAAGCATACCTGGGCGGACCATGCTGCTGCCTAGGTCCCTGTCCCTGGTCCTTCCTTGCCACAGAAAGCCGGGGCATGCACAAAAGCTGTCCTTCAATCACTCCCCTGGGAACCAAGGATCCGTCTGCACTTCCAACCACTTGTTGTCAAAAAACGCGTCTGGGGGCCAGGGATCGGCACCTGAAAACCAAGATAGGGTGGAGCAGGGCCTCACTGCCCTGCAACCTCCGATTATCTCCCTCTTCTGGGAACCTGGGCCACCTCTGGCTTCTCTGGGCCCAGGCAGAAGTACAGGTTTGTGGCCTTTTAGACTAACCCTATAGAAGACCCAGAGAAACCCCACCATAATCCCCAGGGCAACTCCATGGTAATCCCTACAATCTTACCTCGCCATCCAGAATCTACAAGGACAGCCCAGGCGGTGCTGCAGCGCCACCCCAACATGGCACAGGAGCCTCAGCCCGGCTCCCCATGGGAGTGCCTCTGCCTTCCAGGCTGGCCTGCTCCGCTCACCCCCAGTGTGCTGTTTCCTTTCCTGACCAGACAGGACATTCTTCTTGAAGATTCCAGTGCTTTCCTCGACCTTGCTCCCCACTCAGTTTCACTGTGGCCAAGGGAAGGCCGGGTTCACAGGGCTGGATGTGGGTCAGTCTGAGTCCAGTAGAGGGACCCAGTTGTTTGCCACCTTGTCAGGATGTCTGAGGAACTCAAGCAGGAGACCTAGAGGTTAGACTTTGGGGGCCCTGCCTGAATCAGTGCAGTTTTATTCAGAGACGAGTGAGCAGAATGAGGATGCGACTTCTCTTTTACTCAGTCCCAGCTGAAGGCCCCCTCACCTGAGATGCTGGGGAAGGGGTCTGTGAGGACAACAGACCAGATGGCTCCTAGCAGGCCAGGAAAACCCAGAAGCCATGATGGTTTACACCTGATATGGGAATCCTGGGGCTTCTGTGGAAATTTCCACTGATGAAGAGAGACGGGATTGCTGGGTTCCCAGGACTATGGGAACCAGACACTATCCATATGTACATGCATCTACTGTACAGATCTATTTCAGGTCTGGGTCGGGGGCAGGTATGGGAGGTGAAGATGAGGGTAGGGTTGGGAAATGACAGTTCAGAGGGATGACACAGAAGCCAGCCACCTTGGTCTGATGGAAGAGGAGACTCGTACCCAGGGCTGACTTAGGAATAGATGCAGCAGGTTGTTCAGTCCAGGGAGGAATAGGAAACTGCAACCAAGGGTTTCAAGTCAGGAGGGCTTCATGGAGGAGGAGAGTGGGCAGCAGGATTGGAAAAGAAGAGAGGTAGAGTTGGGGAGGATTCTGGTTGGGGACTCTGAGACTCTACAGGGGAGGAGGACTGTGAGGTGATTCCTGGCCAAGCTGAGAGTTATTTCAACCTGCAGGCATCTCTGGAATGTCTGGGTATAAAATCGTGAGGAGAATTAAACATGGAGTCCGGAGGCTGAGGGACTCTAGGCTTTTCCCTCAGCCCTCGACCTGGAGCAATTCACGTGGACTTTTAGTGTCTTCTTTCTCTAATCTTAGGGGATAAGAATATCGAGCATCCTTGATTCGTTTTTTGAAAAGCTTCTGACAGGTGGGAAAACTACTTGGGCGAAGGCTGTTTGGACCCATGTTTTAATAAAGCAATGCCCTTCTTTCCCTGGTATGTAAGGAGGCAAGTTCTGGTGGGGACTTAGACAGCGTTCCAGTCCCAGCTGTGCCACTAGCCGGTCCCTTCTATACGCTTTGGTTTTCCCATCTATGAAACAAATGGCGTTGCACCGGCTGATGACTCCGGGCCGCATCCTCCATTTGATATTTGCTTAATAATTTTCAAGGTCCTCGTAAGAATCAAATGAGCTAATGAATGCTGAGACACTTTGCCAAAACATAAAGCATGGTCTCATCGTGAGGGATCGAGGGGGCTGCCTGAGGCTAGGGGAAAGGTGCTTTGAGTTGGGCCATGGGCCACAGTCCATTGGGGCTGTGACCCCCGCAAGCAAATGCAGGGAGCCTGGCTCAGGTGGATGCCACCCCCTTCCCATAGCTATGCCTTCCCCCTTCCCAGCCCAGCCCAGGCTCTGGGAACCAAGCCCTGCTGAAGTTGGGGGTGGGGCTCCCAGAGGAAGGGGCAGAGGGGGTGGGAGCCTCCCTTCCAAGTGGCTCCTAGCTGGAGCACAGCAATTACGCAGGAGGATTTATGTCCCTTTGCCTTTAATCGGAAACTCCGTGTCAAGAAGAAAAATCTGCACTGTCCTCCGGCCCAGCTTCCTGCTTTATCATTATTATTGGAGGAAGGTTGATTTGGAAACTTAAGGAAAAGTGGGGTTGGGGGTGGGAGCCATCAGGGAAGGGGTGGTGTGGGGCAGAAGGGTAGCCTTCCTACTGCTTGTTCTGGTTTGTCACAAGAAGGGAACAAAGGACAGGACAGGGGCTGGGGTCCTGGAGGGCAGGTGAGAAGAGCCTAGAGGGACACTAGGGAAGGGCAGGGTCTAGGGGGTCATGGAAGAAACAAGTGTCCAGGAGCTGGGGGGGGATACCAGGAGCAAGGGAAAGGGTGGGTGACTGTAGGGGACAACTGGGGGCTGAAGGGACTTGGGGAGAGAAGAAGAGAACTAGGGCTCATGGTAGAGGAAAGGGCAGCCAGCTGCTGGAGGGACACCGGCAGTGGGGAGAGGGTAGAATGGCCATGGCGGCTTCCAGGGGCTCTCAGGGGATGCTGTGGAGAGGGAGAGTGTGGGATAACCAGAGGGGACACAGGGTGGGGGAAGAGGAGGTGCTGAGGGTCATGGAGGGAAGAGGCAGCCAGGGGCTGGGAGAGGGAAGGTGGTAACCAGGATAGTCAGGGGCTGGAGCTTGTGGGGAAAGCTCTACCTGCTGACCTGCCCCACGCATGGCCCATTGTCTCCTGGTCTCCTGGGTGGAGGGGCTGGCCTCCCACAAAGCCCCAGGTTTCCCCCTTCCACTTTGGGAGCTGTTTCTCCAGGCAATGGGATATAGTGACTGGGAACATGCTGAGGGGAATGCTTTGACTCTCAGGCCCTTCAAGGACTGGAACAGAAGTGTCCAAGGGGGAGAGGCCTGTGCTCTGGGAAGGAGAGAGATCCAGGAGAGAAACCACCTGTTCTAGCATCTCCCGCATCCCTGATGGAAGTCCCCCTAGTGTCTGCCCTGTGATCCCTGCTGTCACCAGGACTTCACTCTGATGCGTGAAGAGGCACTGGCTCTCAAGGCGGTCCCTGGTGCCGACATCTGCGTGCACCTCTGTGAACCTCATTTTTATGCCTGTAACATGGTGACGATAATATATACATGACAGTAATATCTACACGTTGTCAGGATTAGAGACAATTAGGTAAAAGTATCCAGCAAGTAGAAAGCCTTCAAAAGACACCATGCCCATCTGGTGCCCAATACATGCAACTTTTTTTCATTTACAAAGCCCCGATAAGTTCTCTATGCCTTTCCTCATTTGATCCTCATGACAGTTTAATGAGGGAGCCTGGGTAGCTGTCATTATCCTCGCTAGTGATGGCAACCATGGTACAGAGCCCGAGTGACTTGCTCAAGGTCACACAGCACATCACTGGAGGCAGCCAGGTAAGACAGCCCTGTAACACAACGGAAGGGGCTTGAAGACCTTCCCCTGGGACTCTTTCCTCCATCCATCCTTCCTCTGAGGGCCCCACACTGAGCCCCTTGTCCCTGGGGTCTGGGTCGAGTTTGGGGTGCTCAGTGGAGTGGCTCTGCTTTCCCATCCTCCTTCAGCCCGGGCCAGGCCCACCGTCACACACCTCCTCCCCAGCTCAACTAAGAGGTTTTATAGCCGTTTACGAGCAATTTCTGTCCATATATCAACGGAGATATATAGCCAGGCAAATATTAGGGACCCAAGCGGAGGTTTTAAGAGGCGAGTTTTACTGCTGCTGAAAGAAGGCGTGATGGACAGCCTGTGAAGACCCACCTCCCTCTCTCATACGGCCGGGCGGTGGCAGCATGGACTGGCGTTCGGCCGGGAAAACTGTCTGTGAAGCCTGAGTGTCATGCTGGCACCCGGAGAGGTGCCCCGGTGGAGGATCGTGATCCAAGGATGGCTGCTATTCTTCAGAGAGCCGTGGGAGTGGGTGGGGAGACCAGAAGTCATGGGCTGGCTCGGACAGAACAGTCTTCAACCCTGAGCAGGAAGACACTGAGTTCCAGGGGGTTCGATCCACAGAAACAGGGATTGAAGTGAGATGCCAGGAAAACACTGCCGCACGTGGGCCGCTGGAAGAGACTGCTGCTTTGGCCCTTCACTGAGTCTTTTCAAACTGGATCTGAACAAGGAATCCCCTGGCCGGAGGCAGAGGGCCGCACAACACGGCCTTTACACCCTTGGGTCCTGCCTCGCGATGAAGGTGTGCAGAGGAGGTCATCTTTGCCTTCCTTCGTCACTCGTCCCAGGGCCCAGCTCGCCTGGCCCTTGCCCTGTGTGGGTTGCGGGGTTTGGGTGGGCGCAGAGGGGTGAGGAGAGTTTCCTTGACTTTTAGCATATGGTGAGAAGATGTCCCGGGGAATCCTCGCTCCTGATTTAAGTGGCTCCGACAGCTTTATGGTGCCTCCTCGAGTGAGCCCCCAACGTTGGCCATTTAACTTTTTAGCGTCGTTTAACGCTTAGGCTCCAGCAGACAGGCAGGCCCCTCGGCCCCAGAGGCAGCAGCACTAAATCAGGACACTCTGAGGCCCCGATAAATAATTTTTACAGGGCACGAAGCCCATAGATCACCAGTGGGGGTGGGGGGAGAGTGGCTGTGATATTTCAACCAGTTGTCATATATGACTACCCCGTGCTCTGATCCAGGTCGTCCACATGGCAGCTGGCTTCACAACCACAGTCAGCTCCAGGGCCCCTGACACAGGACATGGGAGGGGTGGTTGGGAGATGGTGCCTCCAGTAGTAGCCCCACAGCCAGCAGGTAGCCTGGGAACTCACAGTCTGCTCAACCTGCCCTAGTCTACAGAATGTGGGTCCCCCAATCCGAGGTCCCGCTGGCACTGGAAAAGGGAAGGCTCAGGGCGAGGCAGGCAGAGGTGAAGGGAAAGATATTTCTGGAGCCAAATGGTCACTCTTCAGACCACCTTCCTCGTTCCCCAAACAGCTGCAAACCTGAGGGCCCATGAGAGAACAGTATGGTGCATGCAGCCAGAGGGAAGGTGGCGCTAAGGGGTGGAGGGAACATGCACTGAGTTAGCGCTGTGCCATTCTAGTGAAAGAGGCAGAGGAGCAGAGAGACAGAGAGTGTTGGGGGAGGTAGAAGGAGAAAGGAACAGTGGGGAAGGGAGGAGAGGGGCAGAAAAGTAAAGATGGAAAGACACAGAAAGACTCAGAAAAAAGGAGATGGAGGCAAGGGGAGACAAACAGAAACCCGCCCAGAAAGGACACTTGGACAGTCTTTTCCTATAGCCTGACACCTAGCCAGAGAGATGGCGGTATGGACAGGCCCAGGGAGGGGCGGCATCTACGCTAGGCCCGTGTATCCTGCGCCAGCTCCACGCTGCTCCCTCCCCACCCCTCCCCTCAGTGCCCTTGCCCCGTCCCCTCATCTGTAAGACCCTGGGATTTGCGGGGACACTTAATCCATATGGAGCTGATTCATTCCCATCTAAATCATCTCCATGAGCCTCCCTAAGAGCCCTCTGATGTGCCAGCCGCCATTCCTCGCCCCCGCAGTGGCGGGCTGGGGGCTGCCAGTAAACAAACCTCAGCCGCCATCCATCCATCCCAGCGTCGTCCATCGGTCCAGCCAAAACCATTCATCTCCGCACCCCTGCTTCCCCCGCCTCAGTCCTCCAGTCCCTCCTTCGGTCCGTCTGTCCCCTGTGTGTCCCTTCCTCCTCACGCGCCTCCACTAGAACCTCTTCTGCTCTGCCTTATTCTGGGTCGGATCTTGAGAGGTCATCTCTGCCACCCCTCTGCCTGTGGACAGGAGACTTACGTCAGCCCTGGTGCAGCAAGACGGGCTGTCCTGGTTCACCGCCTTCCCAGAAGAGAGGCCTTCTGGTGGTTTCACTGTGCAGCATTGACAACCCACGCTCAGGAAAGTTCTTTCTTCTGTCTGGCGTGTGTACCTAAGATTCACATAAGACCACGTGTCTGACATGGCTGAGGATAAGGTTATAGGGTTCTGTGCAGGCGCGAGAGTCTCCAGCATTTGTGATGGTACCTCGATGGGTTAGTGTGGCATATGGCGTGCAAGACCAGTAAACAGCCCTTCTTCTCCCCATCTCCCCCAGCAGAGTCCAGCCCAGCACAGAGTGGGTGCTCTAGGTTGATCGTTTGCTGGCCATGATCTTGTTTATTAGCTCCAATGAGTCCAGTGACCTCACACACATCACAGAGAGTTTTCAGTAGAATGACACAGTGGGTCTGATACAGGCCCCAGGTGGTGGCACCTCTAGCCTGGCAGGATTTTCAGGAAACACGAGGAGTATCTTTCATTTCTGCCCTCCCGCCCAGACTTCTTAGCCTAGGCCTGGGCGTTGAGCTTGCGCAGACGACTTTATGTTGGCAATAAGGGGACTGAGGAAGAGGAGAATGAGCAGGGTGCTGGTGGGGCCTTCCACGGCACCGAAGCAGAACCCTCACATGTGGGGGCGGCCCTTATGTTTTACATACACTAAATAAGGGGGGGCAGTCATTGCTGCTCCATCCCTGGCCTTATGCATGACGGTGCTTCCCCTCTCCGTCTTCATGTTGGCCTTGGAGTGGTGATTCTGGGGGGGAAGCTGGGGATCTGCTAGCTCCTCAGGAGAGGAGGCAGGGACAGTTCTGGTCCCATCTCAATGACTTCTTCCATAGCACCAGCTGGGGAACGGGTCTGTCTCTGGAGAAGAGAGTTTGGTCAGACACAAGTCACCATTCAGGCGTGAGTGAAAGGGTCTAGAGTGGTGAGACTGGAGTCCAAAGGATGATGGCAGCATGTGTGACAAGTGGCACAGTAAGGGAGAGTGGGAGAGGCAGAGGAAAGAGAGGTAGGGAAGATGGGTCTCCAGATGCCCTGAGCAGCTGGTGTCCCATCACTGCCAGCCCCTCTCCAAGACCCAGGACACCTTGTCGAGCATCTTACTTTCCTCAGACCAGACCAGGTGGAGAATCTCACTGTGGGAGTCCTAGCCCTCCCTTTTTTTCTCTGCCTCCCCACACTATTTCCCAACACCTTTCCCCCTTGTCATTGGTCCCCTCCAGGGAGCCACTGTGAGTACCCAGAACAGGTGAAGCTTTTCCAGCTGCCATCCAGCTGTGAGGATCCCTGACCTTGCCCCGCACCCCCACAGAAGGAAAGGCTCTGCTTCTAGACCAAAAGATGAGAAGAGTGGGGTGCGGGAGAGAGGGGCCAGAGGGAGTCATGGGGAAGCTAACCACCTGCCCCAGTTGTGTGAACATTTGTGTGGGAGGGGAGGGGCCTGCAGGTGGCAAGGCCCAGCTTAAAAGTGATGGAGCGCTTCTTAGTTCTCTGAGCTAGAGACATATGGGGTATATAAGGCCAAGTAAAATGAGAAATTATTGCCTAAGAGAGAGAGGACACAGGAGAATAAGAAAAACTTCACAATGGAGATCCAATGCCACCTGCCCCCATCACCATAGTGACCTGATCCATCTGTGCTTGAGTGGATCAAAGTCTGATGGGGAAGGAGTCCTGAGAACTGCCCTCCAGGACCTCCAGGGGAAAAGCTGATTTCCCAAAGATGTATTTGCCCAGTGTTACATAGAGCAAAGGGAGCAGGGCACAGCGGCTTGAAGTCTCAGGTGAGACAGCTGGTGGAGCTTTTCCCATCTTCCTCCTTCCTCTCTTTCCATCCCTTCCCTCTCTTTAGTCCAACGGGGAACCAGTGTTCTCTTCTCCCACTGGCCTATCTCTCATGGTTCTCTCCAGCCTCCTGCGCAGGGTCCTCCTCCACCACTCAGCAGCTCCCACCCTCCCTTGTCTCCTCTAAAACTTCTCTTCCTGCAAGAAGGCTCCCAGGCCTTTTCTCTCCCTATGCATCACCCTTCCCCCACCCCACCCCTCAAAAAAGAGTCTACGTAAACTTGTGACTGACACAAGTCCTTTAGGATCCATTTGCGGCCTGGAGCCTTTGTCCAGCAGGGTTTGAAGTTTCTTTGGTCTGTACGTCCTCTATCATTCAACATCCATGTGTCCAAATTTGGCCGTGACCTCCACAATGCAGGGAAGGATCCAAGGGTTTATCTGGTCACCAGCACAGCTCCAGGCGCAACCTGATTTTTGATAGAGTTGACAACCCTTCTTCTGACTTCGTGAGGCAGAAGTGTCTAGAAGAATGCTGAGGGGCCTTAGAGGACCACTGAGTGTGGCTGATGCACTTCCCTGGGGAGTCATCTCCTGCCTGCCACAGCAAGCAGTCACTGAGGCTGGACAGCAGGAAGGTCTTCTGAAGGCTCTTCAGGTTGAAGGAAAGGTTTCCAGGTTTCAGAGAGCCTTTGAGGAGGGATGACCTTGACGTTTCCAAGCTCTGAGGGAGCAGAGGGGTCTGTGAACCTGGAAAGGTTTACTTCCACCCTTGCAGGACTGACAAGAGGGAGGACTACTTTCTCTTTCAAGAGCCCAGACTCATTCACTCTCAGTGCTGTCCCATTTCACAATTTTTTAGATAATTGTTTGTTCCTTGGCCAGAAATCTGGTTCTTGAACATCCTCTTCTGTTCTTTCCATGATCTGGGAACAATCTTGGGGAACCAACTCCACCTCCATCTTATGGAGCCAGAAGAGCCGAGAGGCATTTCTGGACGTGACATGACAAACCTACTATGAGATGGGACTGCTCCCTTATGGGACTGTCCTCTTCCCTTCTTTGGATGTGCAGGGAAAGGATGTGATCCTAAGGGGGAAAGGAGAGGGTTGGCGAGAGCAGGGTGTGATATCAGCTAGAAGGGCACCTCCACCCAGCCGGCCCAGATCCAAATGTGCACATGATGGAAACCGTCTTCACAGCCAAGGGCCCCTCCCTCCCAGGGAGAAAATCCCACAAGTGGGGAACATCTGGATCAAGCTGCAGCCATGAAAGCTAAACATCAAAAGAGGGTTTCCGGGTGACCCTCCCCACAGGCCCTGCTCCAAGAGAAATTGCAGATCTTCCTGCTTGAAGCTTTTAAGTGTCACAGAACCCCTCAAGTTTGGGATTGCTCCTTATTCACGGAGACAGATGTCCCCGAGTGAGCCGGTGGGGTTTGATTACCCCCCCCCGCGGGAGAGGGTGTGTGTGACCGGATCCTGGCTGTGTTGGGGGCTAGCCTGGGTTTTAAAGCCGTGATGAGGGGCTCCAGCAGTTCAGGCTGGGGGCTGGGGAGAGCAGGGACAGGTGGGCCTTTTAAAACGTGCCTACATCAAAGGTTTGAGTAGGCTCCCTTCCCAGCATCGGCGCCTCAGGGCAGGAAAGCAGTGATTTCATCACATAACTGCACGTAGGACGTATCTCTCAGTCTGAGAACTTCTGGGGAATGTGGAGAGGGGAGGGAGGGTGCTCCCCAGAGGGGAGAAAAGGGCAAAGGGGGTTTCTCATTTCCAAAATAGCCTGCCCGGGCCAAGGAAAATGGGGCCATATGCTGCTTCCTTCTCATTCTGCCCTGTGGAGGGAGAGCTGGAGGGTGGGGTGCATTCTTCCAAGGTGGGGAGGAGGGAGCAGCTGCAGCAGCAGGATGTGGGATCAGGATCCGGATGGAGAATATAGGGGAAACAGAGGCATCTCCCTCAAAGGCAGAGCATGTAACTCCAGGAGACGTTGACTTTTCCCTCCCTGGTCCCCAGGCTCTTTCCAGGCCTAGAAATCAGAGAGCATAGCCATGGACAATTGTGCTGGGAGGGGGCTTGGACTGTGTGGCTAGGGGTTAGGGAGGTGCCCCAGAGCCAGCTGGAATCCCAGTTCATATTTGAGTAATCTGCCTGCAGAATGGGTGAGAGAGAGTTCTGGGATGTTCACATCCCACTGTGACCTTGATTTAAGAAACCGGTGTTTTGTTTTTGGGATGAAAGGTGACCGTCCATTGGAGGGGTGTAGGGAGAAGTACCATTTGCTTACAATTTACATTAGACCCTCTTTCCGGACTCCTCGTAGCCCTCTGCTCTCCCCTTTCCACATAGAGGTTTGTGGATGTGCAGGTGCTCCGTGGTGCCTGGATGTACCTCCAGTGTCGCTCCTTCCCGCACTGCCTGATAAAGATCTATTTACAGTTCTTTCCCCGATCTAGACTACCAGCTCCTTGAAGGCACAGACTGCCTTATTCTTCCTGTGTTCCTAGTGCTGGCACAGTCCCTGGCAGAGGGTAGGGGCTCAGCCGCACTCCCTGCTCCATCTCCCAACTGGAGCTCATTCTCCCATGGTCAGTGTTCTGGGGAAACAAAGGACAACCCGTGTAATGACTTTTAGCAGCCCAGGGGCCTCCGAGGGGCTACAAGGGCAGCTCCTAGCTGACTTCCTTGGGGAGTCTTTTGGGAGGACCCTAGCCGACAGCACTTTCTCTCACCTCTGAAATATTTTGTCCATAAGGTTTACCTTCATAGTCACATTTCTTGTGATTCTTGTTTAAATCTAGGATGGATATGTCTTTTTTTTCACATGAGACGCAGTGCTCTTTGGGATCAGACTCTTTTATCCCGACACTTTACACGGCCCTCAGTGCCAGCATGAAGGGGGGGTTCAGTCAAGGTAGTTTGGCTGTTGACTGGCTGACCCTCTCCTCTAAGTGCTGGCGTCTCAATCTTGATGTGGGAGCTTGTCTGGGACTCTGATAGCTGAGCATTTGGGAGCTGCTTAGTTGGGGTGTCCTGGCCCGACGGGTGACTAGGACACATGAAGGAGCCCTTATCCCAGTGAGGTGAGGACACAGGGACTTGAATGACTCTGCAGGCTGAGAACGCTTGAGGGGGATGTTGTGGAAATGGCAGAGATCAGTGGGTTTTATTCAGAGAGACTCTTTGGGAGAGGGAGGTATGAAAGAGGTTGGAAGGAAAGGAGGAAAGGGCTAAGCAGAAGTTGAAGGGTGATATCCAACTGGGATAGACTTGGCAGAGGGCAAAGAGGCTAAAGTAGCTTTGCCTGTGGGTTAGGGCCCAGGTGTGAGCCTGGCAGGTCTTGTGTCCAGGAGGGGTCCTGGCAATGGTAAATATCCACTCTATATTCTGAGGATTGTGCCCACCTCACCATTACCTGCTCCCATTGCCCCTCAAACTCTAGGCCAGATGGAATCTTATACCTCACTGTGATCTCCAGGCCCAGCCTAACCTGTGCTCTGGCAACAACGCCTGACACCAATCTCAGGTCAGATTGGCTTTGTTCCATACCCTCGAGGTCCTCTCTTGGGCTAGAGCTGCCTTTGAAGTTGATGGAGAGAAGATTGGTGAGCTGCGTGCTGAACCTAGATCTCCCAGCCGTCAGTGAGGTGGGGAGGATATCTACTTTGAGCCCTTTTACAGGGCTGAGGTGTTGACACTTTAGCTGTCAAAACTTGGGTTTTTCATCCTTGAATGCTGTGTGAGGCTGACTGAATTGCCAGGCAACTCTGAGCTGGAGGGTGGCAGCATTGCTCAGCTCTAGGGACCACCATTCACTGCACTCCTAGAGCACAACTCTAGGTGGTGCCATTCACATAGAATTCAGTGTGCATGACAGGCCCCTCCCACTCCAAGCTGTGTGACAGGGGCTGCCATCATGCCCTTTTTGGGTCAGGGTTCTGTATAGCATCCCAAGCCGGGAAACTAGGAATGTTCAGGTGAGGCTGAGACAGAGAGATGTACAAAATGATATCCAGAGTTTAAGTCCTCATGAGAAATCGGAGCTGTCTCTCAGAACCACAGGACCCAGGAGCAGTATGCAGTCTTAGACTAGAAAAGAAAGGACAAATTCCATCCATCAGAGAAGGAACACTGCCTTCGATTCCCAGATTGAAAGGACAACGTGGATCACCTGTATGTAAGCCCCCCGCGGGGCTGGTGCTTAGTAGGTATGCAGTTATTATGGGAATGAGAATCAGTGTCTACATTCCAGTCTCAAGATTTGGGGGTTCTTGAAGGCAGAGAGGCATGGGAATTTGCTGAGACCTGAAATGGGATCCTGACCCAGATGGGGGTCAGGAATTTGTTTCCTTCCCTTTTCCTCCTTCTTAGAGAAAGCTTAGTTCACTGTTTAGGATGAAAAATAACCACCAGATGAATGAAAGAAGGATCATCAGGAATGATAAATAATACACTCCAGATGTGGCTGCAGAGCGCGGCATCTGCATGAGCACTGCTGCCTCCACACAGTCACCTTGGGTGGGGGGGATCCCGTATTCCAACACGGCTGCAGTGACACAAGCCTTTGGAACTCCTCTTTTGGAAATAGTCTTCAGCGTATGGGATTCAGTTTCCGAATGTCCTTATGGATGACAAATCTTCATCCTCTGCTTTTGGGACTCAGCCAAAAAAAGTTTCTAGTTAATAATGGTTGTCTTGAATATTTTGTAAAATGGCCATAAAGTCCATTTTTAAAGGAGACTGCAAAAATATTTTAATAGTAGAGGAACATAGGAAATAAATGTATGTCCTCTTAAGGTGACTGCTTTGAAGGACAACCCTGGTTTGTTCTCCTGCATTTGTTTAAAGGGGCTAATCACAGATATATATCCCATGTTGTATTCTATATAATTAAATAATATATTATGATGTTGAAGGCCGTATGCTAACCACTTCCTCCTCCTCCTCTTGCTATTATGAATTAAAGCCTCTGACAATGTATACACTGCATTTGTTTTTGCCAAGGGAGGGAGGAAATAGAGGCACAGGGCAGACTCAAGTGAAGAATCAGTACAATTATCCAGGGCCAAGTTTTTGATCCCCCTCTACACTTGAGAGTTGCCTAGGTCTGCACTCCTCTCTGGACTGGCTCTGTGTTCATTGTTCCAGAGGATTTGGACAACGGGCCAGAGTGTGAACAGCGCTTTCAGAGCAAGAGTCATGCCTTAGCGTGGCTCTCTGTCATTCAGCTGCAAAATGCATCACTGACGTCTAAGAGAAGGACCCTGCTGGTTCATGAATTATGTTAAAACGTATTTTTCACAAAAATGGAGGGGGTGCGGACAAAATGAACCTACACCACAAATCTGTTTATAGCAATTATTGGTTAACCTAAACGAAGAACTCTCCTTGTGGAAGAAGTTTCCAACAAGATTTCCTTTCCTGAGGGAAGACCAGGAAGAAATGGGTGGACACCAAATCAGGGAGACTGAGGGTCACTCTCCAGGACACTCGCCTGCCTTGAGCAGTGGCATCTCGGTCCATTTGGGAACTGCTGTCTCTGAGTTGGGTGTGTGTGGAGCAGTGGAGGGGGTGATCGCCTGGGCCAGGGGGTTGAGGGAGGGATGGAATGACCTCCAGGAGGCCTAGCCAGGCAGAACGCTTCGTGCTCCTTTGCTGATAGACCAAGCTGCAAATCAGGAATTTATTAGGAGCTGAGACTCATTTTCCCACCCTTTATAGCCCTGACGACTCCGAGCCAAACTCTGGCAAGGGGCTTCCTCATGGTTTTAATTAGACAATTAATTTTTTATTGAGTCGTTTGATTTCCGGAGCCGATTTCACTCTCCCTCTTGTCTCCCACCTGCCCCCAGCTGTGAACAGCCACAGGGAGACAGGGGGATTCAGGGAGAGTGCAGAGAAAAAAAAATGCTGTCTGCCTTTGAGCTGATTTAGGCGTCAGGGAGTAGGGAGGGGGCGGGAATCACTCTGCCACCCTCAGCTGGTCTAGCACCAGAGACACTATCCAGAGCTCAGACCTGGGCTTGCAGGGCCTGCAAAAAGCCTTTCTTAGCTACCCCTCCAAGCTTCTCCCAGGCTGTCGGGCTAATTAGTAACATGGCATGGGAGTGGGGGCAGGGAACAGTGCCGAAATACATTAGCAGCATTTCTGCAGTTAATCCTGGCGTGCTTGGAGGCTGTTTACCCTCTACCCAGGGATTAGGAACCTGTTTGAGTTAGAGGGGCAGAGAGAGGCCAGGGCTGGGCTCTGTCCCCCACCTGCTTTTAGGAGTTGGGGTGGGGGATGCTGAGCCAGCAGAAAAAAAAAGTCTGAGAAACCTGTCTCCAATCTATCTCCCTTATTGATCTCTCTGCCATCCAGCTGCTGGCCTGCTTTTGAATCTTGATCCTCTCCGCTCCTGCTCCACCCGTGGCCACTGCCCTTGTTGTCAAATAACAACTTGACTCGGAAAGGTGGGGAAGAAGAGGCGGGGGATGAGCTGGGGTGCAGAGGGGTCCATAAAGGTCATATGTGTTCTCTCGGAGGAGGGAGGAGTCCCTCCCAAGTTCTGACCATCACCATAATCCACCTTGAAAGGAAGAGAAGGCTAGACGCTAGGAAGAACTTACTTTCAGTAGCAGAAACAAGTAGCTCCTTCTTCAGAATTTTATAATATGGCAAGACCAATGTTTTATTGAGAGCAATATTGCTCAGAGGCCTTGGAATCGCAGGGAGTGACAGGACTGTTTCCTCAGGTGTCCTGTTGGTGGGGACATTGTCACTTGTTGTTCCAGTACAAACATTCCTGAAAGTGTACACACACACACACACACACACACACACACACACACACACACACAACGACATAGCTGCTCAGAACCAAACTGACAGGCATCTGCAGACACAGAAGTGGGCTCTGAGGAGACTTGGGGTCCTTGCAGGTCAAACAAGCCCCCCCCCAAAGAAAAAAACAGATTACCATTCAAAGAAAGGGGCTCTGGTGACCCTCCTCATCACCCATGTTCTCCTCTAGCCTGAGCGCAACACCAGCTTCTGTGAATGTGTAGACCCATCTGCCCCACCCCCACTGGGGGGCCCAGGAGAGCATAGACTTCCCTTGGGGCCCAGGACCGAAAGCAACAGCACAGATTGATACTGGATTGTGAGGGCACAAAGATAAAGAACCCAGAGATCAAAACGCCTCCAGAAACTCATGTGCAGACTTTTGGATCTAGGGTTTGCTCTGTAAATAGATTTTCTTCTTTCTCTGGGAAAACTCACATTGAGTGATCCCTCTGCTAGGGCTCAAGGTGGTTCCATGCTGGAGTGAGAGACAGCCCCAGGATGGGGGAACTCTGTGAGACACAGTCCTGCCTCCTGCTGGGGGACACCTCTGACAGCCTATCTGCTAACTCTCAAGCTGTGCAGAATGGAATTCAGAAATCTGCAGAAGAAAGGACAGAAAGGTTGTGTATGGGGTGGGGGTGAAGGCAGCGCAAGCCCAAGATTATCCATTGATATTTGTGCTTCCATGTGGCTCCATGGTGGGAGAATTCAGACCTTTCAGGAGGACTCGGAACATTGGATGAGGGGGCACAGTATGTGTGTGGGGGGATCCTAAACAGGGCACCTCTGGGACAATGGGAACAAAGGCCAGGCATGTGGGCAAACCGCTGTCAGAGAGGTCATATGTGTGTGTGGGTGTGTGTGTGTGTGTGTGTGTGTGTGTGTATCCTCTATAGGGAAAGGGGAAAGTGAAATGGTGAAAATAGGAGAAAGAAAATAAATAAAAATGAAGGCACTGAAACAAAAAGAGCAAGCTAACAGGTCCACACAAAGAGATGCAGAGAAATACCCTGTGAGCTTGGGGAGTGGGTGGCAGGCAGCAGGAGGCGGGGAAGGAAGAGCCTCAGGAGGGTCAGCAACCAAAACAACAGGCCAGGCTTCTTTCTGCCTGGGAAGGTGGGCAGGAAGGCAGACAGGGTAGGGGACTGCAGAGAAAACCCCCACTTGCCGGACAGAGGAAAGGGGTGGTGATGGAGTCTGCTTCTCCCCGCTCTCGAGCTAACAGCATTCTTCCCCTGCCCTCTCCCTGAGCCCAGGCTGAGATTGACGGGCCTGCAGCTTCCCTGGGTCCTGGGTGGATTTGAATAATTAAGTCATCTGGATTCTTATGATTTACCATTTTCAATGATAAATAGACAGCGCCCAAGCCAGCCAGTTGGCAAAACTCTGGCTGCTAGTTATAATTTGTCAAGCTGCCAACAGATTCATGTTTTATGCTAATGGAGAGAGACTCATTGACTAGGGGGAGGCAGTGACCGGGTCAGCGCTTTCCTCAGGCACCCCAGAGGTCGAGAGGTCAGGGGAGAAAGGCTGAGGCCGGTATGGATTTTCTGTAAGGGTCAGTGTCATTTTATAATAATTCGGCGTGTACATACACTCTTGCATACACAGAAGGTCATGTATGCAGAGGAATGGTCAGATTTGCATGCACCTCCCAACACACACACACACAGCCCTGATCCTGTGCAGGCGTCTGGGCCCAGTGCACATTAAGTCAGGAGCAAGGAAGACTTGTCCACTCCTCTTCAGCTTACTTGCACATGCACACCCTTGCTGTCACCTTCAGGCACATGATCACACCAAGGTGAACCTGCAGATTAGCCTATCCCCAACATCCCACCACCACCACCACCAGTGAACACCTCGAAGATTTGGACAGCCCTCACGACCATCCCCAACCCTTTATTTCAGGGCTTTTCCCACCTGCCTACCCCAGTGCATGTCTCTCCCTCCAGTAGGGGAAAACAAATGAGTCCCAGGGCAGTCCTCTGTTTTTCAGGCGACTGGGTCTGGGTTCGCTAGAGCTGGAAAGACAGGCACTCTGAGACCAGGCACATGAGAGGCTACAATTAAATTCAACTGAACGCAAACTTCTTTTTCATCAATTTGTTTATTTATAGATTTGTCCACGCTCATTGACGCCTCACAGGGACAAGAGTCTTTTCTGACAGTCATGACAAACTGAAGTAGAGACAATGCTTTGCACAAAGTACATTCTAAATAAATATCAGTGGCATGAACAACTGAAGCTACGGACTTCTCAATGGAGCAGATTGCTCATTTCCCTTCAGTTTTCCACTTCAACACACCTTTTTTTTTTTTTTTTTTTTTTACATCATCACTGGTTTGAGAGGCCAGAGAAGAGGTGCAGGTCTGGGTGAAAATCAACTATTCCTTGATGCAAGGAATTTGGGCCTCTGGTGTGGTAAGACATTCTAATTTTATACCAATTGAAGCAATCTGGTCTCAATTTTGACCCCCAATTGCCCTCAAAATGGATCAATGAACAAGGGAGGCCTAAGGAAGGAGCATCTGCCCTTCTTCCTGCCCTGAAGAGAATCTGAATTTGCTTTGAGCAGCTTATAAGCAAGGCTGGAAGCTGCAGTTCCTTACCATGGCACCTTCAAGGTTTGGTGGGGCCGTGAGGAAGGCTTAGGGTCAAGGGGAGAAACATGCCATTTCCCTGTTTCCTCCACCCCATATGAGGGAGAAAAACACAGCGGCAAACTGAACAGAGAAGAGGCCAAGGCAACAAGGAGAGCCCAAAGGCAGAAGCTGCTTCCAGCGTCAGGCTCCAGGAAGCAACTGCAGCTGGCGGCTCTGCACTGAGATTCCGGGTCTTGCAAAGTGAACAGGGTTCCTTCCTTCCCTGCTGGGCCAGGTAGGGGCAAGGGAGCTGCTCTGGGCAGACAGTCTGCATCTGTTCCACCAAAACCTGGAGTGAGCGACCTTCCTTCTTTGCTGAGCAGGTGTTGATGGTGGTGGACCCAGCTAGTCAGGGTTGTTCCTTGGAGAGACAGCCAAGAGCCAGAATCGACCAGTCTCTCCATCCAAGGGCAAGAGGACCCCTAAAAGCACTGGGAATAGGGAAATAGGGTTTGCTTATTTAACAGTTCGAGGTGCTGACCTGGCATTACTGACCTCACCTCCCTGCAGCAAGGTGAGCTCCTACAGACCTTCACTTACCCTGGGAAAGCGATAGCCTTGGGGGCACCAGCAACTCTACCTCCATGGGCAGGGCAGGCCTGCAGATGGCTGGAGATGAGGAAGGATTTTTCTGGGATTAGCCATGGGGATGTGAAGGCAATAATCATGATTGATAGAGAAAACAAGTTGATTCATCCCTCACCTGGTCTGCAAAGCTTACTCCCCCCATTTTTGCCTTTTACTTCCAATCCTAATATTTGCATGTACATAATGAACTCCTGAGGGTAGGACGCTTGTTAGCTTGCCTAAAGGTCTCAGAGCAAAGCCTCTGGGATACAAAGATAGTACAAGAACCCAGAGAGAGAAAGGAAGGACGAGGGAGAAATATAAATGAAGGACAGAAGCTCAAGAAAAGGGAAGGAAAGCTAGAAGAGCAATGCTAGAAAGTGCAGGACGGAGGCCCCTGCACTTTTTACTGAGGACATGGCTTTCCAGCTGGTTTGAGGGTCCGTTAGCCCATCCTCAAGGCTTACAATGCTCTTGGAAGACCTGAAGAAACCTGCCCCATCCCCCTTTGGGGAAACAAAGGAGTTATCTAATTGGCTCTAACTGGGCTGTCGTCCGGGGAGCACTTGAATAGGGTATGGGAGTGCAGGTCTAACAGGCCAGACACATAGCTACCCCAACCCGAGCTCCTCCGCAGGCTGAATCTAAAATCACTTTGCCAATTAATCTCTTAGTATATATGAGTTCAGTGAAATATCCTACAAACCGAAAGTTCACTTGTCCTAGTAGGAAACATCCTCATTCTCTTTCAAGAGTGAGATTCTTCCTTTGGCTCCTCCAGCGCTTACAAACCTCATGCCAAGCTCTTTACAGATTAATCCAGCCCCTTCTGGAATGGAGAAACCCTTTGGCCTAGAAGGTAGTTTTCTGGGGCAGGGTTAAAGATTAAGGATGGCAAAGGAGGAAGATTTTTCTTCTTGCCAAAGAAGAAAACAAAGATGCCCTTCCCAGAGTGGACTAGGACTTATCTTTGCCCGTCTCTCTTCTGCACACATACAGGCAGGCTCACTAAGATTACAGGAGGACCCTCCAGTGCAAAGGGCTCATTTGACATGTAACCAAACTGAAGCCAAAGGTCTGAGTCAGAGAGTCACCAAAGAATAAAGCAGCCCAGTCTCCAGACAGCCTCGACCAGCAGGGTCAGAGTGGAAGTGCTGGAGGCAGTCGGAGAGGGAACAGCCTAGGAGACAGGTCCACTTCCTGCTTCTCTCTCAACTGCCTCTTCTGCTTCCTGTGCTGGTTTTGGAACCAGATCTTGATCTGCTCAGCTTCAAGGCCAGCCTGGCTGAAGCAGGTACAGCTGTAGAAGGGACTCCTCTTCCAAGTTTGGTTTGCTGGTTTGCTGGAGAAGCTGTTGCAGGAGGCCTGGGTGGGCACTGGAGCCAGGGGAATGGTGGTGGTAGGTCAGGGACATGGCAGCCCTATGTGCAGCCTAGTGGGGCAACCTGGTACCTGGGAGACCCTGCCTCGGCCCCATCTGGCCTCTCCCTGACCACCCTCCACTCTACGCTTTCCCTGCCTATGTTCCTCCTGAATGAGATCCCCTTTCTGTTGACTTTTGTTCTCTCCTTTTCTTTCTTTTCTCTTTCTCTCTCTGTATCTTTATTTCCTACGTTGCCTCCCTCCTTTTGCTTTCTTTCTGCCTCACCTTCACTTTTTCTCCCTATATTCTTCCCTTCCTTCACCTTTTCTTCCTTTATCTTTCTATCTTCCCTCCTTTCTTACGTTTCTCTCTTCCATTTAATTTCTTTTACATTTTTTGCGTCTTCTTTTCCTTCCCCTTTCTCTGACTTTCTAGCTCCCTCTTTTTATTAATTTGTTTTCTCTTTCTCTATTTTTTCTTTATTTCTCTTTGTTTCCTTCCTACCATTTTCCTCATAAAACTAACTACATCCTGTGTATTCGTTCTCTCCTTTGTCACTATTCCCTCATGGTCCTCTCTCCCAGCCACGCCGCCTGGGGGCTTTCCTCTGCCCCCAGCCTTAGGGCTTTCTCAAATCCTTGGTTCCCTCACCAGTCTTTCCTCCTTGTTGTTGTCATTCTCAATTTTTCCAGTCCTTTGTGCTGTTTCCGCAACCTTCTTTCTATCTTCCTTTGTTTCTAAATTCTCTCTGCAACAGGCATATGGCATAAAATTGCTCCCTCCCCAAGTCAGGGCTTCTGTCCTGTCTGGCCAGCCATCCTTCGTACCATTTTTTCTCATCTTCCCTCAACTTAGGGTTCAATCTCAAGGGCCCAGGAATAGGCCTGTTTCCCCTAGTTGAGAAGTTAGGGGCTGGATCCACAGCTCCCTACTACGGGCTTAGAGAAGCCTTGCCAAACTCATTCTGTCAATCCTAATAAAAAAGAGAAAGAGGAAGAGAGGAAAGGAAAGCATAAAACAGGCATCCCATAGATTGTGGGGTGCAGGGAGGGAAGGGGGTTGTGTTACGGAGGTAGGGACATAAAGGGCTGGCTTCATCAAGGAAGGAGGAGGCAGAGTCCAGAGCCAGGGCCTTCTCTCAGAGCACCCAGCGCCCGGCAGCCGGCAAAAGAAGCCACAGGCGGCTCTATTTTAATTTTGGGATGGCGACAGGATGAGACCATCCAGCCAACTCCTTAGGCTGGAGAGATGCCCAGGGTCTCAGGATAGGAAGACAGAAAGGGGCTTAGATTTGTTCTGAATATTTGCTCTGAATATCAGTCCCGGACACGTCCCTCTCAAGGACCAGTGTTTTGGAGACTAAGCTCTAGGCAGTGCCAGCTGTGGCCCCCTGCACCTCTCTGCTAGAAGGGCCCGATTCCGAGGGTCCGGTGAAGCAGGTGCTGGGGCAGCCGCTGCTTTACCAGCAGAAAAACCTCGGGCTCGGCGAAAACAAAGGCCTGGGCAGTTTTGGCGCTCCTGACGGAGGAGGGCCGAGCGGCCTCTGGGGGTGGAGGAGTGGGCCAAGCGGGACCAGAGAGATCAGTGTGTGGACATGCGAATTTTCTCCCCTGTGATCCACAGCCACTCCTGGCTCTTTCAAAACGAACAAAACAATAAAACAGGTCTAAATCAAATGAGCCCGCCCGCCTGCCCGGCTTCTCAGGCAGCACCATTAACCTCAGGTGCAGCCGAGACTCTCCGCCCAGCCGGTCCTCAGAGTTCTCTGGCGACTCCGCATTGCACCTGCTGCGGCCTCCACCCTCGCTGGCTTTCCCAGAGCACCCTGCAGGTCTGGCACGCCCAGGCCCCCCGCCCTCCACCACTCTCTTTCCGGGCCCTCCAGTTCAGCTGCTCCCTCTGAAGCCACCACTCTGCCCTTGACTCCTTTTTGCAGAGTCTCCTCCGTCTCTTCCTCCCAAACACAGGATATTCCTTGGAGGGGAGCCAATCCCAGCCCCGAGACGGGCAGGAAGCTCTTTGCCTGCCCTCCTTTGTGAGCTGAGAAAATAAAAAGGTTGTGCTGGGGGCGGAGGTGGGGCGGGGGAAGGCACTCCATTTTAGGGATGTGGGTCTCTAAGTTAACTGGATTTAAAAGGAGAAGAAGATACTTGGAAGTTATTCCTTATTTTGTGTCACTCCTAAGTTAAAATCAGCAAAAGGGACTGAGGCTGTCCTGGGCAGAGACTCTGAGAGGGTACCCAACGCCTCATCCCACAGAGTCAGGAGCTGTATTTTCGGCTACTGCTTCTCTCCCTTCAGCCGATACCCCTCTTAGGATCTCTAAGCGTCTATAAGGGTTTGCTGGGGTGAGCAGGTTCAAGACCCTCAGGGTTTTTCTATATCAGTCATCAGCTCTGATTGGGAAACCAGCAAAAGCATCCTTCCCCCCCACTTCAAACCTCAAAACCCCAACTCTGCCCCCTTCGCCACTTCCTTTCAAAAAACTTTTCTTAAGTTCGTGCAACTCGTGTTTGGGGACAGAAGTTATCACCCTCAGACTCTTTGAGTCTGTAGGCCCCCAACTTCTCCTGTCCTCAGTTTCAGTAGCAACCGTCGTCCCCAAACTCAGAGGAGAGCTGCGCTGCCCCATGCTTGTGACAGACGCTCGATTCCAGCCCACACCCCTCGAGGTGGGAGGATTAGTATCTGGCTGCAGGAGAAACGGGATGGAGTGAGTGGGAGGGGGGTGGGCAAAGGAGGGAGGGAGGGACAGACAGACAGACAGACAGACAGACGGAGGGATTGTTTTCAGGCTAAGGCTCAGCCCTCCCAGGCCCAACTCACCTGCTCCGGTCTGGCTGGCTCTTCTTGATTTTTGATCCACTCAAAAGTTTGTCCTTCTTTCAAACGGTCCCAGGAGGAGCGCAAACCCTTCCATCAAGGTGGGAAGGGCACCCCTGAGGGCGAAGGCTCCTCATTCAGAGCAAGCCCCAGGGAAGTAGGAGGTCACCCTCCCCAAAGTGGGGCGCGAAGCAGTGCTCCAGAGAGGGAATATTTAACAACCCCACCCGGGGCAAAGGGCCAGGCTGTAAGCCCGGGACTACCCGGGACTGAGTGGGCACTAAGAGGGAGTGGCCAGGGGGGCCAGCCGGCCGGGGAACTGGAAGGAGAGGGACCGGTCCTTGGCGACGTCTCTTGCTTCTTCCAGTTTGTGTCCTCCCGGGTGTGTCCTAGCTCACAACATTCCCTCGACCCCTTCTGGGGCGGCACTCAGGGCCGGGACAAGGAGCAGAGGATGGGGAGGGTGAAGGGACCCTCTCCACAGCCCCTCCTCAGCCCCCGCACCACCGCTCCCCGCCCCCCTTCTCTGCCCAGAGCTGAGGGACAGAGAATTGCAACTAGAAATTCGATCGATTGGTACGAGGGACCACGTGATCCGGGACTGGCCAATGACCAGGCCGCCCGGGATGAGCTAATAATGGAAGCAATTTGTAACTTTCAGTAGCTCTCTGGGCCCGGGTACCAGAGAGAGGCAGGAGGAGGTGGGGAAATGGGGACCCCCAGTCCTTTCACCCTCCTCATTCGTCCAGGGGCACCCGGATCCTCTATCTCACCTTTTCCCAAACACGCAGGCACTGCAGGGTCCTCCTCTCTCCTTGTCCCACTGCGGCGGCGATTCCAGAGCAAGGTAAGCGGGTCCTCCACCCCTCAGACACCACTCCTCCATCCTTTCTGGCACCTGCAAACAACGTCCCCCTTCCTGCCCCCACTAGACAATTTAAATCCGATTTTGTTTTTCTCTTAGTTGAAGGAAAACAATTCTTTTGTATATATATATTTTTGTATAATCTATATTAGATTTAGGGAAAGATGTTCAAATTAATATACTTTTCTTGGGAGGTGAGTGGTACTTCTTGGATAAATTTTCTATTCCCTTCTTTTGGAGAGGAGCATTCTACCTATGGAGGGTTTACTTTTCTTTGGGGTTGAGTTACACCTTATGTTTTTACAAGTTTCACTTCTCTGATGATGTCAAATTCACGCGTTTCTCCAACCAATCCTCCTCGTTTACAAATAATCACTTAACAGATTTCAAATTTATTCGTTTGTTTTTCTCCCCCTCACTAATTTTTCAGCTGTTACTGAATCTCTTTGTTTTTTTTTTTTCTCCGTGGGTGGACTGAGAGTTAATTTTGTGTTGATTTCTCTTTTTGTTTTGTAAATGAATTTATTGTTTGGGAAACTCTCTGGCGGTTTGAGGTCTCTTGATTAATTCCAACCCCTCTTCTTTTGAAGAACAATCTACTTGAAATGTTTTATACATTTTCCTCATTTTTGTTTGTCGTGTCTCAATTTTGATGTACTGTATTTTACCTCCTTTTAAAATCTGATCTCTTCTTTAATCTTTTGATGTTAAACCATTCTAAAAGTTTTTATTTTACAACTTCACCATTTCATACATTTCTTTACCTCTCCCCAACCCCCTTCGCACTGCAGCCTCCTCCATCTCAGAACCCCCACCGCCAACTTCTGCAATTCCTAGCTTCATATTTGACTCACCCTCCCACCTAGGGAGGGATACCTGGGAAGAAAATGTGCTACCTGGGTCAGAGCCTATATTCTGGGTTCTAGTTCTGGGCACCTCTAGTTTGACATTCCCTCCCCCCAACTAAGCCAGCAAAATCAGGGAAAGCAGAATTTTTGGTCAACTTTTTAGTCTGAGAGTAAGTTCTTTCTCCATGGCTCTATTCTGGGCAACTCTTTGGTACATAAAGTTGAATTTTAAATTCTTGTCTTTTCCCTAAATTCGAAGAAAAGTACAAGAAAATATTTTTTTCTCCCCCAAGTATAAGCTATTAGCTTGAGGAGAGACTGCTGGGTCTGTTACCTCCTGAGAGAGGATTCCCAGAAAAGACAAACAATGTTTACTCCCCCGTTTAAGTGTGATTAAGGTAGAGGTGGCAGGGATTGGAGGACCCCATTTTGATTTCTGTGTAGCAGATCACTTCTGGTCAGTGAGGTCTGGCTTGGGAGAGTTTGGGTACATCCTGCCTCTGAAGACATTCTTTTCAGTGAAATAAACCATTTAAATGGCATGATGTGGTTTCAACTCCTTCAGATTCATTGCAGGCACAAAAATAAAATTACGGGAGTAATCTGTGTCCCGAAGATCTGCCTCTGGTGACTTTTGTTCAGCCCTCTGAGGGAAATGGAACTCAACTGGGCAGAAGTAAAACTGCCACTGCTCCTCCCCTCCTGGGGCTCCAGCTCCATTGTCACATTGACATTCTGAGCACATTCAGCCCGGCCCAGCCCCCCAACCCAGCTTCTCCCAAGTATGAATCTAAATTACTATTAATAAGGGACCGCTCCAAGTTAATTGGCATTAAAAGAATTCATTTCAATTTGTTAATATTAAATGAATGCTCTGCACTTTAGCTCCCTTCTTCGCTCCGGAATCCCAGATGAGTGATGGGAAATGGGGTGGGGGAGTCAATGAGGATTTTATTTCTGACTCTCCAGCTTAGCCACTGTGGTGCCTCCCCTGGGGGCGGGAGATCAAGGCGCAATGGGGGCCTGATTAGAGAATGTCTGATAGTTTCTTCTGGTGAAATTCATCTGATTCACGCTGGAGCTTGGGGAGGGCAGAGGGGTGAAGAAGGAGAGGAACAGAAAGGTTTGGGGGACATTGTGGAGGAGAGGAGGGACTGGGGGAAAAGCAGGGAGGGAAAGGGACAGAAGTGGACAGAACAAGGATTGTGGGCTGTGGGGGTAAAACAGATTTGTGAAGGATGGGGCTGGTAGTTCAAAAACCCATCTAGAGGAGGAGGAGCTGGGGGTGAGGGTGGTGTGTGAGGCAAAGCAGCTAAGGGTTCTGAAGCTCTCTGAGCTATGTGACTTTAGGCAAGCTGTTTAACTTCTCTCTGCATTAAGTTTGACCTGTAAAACTGGGATAATAATAAAAATAGTATCTATCTCAAGGGTTGTTGTGTTTTCCACAGTGCTTGGCACATAGAAACTACCAGTAAATGTTAGCTTTTTTCACAGCATAGTAGTTAGAAGCATGGATTCTAGAGATAGACTGCCAGCTTTTGACTCTGAGCCCTGCCATATACTAGCTGTGTGACCTTGGGCAAGTAAACTTCTCCATACTTCAGTTTCCTGTCTGTAAAATAGAGTTACTAGTACCTAGTTCATAGGTTATTGTGAGGGTTAAATGAGTCAATATATGTGAAGTGCCTACAACAGTGTCAGTTATGTAGGAAGCCCTATATAACCATCAGGTATTATTGATGCTGCTCTTTTGGTCCGGGAATGTTGGAAATAGGGGCATGGAACCTCTTAAAAGGTTGAGAGCTCAACAGATTCTCTGAGACTGTGATCATATCCTCCCTCTCCCCCTGTCCCTGAATTTGGTCTAACAATTGGGGAACATGGATAAAAGCAGGGGAGAGTGAGATATGGGACCCTGGGAGCTGGGACACCTGAATTCTTCCCTGGCCTCTGCTCTGGCTCTTGGTGATCCCCTTCCAGTGCCTACAGACTTCAGGGGAGGTCATTGCTTTTTTCCCTGGGAGGGCTGTGATGGGAGAACTACTTTCCTGGTCTAATAAAAAGCTCCCTTTGGTAGAGAGTTAGTCCCTGGAGTATGGGGTGGGGAGATAGGGTGGGCAGAGGAGACTGACATTTACCAAATACCCTCTAACTATGGACCAGTCCCCACATACCTGACCTCACTCAAGAGGGTGGGGAAAACATACAGCCAAAGAGGTGAAGTGACTTGCCAAAGACAAAAAACTAGAAAGTAGGAGAGCTGAGATCTGAATGATGGCGAATTTCCCTGATGACAAATCCACAGTGCTTGGCACAGAGAAACTACTACCGGAAAATGTTAGCTTTTTTCACAGCATTATAGTTAGAAGCATGGATTCTAGAGCCAAACTGCCATTGCCACACACTTGATGAAGGGTAAGGTGGGACATAGGTAAAGTTGGGACCAAGACGAGGCCAGGACCGTAGGGCAGCTGGAAGATGGTGAGGGGGTAGGAATGGGGATGGGAAGAGGCCAAGTGGGAATGTTTTAATCAGGGAAGACTTCCTGGAGGAGGAAAGTATAGTTCAGGGTTTGGATGGGAAAGGAATGAGGATAGAAAGTAAAGAAGAGGGAGGGAGTGGTGCATTGGCAAGGAAGGAGGAGAAAGGGCCACCCAAAGGCTGGATGAGGCCATGAATCCAGTATGCCTGGGGTTTCCCTTGGGTTTGCCTTGCTGGCACCAAGTAAAATCAGTTACTATTTATTGAGGGCCTGCTGTGTATCAGGTATATACGTTATCACATTTAAAGCTCACAACAACCCTGACGACTGGGTTTTTTGTTCCTATGTCCAAAAGAGTCAAGGCTCAGAGAGCTTAATTTCCACTTCAGGTCACGCATTTGGTAGCTGGGTTTCCCTGGCACCAAAACCCATGCCTGGGCTGCCTGCAAAGCATGTCTTACCTTCCATTCCTAGATCAGAGCATCCTGCAACCCCACATTTGTGGTCCCATCTAGTGACTGGAGATAGGTGTTATTAGGATGAAACCGAGCAGGGTGGCTGGCAGGCAGTGGGGATAGAAGCCTTCCTCACATCCTTTGAAGAAGATGAATAGAAGGGTATTCTCTCTGGAGTGAGGCCTCCAAGTCACTTTCTTGGGACTGCTGATCTTGGGATGGATGAGAGGACCTCACTGGGGGTCCACATTATTTTCTGGGCTGTGGACTCTGGGAGGGGAAGGGAAGAGGACAGCTTAGGTGTGGGTTTAAGCCCTGGATTAAGACCGCCAGTTGTTCACTAAAGTCCCTTCTTTCCTTGTTGCATGAGCACAGAGAGCATCCCAGCTGAACACTCCACTTCCCAGCTGCCCTTGCTGCAAGGTGTGTCCAAAGGGGAAAATGGGCCAAATAATGTCATCAGAGCCTTAAGATGTTGGGTAAGTTCCCTTTTTATGAGCCGGAACAGATGTACCTGAGACTGAGCTCTGACTGCAGTTGAGGAGAAATCCCTGAGAGAGGGTAAAGCAACAATATGATAGGACCAGATCCCTGCTGCCTGCTCCCTTTCAGACTGCTATGTGAGAAATAACCTTGTTTTCTATATGTGACTGTTTTTGGACCCTTTTGTTATAGTACTTTTGCCATCATCCTTCCGAATTAATATACCTTCTCACACCATATTTGCCAGTTCAACCCATCAGCAGGATAACATCGTATCATGGAATAATTGTAGTAATAACGTTTATTGAGGGCCAGAGATGCTGTACATTATTTAAAATTATCCTCATGAAGTCCTCCAAGGATAATTGAAACTTTATTTCAATTTACAGATGAGGAAACTGAGGCCCAAAGGAGATAAGTGATGTGCCAATGGACACATAGTAAGTGGTAGAGCTGGGATTCCAACCCATAGAGTGTGCAGGGCTTAAACTCTTCACCATGGGGCAAATCCCTTCTTGAGGACAGGGATAGAAGAGACCTTGGAGATCATGCTATGCTTGGCCAAGCCCCTTCACGATCATCCAAGGGCCTGGGCATCTCCCACACCCACTTCGATCTAAGAAACTCAGGTGGACACCGGTGTTAGATGGTGAATTGCTACGTAGCTTTATTTGAAGCGAGGACCCCACAGCTAAAAACTACTTGAAAACCTCTGATAAGTTCAATCCCGCTTTCCCATTTTTTATTACAGATGAGGCTGAGAGAGAGGAAGTAACTTGCTTAAGGTCATGCACTTAGTTTTTCTGTAGTTTTCTGAATCCGAGACAAGTTCTCTTCCCACCATGTTGGCCGCCTGAACAACCCACAAGAACAAAAATAACCCAAACCAGGCAAAGAACCTGTGTCTCTTCCGATAATGCTTTGGGATAGCCAAGTTATGTTTCCCTCGTTTCCTCTGTGTCCTTTCTGTTGGATATCTGCCTCCCTGGGCCTGGGGAACCAATGGGGTGGCACCTTTTCTCTAGCCACTGCCTCATCTGGATGGTCAAACATGCAAAAGAGAGCCAGGGCCACAACCGAGGCAGGCCGAAACCCCTCTGACTCCCTCTACTCTTCCTACATCTCCCTCCTCCCTTCCGAGTAGCCCACCAGGGAGGAGAAGAGGGAACACTATCATAAATTTCCCCTATTTATACAAGAAGACAGAATGTTTCTTGTGCCAGAAAAAACACAGAGAAGGAGCTGTCAGGGGAGAAGGAACCCAGCTCCATACCTCCTGAGGCCAATTTATCTTTCCCAGTCATGCCCTAGGGGCTGCCATAACACTGCCTGTGTGACCTGCAGGCTTGGCTTGGGGGGCAGCCAGGACCAACAGTGCCTGGGCTTTCTTTTTGATCACAGCCTTCCTGTTCCTTCTCAATGGCCCCTTTCCCTCGTCAATATTTTTAAAAACAAGTTTCTTGAGATATAATTCACATACTATACAATTCGTCATTAAAGTGTATCTCAGTGGTGTTAGTATAGTCACAAATATGTGCAACTATCACCACAGTCAATTTTAGAACATTTTTTGTTGCCTCGAAAGAAACCTCATACCCTTTCATTATCACCCTTTTACTCCTCACACCCCTTCCAGCCCTTAGCAAACCCTAATCTTTTTGTCCTTATAGATTTTTCTATTCTAGACTTTCATGTGAAGGAAATCATACATATATTATGTGGCTTTTTGTGACACTTCTTTCATTTAGCATAATATCTTTGAGGTCCGTCCATGTCGTAGCATATATCAGTACTTCATTCCTTTTTATAGCTGGATAATTTTCCATCATATGGATATGCCACATTTTGTTTACCATTTGTCAGTTAATAGATATTTGAGTTGTTTCTACCTTTTGGATATTATAATTCTCCCTTTATTCTTATATCTCTAGATAGCATGGATCATATCGAATAAGGTCTGGAGGCAAGAATAAGTGTGTCTTATATGTGAAAGCACCCAATATCCATGAAAGCAGGATCTTGGGTCATGTCTTCTTTTGTGTTAATGACATATAATAAGCTGGAATATTCCGCTCTGTGCTAGTTACCAAGGGGGCAGCTACTGCCCATTCTGTATCAATTCTTTCTCTCTCTCTTTTTTCTTATCATTATTGTTATTTTGGTTACTTGTTACACGCCTCAGACTGGAGGACTCAGAGCCTCCTCCAGGGGTTTCAGACATACTTGAGTGGATGAACGGATGTCTCTCCACTGGGGAAGAGGTTCTCTGAGTCTGGTCCCCAGTGATCCTCCAGCATCTCACAGCTGAAGGGGGAGGTCTGTGGAGGCTTCTAGGGTCAAGGGAAAGTGGAGGCATGACTAAGCCTAGAATGCCGGCCTCCTGCCCCTTCCTCCATCCTCAGCCTGTTCGGTCTTGCGGACATGCTGTTAGCTTCATCCATTCGCTAGAGCAGTAAGCATTCATTAAGCATATGGTGAACCCAACAGACACTGCCCTTGCCCTCATGAACCTTGCAGTTCTAGTGGTGAGGGTAAGATAAATACAAGTGAACAAAATAATGGAGAGTTGTATGAACTCTATAAATACTTATTGAATGAATGGATGAATGAAAATGAACGAATGAAAACATGAGTACTTACTATGTGCTCCAGAAAGAAAATGTAAACAAATCAGAGTTAAAAATCACTTTCTCTGGCTACCTTTTCTGGTCTGGATGTTTGCACTTAACTTCGTCCCTCAAAGGAAACGGTGTGCAGATAATGCAAATTATTAGCTAATAATGGCTGCTATTTATTGGATTAGTCATGAACCAAGGGACTTACATATCACATTGATTTTCACCCTTTGAATTAGGTATAACTATCCCCATCTGGAGGATGAGAAAAACTGAGGCTCAAAGAGGTTAATAACCATTTGGAATCACATAGGCAGCCGTAAGTGACACCACATTGGTCTTGGACTCTGGGGCGTGTATCTGTTTTCAGTCTCAGCTCTCCATGACAAGTTCACCTGGTGAGGCCCTGGCACAGAGGGAACTGGCCACCCTCCCCTGTCTTGACTCTGCTCGGTCCCTTCCCTCCTGCCCGAAGGCAAAGCAAGCTGAGAAGGATGTGCCAGCTCACAGCTGTGTCCCTGGCTCTACCTGCCTTGTGGGTAGGAAGGGAAGGGTCAGTTTTGCTTTCGAAAGCCTTTTCCTGCCAGTCCTTGCTGGGTGGGAGGGATTATGAGAGGCCTGATTGGTGTTATCCAGAGACTCGAACAAGCCAAAGAGCTGATGCTGTGGACAAGAAGGGGACCTCAACGAGGCAGGTAATCAGAAGTTGATGATTGACAGCCCTGACACATCCCCTTCCCCCTGCTAAATCAGGCCTCTTACATAATCGTGATGATAAATAACACACGGTTAACACATTGTCATTTTCACATGCATTCGTTCACTTCTCACAGAAACATAGAGGTATCCAAAGCTGGGCTTATTACAGAAAAAGAAAGTTTGTGAGGCTAGAACGTAAGTGTCCTGCTCAATTTTACGTGGTAAAATTTATATAGGGCTTACTATGGACCATGTATTCTGTTAATATTTCATGACATTAACTCATCGACTTTTCTCTACCACCAAATGAAGCAGGTATTAGTATTATCCACATTTTTTTAAAGATGATAAAACTGAGGCACAGTAATGAAGTGTCTTGCCCAAGGTTGTGCAGCCAGCAAGTGGCAGGGATTATGAAGCCAGTCGTCAGCCCAAGTCTGTGCAGAATCACTACACCAGGTGGGCTTGGCACAGTGACTACATTTGGGAACTCTAGTTTGTTTTTCTGGTGACCCCCCCCTCTTCCCCCCCTCCCTCAGTCTTTATGACCCATTGGAACAAGCAAGTCAGAGCTGTGGCTCCCAGGGTGACGATCCTTCAGCTGCCTCCTTGGCACTGTCATCTCCGCCTCCCATCTCTTGCCAAGGGCTCCAGCCGGGAATACCACAGACGGTTTGCCATGGATCAAGATTTCTCCAGAGAAAGCTCACAGGAAGTCTGCTGTGAGAAATGAAGTAACTTGCTGTTTCCCCTATTCCCTCATCGAGAAGAGCCAAATGAAGTCACTGCACGTTTGAGCGAGTGCTATCAAAGCACAGCCTCTAGCCAGTTCAGAGACATATGTGGGCTCATGTGGCCTGTGAGTGAATGGCTGGATGGAAAATTTGAGGTGGTGGGTGATTGAAATAAAACTTCTGTAAGAGAGTTGTGTGTCATTCATTTAACAGTACTCCCTGACATGGGCCCAGGGGTGTGACCATGAGCTTTGAATAGGTTTGTTCATTATTTTACTTATTATCCACTTATTTACTCAGTATATTCTGATTGCACCTAAGAGGCACTGAGCTAGGTGTTGAGGATGGACAAGACAACATCCCTGCCTCACAGGACTCAGCCTAGGGAGGGGAGGTAGGAGCAAGATTACTGTGACTTATACCAAATACCGAGGTAGAAGTGTCATTTAGCACAAGCATTTGACATCGTTAACCCCAAAGCTGTCCATCCTTATCTTCCCCCTGTGCTCAGGTCCACTTCTCACATAGCCAGAGCAGGCACCTTCCCTCCAGCTTCTTTTGCCTGGATCCCACTTTCCTTGTGAGCTATACCATTTATGTCAAAAGAGAATCTTGAATCTCCTTCCCTGTTAGTCACTGTTTGGTTGCAGGCAGAGACAAAAGTGGCACTAAGCAGTGGAGACGAGGTCCTAGGGTCAGGAGGGCATCCTGGTAGAAGGGATGGAGGTGTATTTCCCCTTGGCTTCCTGTGTTCTCTGATGCAGCCTGCATCACCTGGGCTCCTCACCTCTTGTTTCTAGTCGGTTTGGCCAGCAGGGGTCCTAGCAGAGAAGGGAGAGGGAGCCAGGATATTTGTTGCCCACCCCCTCTTGCCTGCCTGAAGTCCTGGCAGGAGTCATGGTTCTCCAATGGCCACAGCTTTGCTAGATGGCCCTTCTCCTCTGACCCCAGCTGACATTAGGCTTTGCTGGCACCATTTCATTTCTTGCCCCTTTGGAGCTTCCTGGTGCCTCATCAGCCCTTATTTCTGTCCATGTTCCCTTAATTTTGTCCATGCCATGAAAATTGTCATGTTATTGAACTCTCTTTAGTGAAGCCCTTTTGAATGAGGCATTTGCGTCTTGTTGGAACCCTGACTGGCTCACCTGGTTGCAGAAGGAGTGGGGTATGGGGCAGTATGGGGTTCCAGGTTAGCTTTATTATCCCTCTTCTCCAAGGGCTCCCAGAGGAAGAGAGAGAGTTTGAACCAGTGAATAGGTGACAACTCTCTACTCAGGGTTTTCATTTGATGGATGAGGAATCACTGCCGCCAGCTCCCCAGAAAAGAGAATCAAGAGGTAGTGCAGGCGGGTGCCTCAGGAAGGCTTGTGGTTAGGCCAAAGGGAAAGGAGCTGACCATTGCTGAGGGCCTACCATTTGCTGGCTACTCTGACATGTCTCCTTAAGCCTTCCTAGTCCCTTAACCCCTCCAGGTACCTTATCTTCATTTTACAGGTGAGAAGATTGTGGCTCAGAGAGAAAAAGAGGGAGCAGGACAGAAGTTTCATCTGCCTCGGTCACTCAGACAATCTAAGAGATGCCTCACTTTGTAATCAAAGGATTTGGAGGGTGACAGATAGATCTGGGCTTAAGTAGAAGCATTGCACTGGGAATTTGGAGCCGGATTGCATAGATGTGAATCTCGGATCCACCTCTTTCTAGCTGTGTGATCTTCAGCATGCTACTTGACCTCTCTGTTCCACCATTTCCACACTATAAATAAGGGGCTGATAATAATAATGACATCTACCTCACAGGGTTGTGGAGACAGCTCATTGAATAGTTAGGAAGTTCTTAGGAACAGTGCAGCAACACCTGGAATATTGCATGTAAGTGTCCAAAAAAACAAAAAACAAAACGCTGAACCTCATGCCTCCTCATTTTCTACCCCCTGTCCTCTTCTTAATGCACTCCTCCCCTACTGGCCTTCCCAAAGTCCTGAAAAAGAGTGAACAACCACGGGGGAGCACCTTGACAAGTCTGTTGATCTCCAAACATTTCTGAGCATGACATGCCCTGTCCTGTCCCCCGGCACCACCATTTTGAGAGAGCACAAGGACCAGAGACACCCAGATGGATCATCCACATCAGGTCTCTCTACCCAATGGGATCAGCCTCGATGCCTGCAAAATGGCCTCTTCCCCCCAGCCCCCTCACCTTCGCAGTGCTGCAGGGGGCCTAGGAGCTCTTGGTAACAGCACATTAAGCCCCTGTTTGTGGGAACTTTAATTTAAACACAAATTAGAGACGGCAAATGACTCTGGCAACCAGATAAGCCATCCCAGGAGAGCAGGGAATAAGCCAAGAGAATCGGTTGAGGTAAGGCCTGAATTTAAACTACTATAGATACTCAGAACCCTGGAACAGGTAAAAGCTGGAGGTTCTCAGTGAAGGACCCCAGAGCCCCACACCCAAGCTGCCCTGCTCTGGGCTCCATGCCAGCTCCCTTCTCTGCCATTCTCCAATTTTTTTTTTTTTTTTTGCAAAATTCCAACCTGATTTCTGATTCCATTCCTCCCATCCCCACTCCACTGTTTTGAACTCAATTCCTTTACTTTGTTTCTCAGCCTTTTCTGTTATCCACTATTCTGAGACAGTTCTACTTGTTATCTCACCTCTATCTGCTCTATTATAATTGTAGTCTAATACATCCTGCCCAGTGGTGGCTCAGGGGCTTTCTGTTCAGGAGGCAGATGTGATGTATGGAAATAACCTGAATGCTGAAAGACCTAGGCTTCCTTTTCTGGGTCTCAGTTTCCTCATCTGAACAACAAGTGTGTAAGAGGATCTTTAAGCCTTGTGAGCTCTGACTTTTCACAGGAGAATTTGAGGACAAGGACATTTCAGGAAATCTCCATTGTTCTTTAACCCAGGAATTTTCCACTGTTCTAGAAACACTGTTGGGTATTTGTGATGGAGGGAAGGGGAGAGCAGTCAAGCTGTTTATTTCTTTGTGAGAGGGGTCCCCAGGCTTTACTTCCACCCCTTTACCCATAGCACAGACCCAGGCCCAGGCCCAGGCCCAGGAGAGAAGCTGATTTTCCCAGCTCTGTCAAGGCCTGCTGAGCCCAGCTCTGTGGGGCTGTGGCTGTTGAGATGTTGTCACTGTCCTCTGGGGCGGGAGTGACATATGTTCCCTCCGTCATCGCACCTGTGAAGGTAGCTGAGGGATGGCAACCCCCAAGAGGGCACAGTTCCATCTTCCCCCGCTGACCTTGAGAAATCTTCTTATCCTGTCTTTCTGGGAGGCTTAAAGTGAAGGCAGAGCCATCATAGTCCCAAAGCCTCCACCAAATGTGAGATTGCTGTCCTTCAGAGAGTATAAACGAACACACCTTGGCTACGACAAGAGGGAAGAGGGTCAGACCACAGGCAGAACTTCCAGGTTAGGTGCTAGAGCAGACTGTGACCCCAAGAGATCATCCAAAAGGGAAAACCCATGGTGCTAAGTCTCAGAGGTTGTCTATGAGGCATGGGGCACTGGCAGGGATGAGGATAGTGACCCCGAAGGCCCCTGCCAGCTTGTGACTCAGGAGTTCAGAAGGTCCCTACAACTGGCATGGAAAGATCTTGGCATTTTCTCTGGCCCTAAGCCTTTAGACAGAGGTGGGCAGCTGACACTGGGGTCTGGGGCCCAGCTGTGTCCCCGCATTACCCGCCCCTCCTGCGTGTCTGGCTGGCCTTGGAGCCCCAGGCCTGCCCGCCATCTGGGCAGCTCAGAGGAGAGCCTACTGCCAAGGGAGTGCCAGCATTGATTTATAGCCCACAACCTTGGCAGGCTCGGCTGTGTGCCCGGAACCTCCTTTGCTCAGGAAAGAGCGCACCTCTTAAAGGGGCAGTGTCAAGGGATACAGGAAAGTCCGGAATGAACACTGAGGCAGTCAGGGGGCTGGTGAGGAAAAGCCCCACCCCTCAGGATTCTGGGTAACTGTCATTCTCTAGGAAGCTTCTCCACCATCCATCATACCCTCATCATCCACTTCTCCTTTGCAGACTTAGCCCAACTGTAACAATTAGTCTCTTCTGGTAGACTGTAAACTCCATTAGGGCAGGAATCAGATCTGTTGTGTTCATCACTGTATATACAGCACCCAGCACAGTGCCTGGCATGTAACAGAGGCTCAATAAGGACTGGACAAGCACAGGAAAAAAATAAATAAATAAAGGTCCTTGTCCAGAAGGTTGGGGTAGAACCATGTGCCTTTTCAGAACCTGCCAAGGTTGTTGAGACTCTGCAAAACCTATCCCTCCCCCTGGATCTCTCCATCAGGACCCTTCCGTGTAAATTGGGACCAAAGGGGCCAATGTGTTACCCAGAGGCACTTTACTCCCCAACTTTCCTTGAGTCATCTCTCTTAAGTCTCCACGCAATGTTCTTTTCGTCGCATATTCCTCCCTTCAAGAAGCTTTCTCTAATTGCCTATGGTCTCAGCCCCTGATTCGGATACTTTTTCCCCCACCACTTCTTAGCATGGGAGTGCTTCATCCATTCATTCAGCAATATTTACTGAGTATCTGCTGTGTGCTAGGCACCGGGTGCTGAGAATTCATAAATAAATAGGACAGACATGATTCATGAGCTCAGGGACACTACATTTTAGTGGGTGAGACTAGCAAAAAAATAAGTAAATACATAAATGCAAGTTGTGATACCTGCTATAAGAGGGCTAAGGTAATCACAGACAGGATGGAAAGGCGGCCCATTAAATCAAGTAGTCAGAGAAGTTTTCTCTGAGGAAGTGGCATTTGGGCTGAGACCAGCTGGAGCCCTGTGAAGAGTGAGAGGACAGCATTCCAGGAGTGGCTCAGTCACCTGGGTGTGCATAGTAGAATTTCGGGGAGTTTTCACATTCTGAAAACTCCTATCGCTTTAATACAGAAGGACCATTGTTTAAAATCCTCGGAGAAGCAGTATCAGCCTCCCTGGCAGCTGGTTAGAAAAACAATCTCAGGGTCCACTCTAGATCTACTAAATCAGAAAGTGCATTTCATCAAGATCCCCAATCATTTGTAAGCGCAGTGTTGTTTGAGAAGCAAGATCTAGATACCACCTCAAAGGTGGAACAGTGTGAGGACATTGTCGAGGAGGGTAGGGTGGGGGCGGGTGGGCAGAGTGGTTGCTGAAAAGTTTGGATTTGAATCAGAGATGGGGTGTGAGAACGTGCATGCATCTGTGTATGTGCTGTGTGTGTGTGTGTGTGTGTGTGTGCGCGCACGGCGTGTGTGTCCAGCCCTCATGACCATGAGCTATCTGAGGCTTCACATCTCCAGGCCCTTTTCCTTCTATGAGTGTGATTACCTGGGGATACATCTTTACTCCACTGTGACAACACCCCAACTTCTACCTGCAGCTGCAAGTCAACTGGAAACTGCCAGCCTCTGGGTGGTGGGGAACTCCTCTGAAACAAGGCAAGGCAAGCGGATCCCCTGTTCCTGACCTCCGGCAATCCATTTATCTGACCTAAGTCTCATAAATGCATCCTGATGAGCCCAATTGCTTGCTAATGGTTATAAGCTGAGACCTGGGGATTTATAGCTGAGGCCTTGGTGGCCACAGACAGAAGCAGGGCTGTGTGCAGGAGACTAGGCTCTGCGTGACTTCAGTTCATGGACCATAACAGGAGACACCCCCTCCTCCTGCATTTGGGGCAAAAGTAATGCCCTGGGGAGAGGGGGGGGGGGCTGGGGGAAGAAAGACCTCTGGCTACAGAAATCCCAGGAGAGTGAGTGTCTGGGAAACTGGCCCGGCTATGTGTCTGTGTGTCAGGGTCGGGGGAGTGGGCATTGGAGAAGTGACATTGGAATTGGAGCCAGTCAAGCTGGGGTTCAAATCCTGGATCTATTGTTTACCAAGGTGTGAATTTGGACAAATCACTACTCTTTTGGAGCCTCGTTTCCTCATCTGCAGATGGGAATTGTGATGTAATCTCATAGATTTGGGAGAATTAAATGAGATAAAGTTTACAAAAGGCACTTCAAATACTAATTGTGCGTATTTAAGTAGGTAAAGAGATTGGGATTTCAATTCCAACCCTGCCACTAATTTGCTGAGACAGAACATTGGCTCTGTCACCAATGGCCTCACATACATACCCTTTCTGGGTCTCAGCTGTCCCATATTAAGAAAGAGCTCGATCCAATGTTCTATTGGCCCTTCCATCTCGGGTGTTTTATGGCTCTAACAGGTAGTCCTTGGGTTGAAAGTGGAGAGTTGGAAGGGCACAAACCTCATCTTGGCCATACAGAGGGAGTCCCTGCAACTGTGCCCCAGCGACAATGTGGGGGTGGGAACTGAGTCAGAAGGGCCCCTCCCTCAGTGATGCCTCTTGTGAGTACAACTCCCTGCAGGATGCTGGCACTGTGAGGAGAAGTTTGGGGCGAGAGGGGTGATCAGGAAAGGCCCTGCAGAGGGGTAGAGGTCAGCTGGGTATGGTGGAAATGCCTGAACCATTCATGCATTTTTCACAAGTAGGTCTTCCCCATATGGAGAAGCGTTGCAGGGACATTGCAGGCAGAGGGGAATGCAATGCCCAGGAGGTACCAAGCTGATCCCAGCCGCATCAGTGGGGCAAGATGCTGGGTTCACTGTCCACATTGGCCCCTGGGCCATCTTTCGCAGTGTTACTTGATATTCTTTATTGATCCAGGAATCTCTGGAGGAAAGTCTTCCGCAGAGCCAACAAAGTGCAACGACGAGGCCCCGAAGGCTTTGGGGGCCCTCAGGCGCAGAGGACAGGCACGCACAGGTACTGCTGGGCCCCGTGGGCGCAGTTGGGCCCTCCGCCCCGCTTCGGCGCGCGGCCTTAAATATTACCCCGGAGTTTTCAATTATCTCTTCTTAATGGATTTGCAGGGGCTCTTTCATCAAGCGCGGGGTGGCTGGGTGTGGGGGTGTGGGGAGCGCACGGCGAGGGCTAGAGCTGGGAAAATGGCCCATATTTCAATATTAAAGCCCTTTACGATCGTCAGCAGCATGAAAGATGCTGCAAATAAAACGGAGCCACCCGCGCCAGCCTCTCCATCTCGCAAGTTTTAATTAACGCTGAGGGGGAGGCTGGTGCAGCGCGGGGCCGGAGCCCGGCCAGGGCGCAGATCGCATAGCCTAGTGGATCCCCAGTCTTGAGCATGAGCATCGGGGATCCCGCCCGCCCCACCTGGCAGACGGGGAACGTGGAGGGCCGGGTGAGGCCGAGAAAGATGCCAGCAGAGATGGCAAAAGAGGATAGGAGAGGAAAAGAGGTTGGCAGGTTTCTGAGAGTCTGACCAGGAAACAAACATCGTGTAAACTGAAGGCACATGGCTCTTGTTATTAAAGAGGAGGGAACTTTGGGCCAAAGGACTGAGCTCTTCACACCAACCCTCCTTCAGCCTCTTCTTCAGGCCAACAGCAACCCCCAAACGCTCCCACGCTAGTCCCAGTCCACCATCCCCCCTACCCCAAAGCACACACCTTAGGTCCCTCCAACAACCTCCCTCTGCTGGCATTCATTGGCCCTTGTTTCAGGGAGGAAGACGTATTTTCTGAGGCTCCGGGTCCCCGCCCCGCCCCCTCACAACTCCCGTTTTGAGACGTCTGCTTTCTCCATCATTCTCTCAGCCTCCCGGGCTGGCCCCATTCTCCAGACACACGGAGGAGCCCGCACAGAAGCGCCACTGTTCTGCCTTGGCAGCGGCCTGGCCTGACAGCTTGTGCCTGAGCAACAGACCCATCCGTCAGGCGGGAAGGATGGAGCGACGTCCGGCTGCCCTCTCTGAGGACTCCCCTGGGAGCCACCTCTGGCCTTGGCCCAGACTCCTCTCTTCCCCTTTCCCCACTCCCCCAAACCAGCAACTGCCAGCTCAGTATATATGTCTGTCTCTATTCTCCCCATCCGCCTCTTGCCCACCCCCATCCCCCTATACACACTGCCTGGAGCCTGAGGCTCAGGTGAACCACCTCCTCTCATGGGTCACACTTAAAGGTCCTTCCTACCTACAGTCACATGGCAGGCATAACTCTTTGGCTTAAAAGGATCCAGGGATCTCAGTGGACACAAGCCAAAGCTAAGTCAACCAATTGACACTCAGGGTTAAACCAAGGACTTTGCACAAACTCCAAAGAGTGGAGGAATTTGAAAAATAATACGAATAAAAAATGTGGTCTTTATTCTTGGGTATTTACACATACTTTATATCCTGAAAGGTTTTGCAGAAATCAAATTCTCTTCTCATTGTGCAAAGGAGCTCAAGCACCAACATGACATTCTACATTAAAACAAAGAAGGAAAAAATCCTCTGCTTTTCAGTGTACACTTTTTTCTTGTTATCAATTTGTGATAATCATCTATCAAGCCTGCTTAAAATAACACATACTTATGCAGTAGAGTTGGGAAGACAGAACTCTCATTTAAACAGTATAGGGAGCAAAAGGCAAGTGCTGTTGGGATATAGAGTAGTAGGAGAAGGAGGTGAAAATTAAAACATGGTTAGCTTAATCAAGGAAGAATTACTGGAGGGGACTGGATTTGGAAGTAAAATATAAACTTGAAAAGAAAGTTCCAGACAGGGAAACACTGGTCCTAAAGTAGGACACATTCTGTGTTTTATTTCGGGTTGAGAAGCCCATACACTTGGCTACAACATATCACAACGTATCTGTGAAAAGAATAAGATGAAACAAGATTTGTGTGGTAGCGAGAAGTCAGAGTAGACTCTGGGATCTTCGATGATGCTGGAGATTAAAGTGAGTGAGAAGGGTTCCTAAAACACCCACCCCTTCTCCAAGGAGTCCTCCCATATGGGAAAGATACCTGGACTCAGGGACTTAGCCACCACTCTGTCATACCATTAGAGGCTTGGATGTATGGCCATTGAAGGCAAGAAGGGTCCCACAGTTTCACTCATCAACCCTGACACAGTTGGGGGAGGAGGGAGAGAGAATCAAAGATTCTTTCCTTCTACCCAGATTGTAGGGAGAAAAACCAAGGCCCAGTCACTCAAATTGATGAGTATTTATCAAACACCCACTATATGCCAAGCTCTATATAAGGCACTGAGGATCTAGAGAAGATCAGGGCATAGTCTTTGTGAACAAAGTGCTCACAGTCTAGTGGGGGAGATAATTCACTCATTCAAAAAAAGTATTGAGCATTTGCTATGAGCCAGGCAGATTTACAGGAGCTGAAGACAGACTCGATCCCTGCCCTCTTGCAGAGAACTGTCTGGTGCAGAAGATAGGTATGTAAGAGGCAGTTATAATTCAAGGTGATGTGTGCCATGAAGGGGAAGGGACAGCTGCCAAGAGGGGTCATGCCTATGAAGGACTCCTATCCTAGTCTGTGAAAGGGGAAACAAGGATAGTGTGGAAGAGGCAATCCAAATCCACCTCAAAGAATGCAGAGAATTCAGAGGCAGAGTGGCATAGGAGGGTGTTCTGGGTCAAGGTTTGTGTGCCTGTTCAGCATCCCACCAGGAGCTGGTCCAGCCTAAGTTGCTTCCCTCTAGGCACAGGACAGCACTGCCTGTCCCAAAGCAGCTCTTCCAACAGCAGCGAGGTGAGTTGAGAGATCATCCTCATACAGACAGATCAGCAAATGAGGTTATCAGTTTCCCTTATTCTGCTGGGAAGCTTCTGCCTCGGGCTAGGTTATTTGGGAAGGCTGGGGCCAGGGGGCTCTGTGGAGGGTCTCACTCTTTCCACCTCCCTCTCACTGATAACAGTTTTGAAACAAACCAGATTTTAAATAAAAGAAAACAGGTGATCTGTCTCTTCTAGCTGCAGCTGAATACAAACCAGGACAAGAAAGAATTGTTCTCTCAGAGTTTCCTACCTCCCCCCTCCTAAGCAGCTCCTCCTACCGCCATTAGGCAGGAATTAAGTAGCAAAGCAGGAAAGGCATTCGGGAGAAGAGAATGGCCTGGGCAAAGGCCCAGAGGCAACAGCATCTATGGTATCTTTGGGGAACTGCTGCTCCCTCAATGGAGGGAGGAGGTTGGCATAAGCTCATGAAGGCCCAACATGTCGGTGGGGGGTGGGGGTAGGGGAAGGGACAGTGAGGGACCCCTGAGGGTTTTATGGTTTAAATTTTGATGAATTTTCCTATAATACAGAAAATAGAATAATGTCACACTCTTGTACCCACTATTCATACTTAAAGTTTTATTAAAGTACTGTTAAAATTTTGTCAACTTTGCTCTGGAGTTTTTTGTTTTTGTTTTTAAATAAACAAGTCATTACAGATAAAACTGAAGCTCCCCTTGCTCCCTTCCTACCACCATTCTCCCCTGTCCTAGAGGCACCACCATCATAAATTTGGGGTGGATCTTCCAGTCCATGTTTTTCTATTATTAATATATATATCCATGAATAATATACTATATTGCTTCAGTGCATTCTTTTAAAGCTGTTGAACTGTTACGATAAAATTTACAACTTGATTTTTTCACTCTGCATTTTAAAAAAGTCTTCATTTGAGATTTTTGGCAAAGCACTGCTAAGGGTAATCTGGGTTTTTAAGATCACTGTGGCGACCAAGCTGGGGATTCCAGGTAACAGGGTAGGACTGAGGATGGTGACAGTAAGAAAGAAGGTAATAGATGTTCAGAAGATCGAATCCACACCATAGGTTACTGATGGCAAGCTCGTGAGGGCAGGGATTTGCTCTGTGTATGCTGTTCTTCAGCACCATGAACAGAGCCTGTCTCCTGAAGGATGCTCAAAAAATACTTGTTGACTGAGAGAGATTGGTAGGGGCAGAAGAATCCAGGATGACTCCCAGATTCCTAGCGCGATGTGACAGTCTCCAAGATGAGGGTCCCAGGAAGAAAAGCTAGATTACAGGGAAAGATGAATCCAGAAGCCATCCTTCTGGGCCAGAGGAAATGAGGCTGCACTATACAGGAGGAATTGATATTAGGGAGCAGATCAGACGTCTAGTTCTCAGGATTGAAGCCTATGAAGGATTTGAAGGAAACGAGGGGTTGAAGGGGAGAAAGGTTCAGTCCTGCTGGGGGCAAAGGTTAGTTGAAAAACAAACCAAATTCAAAAAACCAATTTCCTGAGAAGACAGGGAAGGCAGGGCCCGGCTTCTGCATTCACCCACAGTGTCTCGTTGCCCTTTGTGTGGTGGGTACCCGCAGCCCATTAGCCAAGGCGGAGGAGGAGAAAGAAGGTGTAATAAGAGATTCTAGAATCATAAAGACCTTGTCAGACGCCCACACTCCCAACTTTGCTCCCACTTCATATTCATCAACAAGATGGACGGGCGGGGTGCAGACAATTGCTTCCTAGGGACTTATTCTTAACCAAATCCAATCTCTCTATTCAGGGAAGGATGTGAAATATAACCTGCTTGCCTGCTATTAGGACCCAGAGTTCTGGTCATCACCTCCTAAGGCTACCCTCTGCAAAAAGCTCCTTCAAAGCCACTGCCGACCCTCTCTTCCCCACCCTACTATCCCCAGACCCAGCCATCACTTACCCTCTCATGCCAATTCACCTTTAAACAGTCCCCTGTTCATCTGTTCTTCTCCTTCTCTGACATAGTCCCCTTCCCTGGAAGCCTTCCATGCCCTGCTTTTCTCCTGACCCCAACACTTTGTCCTGAACTAGTCTGACAGCTCTCAGTTCTGTCCTCATCTGTCTTTGTCCCTCTTTCCATCTCTTTATCTGAGCCTTTGATAGCTTTGCGTCAGAGTTATTTGGGTCCTGGGAATAGTTAAGTGGCATTTCCCTGTTATCCCTCGGTTCTTGTGCATAAATGCTTTTAACATCACCAGTGCCCCTTTCTTGGGGGAACAGAGGGTCACTTTAGTTTTGTTTGATCTGGCAGAGTAAGGAATTTTCATCTTTCAGAAATGGAGCACTCATGGATCTAAGTCACTTAACTCTCTTTCTAGGAATCTTGCAATTTAGACTTGTTCATTATTCAATGAATTTTAAATATCATGAAGTAATAGAGTAGGTATAGGAGAAAATCTTGGAAGGGCTGGCCAGGATCTGGTCAGCCCATATCTCCAAGAGTCTGCCATTTGAAAGGGTGGTGAGATCTGTTGGAAAGGCACCTTGTCTTCTGGATCCAACCCCTGGAGCCACCGAAGGACCAACCTAATGATCCTCAAATCAAGCCACGAAGGACCAACCTAATGATCCTCAAATCAAGCTGGGGATCCTCAAATCCCCAGTCTCCTCTCACCTTGAACTTGGGCAGGATTCTGATTTTTATCAGAGCAATACACCTTGCAGAATACCATCTCCCTGATCCCTCACACTGAGCAGAGTCACATTATGCAGATTTCCACCTTCAATAGGTATAGATGAAACAGGCCTTCCTCCAAGTCATGTGACTTGCCCAGCTGACTAAGGTTATTCCTTAGTGGAGAAACCACTGGGACTTTTTTTCCTCTTCCTTTTCACCTACCTGGACTGTTAAATTTCTCCACAATCAACACATATTGTACTATTGTACTATTAAGAAGAAAGTAAAACTTTAGGAAGATCAAGAGTTAGGAGTGTAGATGTAGAGGGCCATAGTGATGGCCACTGCTGAGTTAGTAACAGAGTCAGGTGTGCATCCTATGGATGATCTAATGAGTCGAGGGCCACTCCAGGGGACATTGTGAACACAGAAGCCTTGAGCCCCGGGCAGCCCCAAGGCTGGGCCAACAGAGGACACCTACAGAGGACTAGAGTGGGAGGTAGAGAGAAAAGGGTCAACAGGACACAGATGGGCCAATTCCTTCCACAGTCATAAAACTTCAAAGACCTAAGCCTTCAGGTCTTTCCTTAAGAATCCAACCAAATTTAAGTGTTCTGCTTTGTAGCCTTCTATAAAGTGTGACTATTTACCCTGTTGATGGGCAGTGGTTTGGCTAGTAATTATTAAACAGAAGGAATCAGAAATTTAAACCAAATACTACATGTTCTTAATGCTAAATGTGAAGGTTAAACAGGTGGAAACAGTCATGTTGTTTGTTTTGCTGTTTTGAAGAGTGATAAAGTCAGAAATCTTGGCTATTACGCAGGCTCTGTCTCTGACATAAATATTCTGTCAAACTCCCTTCGATATTAGAAGGAGGAGAGTAATTGGACCTCAGCAGTCTGGGGGCTCAGTTCAAAGGGCCCTCATTGAGGACCAAATTCTTTTGAGGCCTTAGGTTTTAGCTTTAAAATTATGCAAACTTGGCATTTTATTACATAGCATATTTTGTGTCAATGTAAAAATGATGTTTTAAGCAATTTGCCATCAAAAAACTTCTGTGGTCCTCAAAGAGTCTTCTTATGTATCCTGTGACACCCCCACAATGTGGCCACAGTAGTGTGACCCTCAGGTACCTGCATCCCAGATGAGAAATGCTTCAGTGGGTGGCCCCCCAAGTAAGTACCTTCTCTGTTTGATTTTTTAATTTGTCAGACTTCCCTGCTACTGTCCTGGATTATATCTCTTATGACTACTATTTAGTGAGCACTTACTATGTGCCTGGCTCTGGTGCCAAATGCTTTATATACATTATGTCATTTAAATTCTTACAACCACCTATATTCAGATAGGTAAAGTGACTTGCCTAAGGTCACATAGCTGCCTAGTGACAGAGTGAGGGTTAAATGCCAGTCTGCTTGACTCCAGGCAGACTGCAGCCCCCTACTGCCTCTCAAGGACCACAGCCAGAGCGCCTGCCTGAGTGAGCACCTCCCAGGAGGGAGGCCGTCGTGGTACATCCAGAAAGAGATGTAATATAGGAAAAGTCAGAAAAGCTAGATTTAGGTCTAACTCTGTCCCTGACTAGCTGTAGGTTCTTGAGAGAGAACCTTGGCCTGTGGGTCCTCATCTATAAAATGGATTTTAAAAGGTCTGTGAAAGAGATAGTGGGAAAAAGATGATCCTAGAGTCAATACCTTGCTCTGCTGCTAACTGGATGCGTCATCTTAGGCAAGTCACCAAATCTCAAAACCTCTATTTTCCTCCCTTCTAAAATGTGGAGAATACTGCACAAGAGCACTACGGGGATTAAAAATAATATGTATAAAACACCTGGACTGGAGTTTGGTGTATAGTCATTGCTCAATAAATGCTCTGCAGTAGTTGTCTCAACAGCAGTGCCATATTAAGAAATTGCGATGATTGAAATGTGGGAAATGTATGAGAGCAAAATTACAAAGTAAGGCAATCCCCTAAAAATAAGGAACTGGAGAAGGGTCTACCTTCGCGTACCACCAAATCACTCTGCTAGGTGACGGCATGGAGTTCCCTTTTGTTGAGAAAACTCTAACATGAGTCAAAACCAGAGAAGGAGACACAGCTCATTTTCTTCTCTCTCTCTCTCTCTCTCTCTCTCTCTCTCTCTCTCTCTCTCTCTTTTTTCATATTCTTTCTCCTATCACTTCTCCATGATCCCAGAAAGAACACCCCTCCAACCCATCCCCAGCTGCACTGGTGCCTGATACCCGGGACCCATCTGAGAAAAGACACACCAAAAGCCTCCTGCAAAAGGCTATGGGGAGGGTGGCCTGGAGAAAGAACTCCAGAGGCAAGTTAAGGCAGGGATAGGGAGGATCCAGGTCCCTCTGCCAGCCAGATTGGAGGTCAAAGTTAGACACTCCAAATAAGGCAAACCCTCGAGGTCTCTCTCAACTTTAATTTTGGCTCAGTCTGGTTCTGCAACTTAGCCAGTCAGCCCTAATTCCTCAGTGTGGGCATGCATGTCTTGGTAAACTGTGTGGCTCACCTTGGCAGGCACACAGGCACTTCCCAAAGTATCCGTGATGGGAACTCTTTCTGAAGGGATTACAGGTCTTGACCCAAGACTGCGTCTCCATTCTCCTGTTGGGGCCTTGCAGGTCAACCTGAAGGGAGTTTTCCAGAGCAGGTGCGGCTTCCTGAGCATCCAAGGTGCTGTGGATGAGATGGGTTCTCCTCTTGCTGGGCCTTTTGCCCCTAAACTGGTGTCCCAGGCACCTCTTCCAGTTTGGAAAGTAGGTTATTTATGGTTTATTTTTGACACCAGATCATCGCTGCCCAAGTTTCATCAATTTGTCACTGTTTTTATTGTCAGCAATTGCCCATAACTGGAGCACATTTAAAATGTCATTGATCTTGGTATTACAGTGTCATAATCTGACAGTAATAGGTGTAGCCAGCACAGGAAGCCCCGGCCCTGAGATTGATGGCGTTCAGCACACCAATTATATTCTGTCCATCTAAGTGATAAAAGAGTACGTAGGAGGCATTCAATAGATAAATTAGATATCGCTCCCAATTATGTCCCTTTATTTTATGGAGTCACATGCTCCCTTTAGAAATTTTTTTCTTCATTTGCTTGTAAAGGGGCATTACTTGACCCCCTCAAATACTAAGGCTGCTCCCCTGCATGCCCCACCTTGGGTTTGACCCTGATCCCTCCCTACCCTCTAGAAGTTTCTCACCTGGACTTTCCCGGGGGCTTACCTAGGTGCCTCCCCAATGTGCTGGGTGGGTACAGGTATGAAAGGAAGAAGGTGGAGGTACCTCTGAGAAGGGGTTAAATCAGGCCTTTGGGAAGAACTAAGAGGTCTGATGATGCCTTTCTTTAATATGACCCAGCCAAATAAAGGGGATCGGGGAGAGTCATTAAATAGGTTATGATCCTCTAGCTCCAAATTCCAGCACAGCCTTCAAATTAGGACAATTAGTGAATGACTATTGCTGGAGAGGAGGAAGATGGTCAGAAAGTTTTCAGTCTTCAGGAAGTGACTTCATCCATCTCCCTGTCTCCACTCTAGCTTGAGCTGAATCAATTCAAACCTTTCCTTGGAAGAACCCCCAGAACCTCCCTCACTCCCATTCCAGTCAGATCCAGTCTTCCTCTGCTTGAGTTCCAGCTCTGCCACTGTGGTAGGAGAATGATGGTGGCTTTCTTGGAGAGGCAGTGAGCACCCTGCTGGAGAGCAAGCCCCAAGAGCATCTCATTTTTAGGATGAGAGTTCACCTGAGGCAGGAAATGACTGGCCAGAAATGAGAGGCAGAGGATAGAGATACAGTAAGAGATCACTTTATTTAGGTCCTGGTTTATAAACACATTAGACTCTGAGGACAATCTTGATCTGGTCTAGACTCCTGCCCTTCCCCCCATGTCCCTCAAAGCCAGCAGGAAACACAGAAGAGGCTGAAACATCAGAGAAAAGTGTTCCGGGTTCATTTATTGAGCTTTGCAAGAGAAAGTGTCCACGACTGGGCTGTTCCCCAAAGCCTGTTGCCATCTCTATTGTTATAAATAATCTTGGCAGTAAGTGCCCTGTTACATTGAAGGGAAGTTGTTCTTATGGAATGAAACCTGAGAATAAGGGTCAGGGGAGGAGGGATGATGGGGGACAGGAGAGAGAGATGGGGAGCCATCACCCTCAGGCTCCTCAAGTATACCCCTGAGCTAGTGATAAATGAATTTCTGGAGCAGCAGATGGCAGTTCAAGTAAAATGTTTATAGGAAACGAGTGTGATTTAAACAATGTCTTGGCCGATAAACACCAGCCAGATGGGGGGAGAGGGCAGGGCGAAGGGTAGAAGAATCTAAGGCCCAGAGGCCCTGGGTGTTAAGTAGCTGTCTGAATCTCTGCTCAAACACACACACCAGCTTTGGTCTTAACATGTTTTTAAGAGCTGGTTATGATTTCCTCGAGGGCGGCTCCGATTAAGACTAGAGTGGAGCCCCCAGCTGAGCACCTTCAATAACTGTCCATCACGGTGTCTTTAGAGACAGCAGCCTCTTCCCCGCGGCTCAGGGAGCTGGGGACTGGGAGGGTTGCCAGGCTGCCCCACTCATCAGCCTGTTCCGAGGCAGCACTGGGGCCTGTTGCCCTGTGCACAAGCCCTGCCCTGGATGCTGGGGCAGATCCTGGAACAGGACTTAAGCCCCACACTCAGAGAGCTCTCAGGCTTCAAGGAAAGAGAAAACACACCACCTAGAAAAGAAAGTGAGTGAAGAGAACAAAAGGATGGAAGTCAAGGAAGAGAAAACGGTTACTAAATCCAAAATCCAGGCCTTTCTCACCATGTCCACTGCTGCTGCCACCCTGGTCCAAGCGACCCACCTCTCACTTGGATTAGTGCAGTAACCTTTCAACAAGTTTCCCTGCACCTTCCCTAACCTCCTTGCAATCTATTCCCAACACCAAAAGACAGAAGGACCATTTAAAACTTAAATCCAATGTCTTTCCTCCCCACTTCACTCGGAGTAAAGATCAGAGTTCTTAAGACAGCCTACAAGGCCCAGCATCATCTGGCCTCATTACTCTCTGACGCCAATCCCTTCCACTCTTTTCCTTGCTCACTCCACGCAAGCCACAGTAGTCTCTGGTTCCACAAACTTGCCAGGCATGTAGCTGCCCCAGGGCCTTTGCATCAGCTTTTCCCTTTGCTAGGAATTCCCTTTCCCAAGATATCCTTGAGGCTTACTTACCGCTTCACCTCTAAGTCTTGCTCAAATACTATATTCTCAATGAGACCTCCTTGACTACCATATTTAAAATTGCAGACTTTCCCTCTATCCTGATCCTTCTTTCCCTGATCCACATTTTCTGTAACCCTTACCACCTTCTAATATACAATATAATTTACTTATTTAATACATGTGTTGATTATTACTGTCTTTCCCTGCTAAAATGTAAACTCTACACAGGCAGGGGTCTTTCTCTGTTTTGTTCACTGATGTACCCTGAGAAACGGGAATAGTGCTGAATAGTAATTGCTTAATGAGTAAATGCAAAGGATATAGTTAACTGGGACAGGGTTTGGAGGGAAGAACAGGGGAGGCCATTCCAGGCTTGGGGTTAACTTGTGTTTTATCTTATCACAGACCATGTGCGAGAAACTGAGAGCCAAGGTGATGGGCACAAGTACAAGAAGCGGCCTAGGGCATTATCCAAATGGGGAGATTCAGTTAGCAAAGAGACTAGTCTAGATTTACCCTTGAATCTGATGCAAGTCTTGGCTTTAGATTGAGATTTCATCATCTCCAAGACCAACCTGTACTTTGATGAAATAGTAACAAAGGGATGTGACAGGCAAGAATGAAGTGGTTGGAAATAAGGGGTGGACTGGGACTTCGGAGTCCCTTGAGGTCGATGGGGAGGGTTAGCTGAGAGACAAAACAGGCAAGTGTCTTATAAGTCTAGAAAAAAGATCAAGGTGTAATTATAGGGCCTGAAAGAAGATTGTGTATATGTATAAGTCAGGGGAAGGAATCGAGTCATCATCTCAAAGAGGATGTTCCCATCTTCACTGGGGGCAGAATGAAAAAGCCATGGGCTATGTCTAAAGTAGAAGGAATTGGAGTTAGACATCAAGAAAAACTTGCCAATAGTGCAGTAGGTAGTAGAGGGAAGGGGTGGTGCCTTATTCTTTGGAGAACTTGAGCAGGACCTCAGGTAGGCTAACACTGAGAGCCCTGTGGATCTGCGAGGCCCTGGGATGACAGTGTTGGGGACTAGTCCCCTGGAGAGGGTTTCTGCCTTTGCCTGGCCTCTGAATCTTCCCCTTACCTGCAAGGTTTCTGGGCTCATAAGCCATGCAGCCATCTTTCCTGGATGGATGGGGAAATCGAGTATTTGCTATGTCCCTTCACCACTTCTCCCTGAAACCTCAGTGTTCAACTCGACTTTGTGGTGACTTCAGGGTACATGCCTGGAGAAGTAGAAAAATATCTTTGGAGTGTTATACAAGACAATGGTTCCTGTGATTATAATGGAGAGGGGACCCACGTGGCCTGGCAGTCCTGAGAATGGGAAGGGGACTTACTTGTCATTGAACAACTTATGATGCCCGTGATATTTCGACCAAGTACATGTATTTCCTATTTAAAAAAAATAATTAAAATCAGACAGAAACAACAATGATAACAACATAGAATAGATCCAGGGAGGTGGGAATTTGATACCCTGAGGACAATGACCTGGCCCTTTTGGCCCATATCCACCCTCCTTCTTATCTGGTGTCTCCATTCTCTAGAGGTTCAGAGAGGGGTGTGGCTGGTCTGATATCACAGAGCATTTAGGGCTTAGCAAAGGTCTGGGGGTCAGTTGTCCAGACTCTCAGTGTCAGCTTTCTCTCCTGGTTTTCAATGGCCTAGTCTCCACCTTGACCTCTCCATGTTATTTGCAGGGCTGTGTAGATGCTATGAATCAACCTTCAAAGAGATATTTTAAAATGTGCATGGTCTTAAATGCTATCATTCCCAGAAAGTCATATCTCTCTGAGCTCTCCTCTGTCCCCTGTGTGGTATCTAATAGTTTATTCCTTCTCTTTCTGCCTCCTTCCTCTCCACCACCCTTGACCACCAAAGTGGTTCCCCACTGCAACTTGGCCCTGCCCTGATAAGACGCGTGATCTTGAGCAAGTCACTTAACCTTTCTGTGCCTTTGTTTCTTCTGTAATTGAAGACCATGACCTTCCTCCCACAGCTCTTCATTCATCCCATTTGTACAACAAGAAGTATTCTGTGCCAGGCACTGAACTCGGCACGGAGGATCACAAAAGACAACATATGTGGAGTTAGTACAGAGACACAGAGAGTTATTACCAAGGTCTCCTTCCTTGGCTGCTTTTCTGTGATGAGCGTGAAAATCTAGCCTGCTCTTGGAAGAATTTCTTCAGTCTACTCCCAATCTCTCAGCTTCCAGCACTGTTCCTGGGGTGAGGCTGACATCCTTTTCTGGATAAAGTGTCAGGAGCTGCAGGAATAGCCTCTTTCCCAGGCTTTTCCACTGGCTAGATCCAAAGGTATTGCTTTACTGCAAGAAGGAATAATGCTGAAATTCATCTGTGGGTCTGTAGTCTGGAGCTTCAGAAGTATCCACCTATCTTGATCTCTAGAGACCCCATTCCTGAGAATCTGCTTATGTTCCCACTCTGTGCATCTCTCCTTTCCTGTGACTCACATCTCTTTGAGGGCTGGCACAGAGGCTAAGAATCTGGGATAGGAAACTCACATTTGCCCTCCTCTAAATATAACCTGGGCTTTGAAAGGAAAATGGTCCCTTCTTTAAAACAGCCACCACAACCACAGAAGCTTGTTTCAGATGAGTAAAAGAGAAGTTTCCAGACTCTTGGAGGGAAATTGTCCCCAATCCCTGTCTGCCCATAGAGGATTAGATGAGTATCACCCAGAAGGAGGGGCATTTGTACAAAGAATGTGCTGCTTCAGCCCTGGTTCATGACAAGATCCCAAGTCAAGTCAAAGTAATGAACCTTGGGGAAGGAAGAATCAAGTTTAGACAGAAGGAGGCATTTCCTGATAGGTAGGGACCGGGTTTAAGGAGAGAGCTTATAGAGAAATAGACAGAACCATTCCAGACACAGTTTTCTCAGAGCTGGGGAAGGATAAGATGATCTTGGGGTTGCAAAAGATTCAGAGATTCCGTGGTGCTGCAGAGTTAGCAGGCACTAGAGACAAGCCAGGGAGATGTCAGCTCATCCATGTCTAGAGCGCAAACCCCACAGACAGGGATGAAGTTCTTGGGAACCTCCAACATGTCCAGCACAAAGCCTCACACAGGACAGACTGGAGAATCTGACCAAAGAGGACAAGTCATTCCCTGGAAGATGGTGTCAACTCCACCATTAAGGAAGGACAACTGCTTTAGAGCCCCAGCAAAACATGGCTCCAGACTGTGGGACCTGGAAGTATTTCTTTGAGTCCAGCCTCAGTGCTCCTTACCGCAGCTTGCTTTGATCTCACTGCAATGGGTGGGGTTTACCCATCTCCAGAGGATGAACTGAGTAGGAAATAAGGGCCTTGCTTTCAGGTCTAGCCTGTTGTCAATGGGAACAAAACGAGTTGGCCAAACTCTCAAGCACCTGACTCAGCTCCTGGGGAGTCCCATGGAGAGAAAAAGACGGTGTTCGTCCATGGAACTGCCAGACTCCATGAGGATGTAAGTAGAGCAGCAGAGGGCAAGGGGTGTTGAGTGGCCAGAAGAGGTGGAGTTCAGGGAAACCCCTGGCTGGGGTAAGGGAACTTTTTTGGATGCTCAGCCTTCCACCCCGCTGCGGAAAGACTGCAGCTTCTGGACTGCAGGAACTGGTGCTGCATCATTTCAGCAGCCCCAGTGCCCAGTACAGGACAGATGCTCAAAACCTATGGGATGAATGAATAAATAAGTCTGGGGGCCAAGTGCTGGTCCCTTCTGCAGCCAGAGTGGGTGTTTGCATAAGGGATCTCTTCTCTGGCCTCAATTCCTCCATTTGTAAAAGAACCGGGTTGCACTAGATTATCTCTGTTTTTTTTCCACCTGTTTCCCTATTCCTTCACACTGTTCCTCTCCAATTCTCCCCGCTTTAAATCCTTCTCTCCCACTTCATCCACATTCTCTGCCCTCCCCATCTCTGTCTCTTCCCTCCCCAGCCAACTTTCATCTGTTTTCCCTTTTTACAAGTGTTTCCCCTTTTCTGTTTCTGGTGATTTCTCTGGGCACTAACTACCCTCCCTGCAACCTCCTGTGTTCTGAGTTCCCCCTCTTCCTCCCCCACCCCCCCCCCCCGTTTCTAGCGTCCCCTTCATTGACCTTAGACGCCAGAGCGGGAGATTGGAACAAGGGGAGGGGTCCTATAGAAGACTCTAGCCTGCCTCCTCGGTGGCCGACCCGCCCCTCTCCCAGCAGCGGGTGCCGCGGTGCGCCCTCGCCCCACGCTAATGCGATCTGGAGAGACCTGGGCGGGCGGCGGGCAGTCTGGGCCGAGCGTCCTGGGCGGCGCTGATGGATGGTCCCATGACAGTAATCGCAGATTGAGGACGCGCTGGCGACGCTCTCGTGCCCGAGGCCGGCTGTTTGGCGAGCTGGAGAATCCTCCCTCCACAGCGCCTGCCTCCCAGGCTCTGTCCCCAATCCACTGGGCTTAGGGGAGGCCTGAGGCCTGAGGTTTAGGCGGAGGTGGGGACTTTCCCTGCCTTCTCTCTGCCAAGACACTGGTTTCTGTTTTGTAATCGTCCTGGGATCCTACACTGGGTCTGTGATGCTGAACAAACTACTAGGCTCCTTGAGCCTCAATTTCTCCTTCTGTGTAATGGGAATTAATGGACTTTCCAAACCTGGATGGAGAGTGTTAGCGGCAAAGGAGAAAACACTGAGAAAAATTACGGGTCTCCCTTAAGAAGAAATCGATTTTTACTTTTAGTTCACAGGGCTCAGTATAATCTGGGCTAATGTATGAAACCGAATGGATATTCACATACAGAATATATGTTTTACCCATACACATGTCATAATGTTTGAGGACTGTCAAATAAATATATCTGAATTTAAGAGATGGCAACATCAGTATTGCTTAGATGTCATTAAAGAGAAGCACATCTGTACAGGTATTTCTTCGGGTGACTGCCTTGAACAGGACTCTTTCTCCACTCCACTGAAAACCACCTGTCTAAGTCCCATTCCCCAACCAGTCTTGGGATCTCCCTCAATCCAAGGCTACGCTGACTAAGGGCTATAAGTTGAGAATCCCACTTTGGGGATTTGTTCTTGGCCTACTTCCCAACCCTTCACCCACACTTCCAGGTGACATGAAGTTCTAAGGCTTCTCTACTCCTCCACCCCCAGAGGAATCCCCTTGGGTCTGGGCCATGCCGAGGAACTGGAGGCAAGGATCCAGAGCCAATTACAATTCTGAGAGCATGCCCAGACGCTTCCTTACTCCCTTTTAACCTTTCTCTCTCGTCAGAAGCCAAATTAAGTTAGTCTTGAGTTTTGATTTAATTCCTGAAATGGAGTCATAATCTGTTTAGTGTCCTTTTTCCCCAAGCCCTGGGTACTTAAGTGTGTGTGTGTGTGTGTGTGTGTGTGTGTGTGTGTGTGTGTGTGTGTGTGTGTTGGGGGTGGGGAGGGGTTGTAGGTGGGGGTTAATGAGAGAGCAGTTCAATGCTTTGTGGAGAACTTTCACACACACTTAACCTCTAAGCAATACCAAAGAGCAGGAGACACAATGGCCTTGATTGCCACTGGTGGTAATATGATGATGATGATGATGATGATGATGATGATGATGACGATGCTGATGCTGATAATGATGACAACTAATATTTATTGGGTACCTCCCATGTGTTAGTACTGAGCTAGGCACTGTCCATGCATTTCTCACTTCTCACAATTATCTTCCAGGTAGGTACCATTAATATTCTCAATTTAGAGATGAAAAAATTGAGACTTACAAAAGTTGAGTGGCTTATGCTGCATTCTACAGCTATTGATTAAATGGCAGTACCCAACTTTGAAACTACAGTCAGACCACAGAGCCTGTGCTCTTAACCACTTAGCCGAGGGACTGTGGGCAAGATATTTAAGTGCTACCTGCCCCACTTCCCTCATTTGCATAACATAGATAATAAAAAGAGATTAACAATATACTCGCTTCACAGGGTTGTTGTGTTGATTAAATGAGATATGGCATTCAGCCTACTCACAGTAAGCATTCAATTAAGTGCTGTAAACATTGGGGTAAGGTTGAGCGAGGGAAGGGGTGTAATGCAATGTAGTGAGTGACTATTATAAATTGTGACTGTCGATAATCATAATTATCATGTTTTGAAAATAACAAGCTATCCTACAAGGAAAAGACTGTCATGCTTATTTTACAGAAGAAGAAACTGAGTTTCAGGTAAATTAAATAAATTGCCTAAAGCCAACTAGTCAATAAATAGCAGAACAGAGTTTATATCCAAATATTTGGCTCCTCGACTGCAAAGCCTACTGTCCCCAGCACCCCCAGAGTCAAGAGAGGCTGGCCTCTCCTGGGGAAGGTCAGGGAGGAGGCCAACAAGCCCAAGTCACACCTTCTACCACCTGAGACCCAATTTTCTCCAGGTGAGCAATGTTTCCTTAAAAGAATAGGAGGAGAGTAAATAAAGAGGCAGCTAAGACAGTTTCTCCCTCCCCCAAAGTCAATGTGGAACTTTCCCCCCACCCCCTCTCCTTGCTTTCCCGTTTCCTCTGTGCTCAAGTTTGTGGCCATTAAATAGAAGAGGAGAAAGTTTGAACCAGGCATGAAATATTTATCAGTTAATTACAATATGCAGATTCTGTTCCTGGGGGTGATTTATCTTTTTGGAAATATAGGAAAAGATCCTGGAAACTTGTACCCTAATTGCTTGGCCTATTATTGTAGCAACCAGGTAGAAACTTCATTTACTATGTAACTACAAATTTTCCTACTAGCTGCCTCTGCCTCTGGTGGTCTGGGGGCCATCTGCTTTTCCAATGAGAGAGAAGCCTCTAAGATGTCAATTTGTCCATTTTCCTGTTTCCTTAAACAGGTGGCCCCTTTCTATTTCCTGATAATTGTAGGAACCGAAAAGGATGAGAGTCTTTGAAATTCTGAGATCTCAAGAGAAGCAATCCTAAGCGACACCCTCCCCCACTGAAGTAATGTGGCTGCTGATGGGGCACCCCATGTAGAGAAGAAGCTCTCAGCTCAGCAGCGTCTTCCCCACTCCTCACTCACACACAGGAGAAAGGCAAAGTGCCAGCCTTCCTCTCACCTCTTATATCACCTCCTAGGGCCCATATCTCAACGTCTGGCTGCATCTTAGCATCAAGTGAGGAGTTTTTTAAAAATCCAGATGCCTGGGCACTGCTCCAGACCAGCCAAATTAGAATCTGGAGCCAGATATCAGTATTTGTTGATGTTTCCAGAGAGTTCCAATATGCAGCAAAAGATGAGAACCTCTAGGGCTAATAGAGTATGGCTGCCTGATAAAGGGGCCCTGCTTATATAGGAGCCCTGCAAGACTATGATTTTTATTCCTCCCTTTCAGGTGCTGGAGTAGGCGATTCCTTCACTTTTATTGGAATCCGAAGAGCATACTTTTTTCTCCTCACAAGAAGCTTCTAATATTAATAACTACCATTTATCGAGCCCCTGCTGGATGCCTGTATCTATGCAAATAAAATTTTATCTGATCTACACAACAACTCTATAAGGTCAGTGGGTATGTCCATTTTATGGATGGCTCATAGAGGTTTAGTAATTTGCCTAAGGCTGTATGAGTAACAAGTGGCACATTTGGGATTTTGAATCCAAAACCCATTCTTTTACGCACTGTGCAACCCTGCATTTCAGTTTCTCAGTGCTGGAAGGAAAGTGCTTCAAAACCAGCATCTGAAGGGCCTAGGAAGGTCTTGGAAAGGGAAAGGAAAGAGAAGCAAAGGGAAGTATAGAAAGGGGCCACATGTGGTTGGAGCATGCAAGGAAGAGTGGTAGTGGATGGGAGAGAATGGAGAGGCTGCGTGGGGATCACATGAGGTACCTGAAGGAGGGTATGGCGAGGGAATGTGGCAGTGGCTATGGAGAAAGCTGGGGGTTGGGGTCCAGGAATGGGAGCTGGCAGCCAGAATGACAGACAGAATGACAGAATGGGAGTAGTGCCCACAGTGGATTGGGTAGCTGGAGAGGGGCGGGACCTTGTGCTGAGGAGGGGTCTTTGTGAGGCATGCAGCAGTGAGGAATTCCCCGCCATGAATACTAAGGGCAAGAAGAAGAGAAAGGGCCAGAGGGGGCTGGGTGATGTTTAGCTGCTGGGGTGATTAATGGGGGTGAATGGAGGGTGAAACTCAAACCCTTCGAACTGAGATGGTGGGGAAGGGTTGTCCAAGAACAACAGTGCACTGTTTCATCCAGAACGCCAATGTCCAGAGGAGGGGCAGTGGGGAGGACGCCAGGCGCAGTTGCTCCTTCCCTTTTTTCCCAAGGTCTCTTTATTTGCCATCAAACAGTAAATGAAAATACACTTGCCAACTCTGGGGGACTCTCTGGATGGGCTTCCTACCTGCCCCCTGGCTTGGGGAGACCCAGGGGTGGATGGGGAAAGAGCAAGTGGGGTTTTGGATGGCAATTGAGATGCCTCCATGGACTGCTCCACCAGCGCATGAAGTGTTGACATGCTGGCTGGTCCACTGGCTTCCCTCTGGACCAGACAGGCATGAGGAGATGCATGAGAGTTGGGTCCCTGAAAGTCCCATGGAAGGTAGCACATTCTTAAGGCAAAGTTCTTAGAGCAGCCCTGGCCTCAGGGAGGAGAGATGAGTTGGGGGAAGGAGGAGGGAGGCCATGGCATCAGGGTGTTGAGCGAGGTTTAAGGAGTGGAAAGTTTTAAAACTCCCTCCCTCATTTCTGTCTCTCTCTCTCTCTAGGTGCAGTTGACTCAACTTCCCCACCAGCATTTTCAGAGAGCAGAAGGAGGGAGGAGGAGATGAAGCGATGTCTCAGAGGAGGAGAGGGGAGCTGCAGGCAGGGATTTAGATGGATATTATCCACAGGATAGGAGCAATTTTCTCCCCTCTAGGCCATTACAGATGTGAAACAACTGGCAGATTCCACTTCCCCAGCTCCAGCTATCCAAGGGTATGGTGTGTACTGAAGCCTTTGCCTCCTACAGGACAGCAAGATGGGCAGAAAGGGACATCAGGGTGTGTCCTCAGGGGTCCCCAGCGGGCTGAGGGAGACCAGCAACTCCTGAGGGCAGGGGAGGCAGAATGCCCATTACTAATCCCAGATCACTAAGAGTCCTGTCACCAGGACTTAATTCCTGTCTCTCCACAAAGCTTGACCAAGATGCTTCTCTTATTGGGATCTCACTCCCAGTTCCCACTCTGTCTTTCCAGGAGCTAACCTACAAAGCACTTTGAAATCTGAAGTTAGTGAGAAGTAGTTTATCGAGTGCAAACACTCTGTGAGATACAGCATGACTTGACTGGTAATGAGACAACCATTCCACAGAGGGGCCGAGTTCAAAGGCTACATCACAGAGGGGCTGGGCCTCAGTTTGCTTGTTCTGAGGGCAGGGGCTAACAGATGCTGCCCTCTGCTTCTCAGAGAAGGAGATAAAGGAGCCCACTGGAGAGCAATGGTCACAATTAACAATCTTAATTATGAATTAATAATTCATAATTATTCCAGACTTGCAGATAAGCACAAACCTGCTAAATTATTTCCCAGGGAGGAACATAGAGGGGGTGGGAAGGAGACTTTAGTGCAGCCATTACTTCCAGAGGCCCTTACATTCATTCATTCCTCTGCTTCCCAACCAGACCTGGAGGAGATTCATTCATTTCTTAGACTGAGTCCTTCTAACAGATACCCTCTTACCCCCAAAGCTTCTAAACACAATACTACACTGCCTGCCTCTCTGTTCTTCCTGAGGCCAGAGGGCCAACGTGACCTCAGAACCTGGACTTTGGATCTTTGGGGTCTCTCTGTTCCCTGCTGCATGTTCTGCTATTTATACATGAGATGCCCGGCAGGAGGGGCTGGCACTGGCTGTCCCAAGGAGTGTGGCGGCCTTTCTCCCTCTCCTACCTCCCTTCTCATGGGGACTGCCTTGGACTGCTCATATTGTGATAGAAGGCCTCTCCAACTTCATATGGGAAGGGAAATAGGGAGTACCCCTTCTCTTTTGGATATCGTTGGTTCCAGGATCTGGGTTTGAGGGGCTGACTCTGATCTCCTGAGAAGACATCTACATAGCATCAATAATGGGCTAGGGAGGCATGTCCAACACCAGACCTAGCTCTCTGCTGCCTCCCTCTCCAACACCCATAAACCCCTAATTTCCACTCCAGCAGAGTTTAAAATATCTTACAGAAACCTCGAGGAGAACCACTCAGACCCTCACAGCCCCAGGGGATCTTTTCCTCTGGGAATCTGAAAAGGAGGAGAGATCCCCTGTTCTTCCAAATAATCAACACCTTAGGCTACAAAGGGCCTTATCTTCTGGCCATAGGAGATTCCTGACCACCATCTCTGCTGTGGAACCACCCTCTTCAAAATGCTAGAAGGAAGGAGAAGTGAGCAGATCATGGGCCAAGGGGATCTGGCATTAGGAAGGATTTCCAACCTCAATTCTACAGCTTTTCCCTCAGCCTCATCATTTGTAAATATGCATGTCAGGCTAAATCTACAGGATGAAGGGAGTTGGAACATTGGGACCTAAAAGCACCCTTTTCAAAATATGTGGGTGCATGTGCATACTTGAAAACCTCCTACCAAGGTAGATGATCAGCCAAGCATGCAAGGTGGGCATCTAAGGCCATGAGGACCACACACCTTGCCCACCCTTCATCCCACGCTCTGTTCTTCCTTGGCCCCACTTTTGGCCTCAAGAAGAGCATCAGTTAGGTGTGATCCAAGTTATCCAGATAATTAACTGTGAAAGCACGAGTTGTTTTTGAAAAAATCCCACTCTTTTGGCCTCCAAAAATGAGATCCTCAAATCCCTTCCCTTGCTACTCCTATTCTCTACCCCTCTCCCTAACAGACACTCCCAAATCCCAGCTACAAAAATTTCTAAATACAAGGGGTAAACTTTCTTGATCTACTATTTTTCTCCACCTGCAACCCCTGTCCCCTCCCCGCCCCCAATTTTTCCCCTCTCCCGCCAGAGCCTCCGCTCTTCGCTTCTTTAAAAAAAAAAAAAAAAAAAAAAAAAAAAAAAAAAAAAAACGAAGAAGAAGGAATTTTCAATAGTCCCACTTGTCAAGCGAAGACCATCTTTTAACCTTCAACAGCAGCGAAAGCCGTGTGAACTCTCGGTGAACCAAGATTGAAGTCATAAATCACGCGTACAAAGGCGGCTGCGGAGGCTGGCGCGGGCTGCTGCACCTTTAACGCTTTCTGGGGCTGACAGGCGGCGGCCCAGCTAAAGTTCACAGCGCCCGGGGAGGGCCCACCCCCGCCTCCCCTCCCCCGGCCCCCGGCCTCAGCCCCGGCCTGGCTCCGGCCCGCGGCGGCCGCCCGACCCTCTGCGAGGAGGCCCCTTAGCTTCGCTTGCAAAGGAAAAGGGGTGCACTTTTGCTCCCTCCACCCTGCTCCATCCTGGCCAGTTATCTATCTGCCCTCCTCCCTTTCCTCCTCTGCTTGCTGTATTTAAATAGGCAACTAGATCCACACGGACACAATAATTTAGCTTGTTTTGTCTTTGGCATTTTCTGCAGGACCCCAAGAGATGGACCTTCCGCTCTCCTTCCTCCCTCTAGAACTGGATCCTTCATCTCTGTCTGCACAGCCCCAATTATACAGATCCTTGGGGTTCCAATAGGATCTGAGTCATTGGAACCAGAATACCTGGCTGAAACATGCCTTATAATTAGAAAGGATTTTCTTTTTCCTTCTTTTCTTTTCTTTCTTTCTTCTTTCTTTTCTAAGAGAGTTGGAATTGGCTTCCGCGTGACTGGGGCGGAGAAGCGGGTGGGGAAAAGAAACACCGACATACAAGACTCGGCTTTCAGCCGGTGCGGAGATCTCCTGGCTTCCAGCGCTGGAGCCCGGACTCTCTTCTTTCCTTGGCTTCTCTGCCTCCTACTCCGATAGCTTTTTCCTTCCCACTCCCCGACTTCTCGGTTTAATTAAAGTTCAGCAACTCCACTTGCCTTTCCTCCCTTTCCTTTTTTTTTTCTCCGAAAGCAGAAACCAGCGGGCCCAGCGGCCAGCGGCACCAACACAACCTGGGCCTACCGCAGGCAGGGCCTCCCTCAACCTGCGACAGCCTCCTGGACCGGGTCCCCTATCCATCCACCGTCCCTGCTGGTGTGCAGCCGCTGGCCTGGGGGATCTGAAGGACAGGGTCTGGGGTAAGAGTGTCCTGTCTTCCCCTGGACCCCCAGGCTTGCTCCAGAAAGTTTGGAGGGTGGGTACACCCAGACTCAGTCAACCTGCTCCCCCAAACCCATGGCCAACTAATCTGATATGACAGAAGCCAGTGATGGATTTGGTATATGTTAATTCACAATGCCCTTTCTTCCAGAATTTAACTATAAGTTAATACACACCGGAAACCACGCACATACACGCTCGTTAATGGGCTTAGGTATTAGCAAGTCCTAACGATGCATACAAATGTGCTCTGTGCTCTGTAGGCCCCTCAAGATTTATGGGCCTTGAGCTCTCTGAAGCTGTAAACAAGGAGAAAAAAAGAGAGAGAGAGACTGGGGGAAAGAGACAGAGGTCTGACTCGCCCCTCCAGTTTGTGGGAGAGAAGGGATCTCTGCAAGTGGGTTCTTCCCTATTTTCCTTTCCTTACCAGCTCTATGTTTGTGGGTTTTGGCATGGGTCTGGGGGTGGCATTTGCACCTGAATGCTGGTGTTCAGGCAGTGTGTTGTTTGGGTGCTGGGGTAGGAGGATGTCTGCCTCCTGCGAATTGCTGTGCTGGGGCACTTATGGGCATTTACCTGTGAGTATGTGTACACCATGCTAGGGGTGTGTGTGTGTGTGCACATGCACACGCATTCATATGACAATCAGGTCCCCATCTGGGCCTGGTTGCTGTCCCCTGAACCAGTGAACAAATCTCTAACAACAATCATAATAACAATAAATAATAAATACCAATAAAAATTGTAGTTAACAGTCCCTTCCTAGCAGGATAACAATAAAATGTAAGAGGAGAGATTTTGAGGAGGGGACAGAGGAAGGAGTCATGATCATAGCATCTGAGGGGAAGACAGGAAAGGAAGGAAGTTAGCTTCTCTACCTTTGGCTGGGGACTGGATTTGGGAACCCCGTCCCCAGATAAGGTCCTCTGGCTAGAGGAGCAGAGAGAGCCAGGAGGCCTCTCTTTCTTGCTGCTTTTTCTTGAGCTTTTGCTTTGTGTGATTTGGGAGGGAGACCCCACATACGGGGGTGGTTACTGACTTTGGGGACTCTCTGGAGCCCCTATTTTAAAGAGGAGGCCAATCGTGCAGGTCAAGCGGAGGAGCAGAGAAAGATGAGGTGATGACCACAGCTGGGTTTTCAGTGCAGCAGGGAGGCCGAGGTGCCCAGGAAGACTAGCCACCCGCCAGGCAGGGACAGAATTTATGGCCGGCCCTAGAGAGGGTAGAGTAAGGCTCGTGGCTCCAGTAGGCCCAGGGAAATTTCCTTTGCTACTGTCTTTTGAGAGAGAGAGAGAGAGAGAGAGAGAGAGAGAGAGAGAGAGAGAGAGAGAGAGAGAGGAGAAGAAAGGGATTGAGGCTCGTTGAATTTTCCTTCACCGGATTCAAGTGGAGCAGATTTCCACAAGGGAAGAGAAGACACAGTGGTCTCGGATCCTTCCATGTTCGCCTCATTCTCTCCAGGTACCATTTTCTGATAATTGTATTAATTTATTTATTTGGGGGAGGAGAGAGTCAGAAGTATAAAAATATGAAGCTGGCCGGGGAGGAAACCACCCCAACAGTTTCGGGTCTAACGAAATTTCCCCCTTTAAAAACAATTGTATCTAAAAAAAAAAAATCAAAGAGGAAATTAAAAAACACAAAAAAAAAGAGAAAGAAAAGGAAAAAAAATGACCATAACAAAGGAGAATTAGAACTTTTAAAAGATTTAAGTCACAAACCTTTTCAGAGGTTTGGATGCTTTTTCTACAGCCGGTGACCCATCTGGTCTGAAAAGAGACGGAGAAATACTTCCCACTGAGTCACCTCTTTAAGAACAGTGTACACACAAAGATTTGAAAAAGATTCTGGGTGTCCTTGCGTTTGAAAAACAACACGAGGTGGAGAATACTGCGGTAACCAATCGGGCAAAATAATAAAATAAAATAAAACCATTTGCAACGCTGAGCGCAGAGAGCGCGGAGAGGACCCAGGGCTAGGTTCCAGGCAGGAGGGCGGGCGGGCCGGGCCGAGGGAGCCGGAGGCGCCGCGGAGCCGGCGGTACCGGCTGACGATCTTGCTGGGTCTCAGCTTCCTCAGCCTGGCTTGTAGCTCCCTTCTCCCCAATCTCTGCACCCCTCCTGCTCTCTCAGTAGGGATGCCCAGTTGGGGCTTTCCTGGTTGGAGGGTTTGTGGTCTAAGAGGGGACAAAGTGACTCAAGCCGGTCTCTGCTTCATTTTTCTCCCCTAGGCCTCTCCACTTGTCTGAGCGCTCAGCCACCAGGAGACTGACGCGGAAGGGGTTTTGGGGCTGCCCTCCACAAACCCCCGCTTGGCTTCCCAAAGTCCGGCCACCTTCAACCCTCCGTGGGGGAAAATATCAGTGCCCAGACACCTCTGGTCTCTGTCATATATGACTGCGCTCGCTTCAGGATTATCTTACAAAGAAGAAGAAGAAAGGCCGGCTTAGAGCCGTGTTTACATCTAGTTCTACTGATCCGATTCACATCTGGAGAGTTTATTTATAACTCCCACTATAACTCTCTCTGTTTGGAAGCACTGGTGGCTCTATTGACAGACTGATGTCTAGAAAATATTGCTCTATCTCTAACCATACCTAAATGTGCTGTGGTCGTATTTACAGATTTATGCTTGAGGAAAATATAATTATTTCCATTGTGTTTCTGCATATACAATAGTTACAGGAGCAGATTTATATATGGGAAAATATATGACTCTCTTATAGCCATCCAGCTTTATGGACATTTGATATCCTGACAGATTTATATCTCTGAGCATCTATATAGATAAATGTATATCATTGGAATTATGTATCAGGAGATATGTACTTATTGATTGTGATATAGAGTAGTTAGAGCATTCACTTAGAGCCATATATGGCTATGGAGATATTTTTATATTATTATCACTATATATAGGCATATCTATTTATAACTACATAGTTGTAAAAATAGACGTAATTATAGTCCTATATGTATATGCTGTTATCTCTCTCTAGAGTTATAGGGGGAACTTGTTGCTTGTAATTAAAAACTCTATAGAGATAATCTGTATGTATATAAGGGTGTAATTGTCTCATGATATGTGTGAATTGAGGCTTAAGCTAGTCTATCTCTGTACAGACATATTTATATGTAGGGGCTGAGAGAGACTTGTTCTTGGAAATATTTCCAAGGGCCAACTGGAAAGCCGTATTGGGCCATCTAGGAAACCAGCTAGCAGAGTTCTTACGGAGGGATGAAGTTACACAAGGGTAAACAGAGCATGGGGAGCCTCAAGGAGAGGAAGTGAATGGAGAGTTCTTGGGGCTCCAAGGACAGATAGATACACAGGGAAGGAAGGGGTAAACACCTAGCACCCACCCAGGGGTGGAAACCAGTTTTGTGAGGGGCCAGCACAGACAGGCATGGGTGTGGGTCTTATGGAAGGCGAGGCAGTGAACAGTCCAACAGCCCAGAGATACTCTTCCCCGAGGGAGGGAGCAGGCCTCCATTTGGGCTTTTAGTGCACTAAAGGTCAGCTACCACCTAGCCTCTCTTGCATTCCTAGCGCATTTTTCTTGAACCCTAATTTTGAAGTCTCAAAGAGTGGGCTTTGGAGGGAAAAGATTTAGGAGCGAAAGGGCAGGGAGCAGAGTACACTTTCACCACTGCTGCTTTTTGATAATACAACCAGGAAAGCGAGGTAATGTGGCCAAGTAAAGCTTGCTTTCACCTGGGCCTCCTGTGCGCCTGGTGAGTTGTGTGGCTGGGACTGGGAGCCTGGTGAATTGACGGGTGAATTTTCCAGTATCGGGAATATTCTGATGGGGGTTTCAGGAGGCCGTCCTCACCCTACCTTCTCAGAGACCTGTGCATCAGGGGCCTGATTCTGCTCTGCTGGGTCACTCACTCCTCTTTTGCTCCCCAAATTGTGTTTCCCTCCCCACTAGGTACATAGGGGCCCCTCCAGCTCGCTAACAGCTTTGTCCTGGGTTTTTATGAGAACTTGACTTTTAAGAACAGGGAGCATGGAGGGAGTCTCACTCGGCCACAGCAGGCTAGCAGGCACCCTGGTCCCTTGCTGAAGCTAGGCCAGGGATCACATGGCCTGCAGCTACAGGCAGGTCCAGTTGTTAGTTCCAGGGTGGGAGAGTAGACCGAGCTGGGGATGGGGGAGGGGAGGAGGTGGCAGGAGGTACTCAGAGCCAGAAATGGGAGAGGGGGCAAGGCAGGCTTTGCCCCTACCTCTAGTCTCCTGGCTCCCCAGATTCCCGAGTATATGAAACTAAACCAGAGCCAAGACCTGGGCTGGGAAGGAGCCCCCTATAGGTCTGAGGGGCCCAAAAAGGAACCACCACTTGCTCCATTAAGAAAAACGCAAATAAAAATAAATCAGCAGAGACAGCCAGCCTGGTTGAAGGAAAAGCCTCTCTCTCTCTCTCTCTCTCTGCCCCAGCTCTGCTCCAGGCATGCTACCAGAAGGAGTGGAATTGATGTTTAAAGTTTTTTTTAAAAAAACTTTACAAAGCTCACAAATTTTCTAGTTCAGTAATACCCTTTAATCAGGTTGCTTTGCATAGTTATTTTTTATTATCATCATTCCCAGCCCTGCTCCTGGCACTTTGGTCCCTGTAGAATAGTTCCTTTCTCCGGAGTTTGGGGACAGACAGTCATCATCAGTGAGTGGGGTGAAATAGGTCAGTTTCACCATCTAGTGAGGATCCTAGTCTGTAGGGAAGGGTTAGTCTTCCTTTCTCCCAGGTTATGGGGGAGGTGGACCCTCCCAAATTGGTTCCTTTTCCCCCTAAGTATCCTTAGAGGCAACCTGCCTTGTGTCTGAGTGAGGGACTGAGGTCCAGAGAGGGGACTAAGTTAAACCTGAATCTCTTTTCTGGTCCCCCAGCCTATGAGTTTCCTCTTCTCCCCTCCCTCCAACACCTAACGCCCACAGAGTGGTGGATGCTTTCCCTAAAAAAATGCAGGGAGGGGGAACTGAGGAGTCTACATTTACATATGTTTGCCTAAGTGGGACTCAGGCAGGTGTCTGTACTCTGGCCAGGAGGAGGGGGGTATTGCTGTAAACCTTAGAACCTGCAGGCTTCAGGTAATGATTGCCTTGGCCAAAGGCAGGAAATGAAGCGACACTAACCATAGATTATTGAGTTTAGAGAGTTTGGGTCCCTTTACCAGGGCTGGAATGGCTCTTAACTGTTTCTGCATCCCAGATCCCTTTGAGAAGCTGATAAAAACAATTGCTCTCTCCCCAGCAAAATGCGCATACACAGTGTTGTGCATAGTTAGAGATTCTCCAGGAAGCTTGAGATCTCGCGTTGAGCATCTCTGATTTGCATATTTTCTCTTCCTTTTTGTGTCCCATCCCCAGTTGTCTGACTTAGCTTTGGCCTTCCCTGAGTTTCCTCGCTTGGGACTCAGGAAGTTCCGCCTCAGGCGTAAACCTTGCCATTCTCAGGGAAGCCCTTTTTCCGTCTTTGCTTTACTAGGGCAAGCACCAGGCAGAGGCCTTGCATGCTTATGCAAGCTCCTTAACTGCTCTTCTTCTGCAGAAATCAGGAGAGTGGCTGTTAACTGAAGCCGGGTCTATACTGCTCAATTACTCCACTAGCTCCTGAGAGTGGGGGTAGGGGGAGTCTGGAGGTACATCTGCTGCAATGGGGGCCAGGCTGTAAGGGGACCAATTCCCATCTCTAATGGAAACTTGGATGCAAGGAGCAAGTTGCAATTGCTATAACAATAGTCATAATAATAACAATAATAATTTATTTAGCATATCATTAGATGTGTATTTACTATCTTCCCTCTCCTTTTTTACAAGTGTCTCCTAAGGAATTCTCACAACACCCAGGGGAGACAATAATAAGCTAATTACCACCCTTCAGTTCCTTTTCCTCCTCCCATCCACAAAGTCACCCTCTCAGAGATGGAGCGGTTACAGAACCCCTCTCTGTTTTATACTTGCTGAATGCAGTCTCCCCATTCCCAATTCTCCTCTCCCATTTCCAGTATTTTCCATCCCTAGTAGGGAAATTTCCCCCTAATTTGGAGGAGGAAAGTCTGGGGAGGAGTAGCTGAGGTCTCTTCTGTGTCAGTCTCCTAGTGGCTGAGAGCTTGGACAAGCTGTTGCCCTGATATCACAGCAATATTTAGGATAATGTGGGAGGAACCACATTTTTACTTCTCTAATTGTTCTTTGTGGGGACAGAAACACCTGAACAGGGTTTAGAGGCAGACCAGGTTAGAGAGAGGACTTGTGCTGCCATGATGTCAAAACATGAGTCAAGTGTAGGAGTGTGGCCAGGCTTGCAAATATAACATCCACATCAGACCTCAGAGATGCCAGGCCCCATGTGCCTCATTGGCCTCTTTTGACAGTGGAAAGAAAAGAAGAGAAGGAAGGAAGGAAGGAAGGAAGGAAGGAAGGAAGGAAGGAAGGAAGGAAGGAAGGGAGGGAGGGAGGGAGGGAGGAAGACACATGTGTGTATATTTGTGTGCATGTATGTATATATATAAATTTACATACACATATTCATACATATTTTTTGAGTGAATAGCCATGACAATGGTTACATTTTAAAAACACAAATTTCTTTGTACTTTTAAATATAAATTCATATCTTCTCAGAGATTATACTTAAAACACAAACCAGATACATGTTTTTTAGTGACAGATTCTGGGTGGACCACCTAAAAGTCCCCCTGGAGTCACAGTGCTCTGTAGAGCATACTTTTAGTTATTCATTTCTTTGGCCCCAACCCAGGGTGGAGAGCTGTAGCTGATGTCATAATCATCTTGGTCACAGACAAAACTAATAGGCCTGTTATTGAGATACTGGGTATTGCTACCGAGACACTGAAGCCAGCACTCCTCTTCTCTGCCCAAATACACAATTGCTTCTGGGAAGAAGCACCTCCAAAATGGAGGGAGCAAGGGACAGTCAGTATGAAGATGAACTGGAAAAGTCAGAATTGAATGTACTACTTAGCTCTCTAAGCCATAGGTAGCATAGTTGGCATTCTCAGTGGGTCCCACAGTCAATTTGGTGTCTTTTCCTCTTTCCATAGTCCTCATGCCTTTCTGCTGCCCATACTTTCCACTGTGTGCCTCTGGCACTTTTACATCCCTAAACCTATCCAAATTTACTAGTCCTGAGTCCCAGCCCCATCTCTAGGCCAGACTGCCAGATTAGGAAAACTTCACCAATGCGTTGAAATGTACTTTCTCCCAGGAAACTGTGATTTTTGGTAGGGGTTTTCAGAAACTATTGCCCAGATGGAAGGAATGGAATTTCAGACCCATGGCAGGTGACATAATATCAATTTGTGTGAGGGTGGTTTATGATTTTTCTTAAACCATATCATGAGGCAGCCACCCATCCTGTTTGTTGGTAAGGCCACCCTTGCCATAAATCTAAATGTTTCAGATTGCTTGGAGGGGTACAAAATCCTTTCTGTTTCTTTTATCACCAGATCTTAAAAGGTAAAATTAAGTTGGAAGAAGACTGGATTCCATCCAAGTAAGAAGATTATGCATGAATTATCAGGGTCTGGGTTCCCGATTTGTTGGGAATATGGCGGTCATTCATTTCATGACTTGGTTCCAATTCATGGGTAGTGTCCTGAAGTCCCCTCAATACTCATAACTATAATAGCTTCCATTTATAGAGAATTACTATCTGGCAGGTGCTTTATGCTAAATTTGATGAGGAAATGTAATCTCAGAAAGGTTAAGGCACCTGCCCAAGGTCACATACCCAGGTTTGAACCCTGGTTGTGTGTTTCCTCATCTGCTGGGTTTTAACACCACTAACTCATGCCTCCTGGGTTAGAGAAACAGCAGATAATAATGAAAATGAAAAAAAAGTTTTCCCTGAAATAGTTTTACATCCTCTGGACATACAGAGTGGGGATCCGCAAGGCCCTACTACACTAGCTTCTGTGGTGGCTCGTCCAAGTGCATGTGCACAACAGAATTTTCATCTCCCTGAATTCAGTTGTTCTGGCAGCCCCTGTGGTTTTTCAGCATGATGACTACCCACCCCTTTCCCAAGAGTAGAAATATACCCATTGTTCAGGCATCTGGTTTATACGAGAGTCCCTGAGTTCCCACTTCCCCAGGCAGAGTCTAGCTTTCTCACAAGGGCCAACCAATGTGAACTGAGAAGTATCTCGAGATACATTTTCAGAGCCCCTCATCTCCCTGAGCTTCCCCACTAAGTACGACTTTTCTGGTTATATCCTTGTTTGATAAAGTATCGCTATGGTGCTTTTATATTTTAAGGGATGCGATTTGGGAGGGCTGCACTTAACACCCTGTGCTCTAATGGTGGAACTTAGTCTTAAAGCACGTCGGTGGCAGGGTAATTGGGGAGGGGGAAAACAGAGCCTTCCCAGGGGCTTTAAACTACATCACAGCATAAGGCTGATCCTGCATCTCATTATCCATTAACTTCAGATGAAAGCTATAAAATTGGATGCCTTTATTCTGAATTTTGAAACTAAGCAGATAGTGGGCTGATTTCTCTGTTTTTACCTGGTGGCTAGCATCATGCAGACACCCTCCCTGTCGTCCTGCCCCATCTTGTCTTTGCCTCTTTCCCCTCAGGGGCAGTGTCCTTAAGGGAAACGGCTCCCCGTGGTATGTGTGCAGAAGCTCTGTGGAAAAGGTTGAGTTGTCAAATGAGGAGACACCACAGCTAACACCCCCACTCCCCCACCCCCACCAACGCTGGAATGAAGATGGAGAGTTTTCTGTGCCTGGTTTGGTTCACGAAGACACATAGTCCATCATTTGATTTGCTACAAAGAATATTCCTTCCCTGCCCCCAGCATCCTCTAGTTTTTGCTTCGAGTCTCAGAGCTGGAAGGATCTTAGTGATAATCTAAATCGAACCACTTCATTGTGAAGGAAGGGAAACTGAGGCTCGGGCAGAGACCTGAACCCAGGTGTTCTGATCCCTAAGCCAGTATTTTCCCTACCACCACACTGCATCTAGCTCTCTTTGCATTTCAGCTGGATATTTTGGAATTGCTTCCTCCCAGCTCTAGGATCGAAGCTTGCTTACCATGGTAGAGAACACAGGCACTAACCACCATATAATGTGGGCCCCTCTGCCTGGATGTGGCCTCTTTTTGGTATATGCTTCATCACATCCATACCATAATCCCACTGTAACCCACCTGTGGTTTCTGTGAAATTAGAGGGCCTCCTTCCCGTTTCGGCATCACACAACATGTCAACTCACCTCAATTCACTCCCTAGAGTTGGCCAGGGCCTAGATAGGGGCTGAAGTTTTAGGGCAGAGAGCAAAGGGGTAAGTGCACCATTTTTTGCCTTGACTCCTACCCTAAGCCTTGGAGAGGAGAGAAAGAGGCTGTCTTGAATAGAAAGTTTTCCTTAATATGTTGTCAAACCTTCCTCAGTCTTCAAAAGAAAAAAATTCTCTTATTGTCCAATTTTGAGGACTGGATACAAGGGAAGAGGGTTCAGCTAGCATGAGGAATGCTGATTATACATAAGAAAGAACTCACAGCCATGAGAGTTGTTGGACACCTGTATTCTCCAACTATACCAGGTAATTTTCACCCCCCTGTAATGGTCAAGTTAACCTCAAGAGTTCCTTCTAGTCCAAAGGTTCTGGTTAGAAAATTTCTGTTCCCAGTATTTGGTGGTCTATTCCATATTCCTCAAGCAGTGCCATTCAGTTTCTTATCGGGCCTTGGCTCTGAAAACATTTTTGAATCTTATGTTGATCCTAAACAACAACTTCCCCATCCCTAAGGGAAAAAAATGGAACCAATTCGGGAAAAAAAAAAATCCACGAAATCACTTAACAGTTTGATGTGGGCACAAGAGTAATGGACTTGGGGTTCAGAGCCTTGTTGTTTATAATAGGCTGACGTATGTTCCCCAAAATTCATATGTTGAAGACTTAACCCCCAGTACTGCAGACTTTTACTGTATTTAGAAACAGGTCCTTTAAAGGGATAATTATGGTAAAACAGGTTATATGAGTAAACCCTAATCCTATATTATTGGTGTCCTTATAGAAGAGGAGATTAGAACACAGACAGATACAGAGGAAAGACTATTTGAAGACCATCAACAAGCCAAGAAAAGAGGCCTCAGAAGAAGTCAATCCTGTTAACACCATAATCTGGGATTTCTAGCCTCCAGAACTGTGAAAAATAAATGTAAAGTACCTATCTTGGTACTTCGTTATGGCAGCCCTAGCAAACTAAAACAGTATCTAAATATGCCTTAGCCATTCACTTTCTGCATGACCTTGGACAAGTCATTTAAAACTCTCCAAGCTTCAGTTTCCACATGAGCTCTAAATTTCCTTCAGTAACTAACATTCTGTGAGTCTTTGTAAAAGGAAAGCCCCAGTTACATTACACAACTTTTACATTCTTGTCAGTGATATTAGTTGTAAGAGGACACAGTTCCAGACACATGTACTCCTGCAACCGCCTACATAGCCTTTCATTACCACACTATCCTTCTAAGTTTCCAGTCCCTTACACAAACCTTTCACTACTCTAAATGCCAATGTAGATCCAGCTTGCAGTGCAAACACATTTGGGTTCCCTGACTCAGGTGCACTCTCTTTGCTGCATCTCACAAAAAAATTGGTTGAAATTGAACATTTTAGTCAGTTGACTGGTTTTGGTGAACATAGTGCCGAATATCCTCACTGGTTTATCTCTACATAATTGATGGATCTTGTTTTTGAACTGTCAGATTCTGTCCATATTTTTTGACTCAGAATTGCTCTGTGGCCATGCAAGTCCTAGTCAATTCCATCACTGTTATTCTTTGAATTGATTGGTAAGTTCACTCAAAAGAATCAACCCAGACAATTGACACAGCCTCACTCAGGCCCAGAGAAAACACTCTCAGGTCATGTCTATAAGATGCCACAACATCCACTCAGGTCAATCAATTCAGTGAGAAATCAGTCTAACCACCAGCTGTTGCACAGTGTAGGCAAAACAATGTTCCCTTGTCAGCCTGAGGTGACTTAACTTTGTAAATGGCCAGTGTCCTTCCTTCTCCTTATTGAGCTGACTTGTTTGGACAAAAAAATGTGTGTTCGTATGGACACACGCACACATACAAACCACACCACACTACTCTTAGTCATCTCTTTTGGGGAGAGAAAGGACTTGGTGATAGAAAAACTTATGCTGTCAGAGGCAGTGGGAAGACCTTGGGATGACTTATCTCAGGTGCATTTTTATAAATGGGACTAAGATTGAAGCTTTGGCCGATAATAGCCCTATTTGATGGAATGAGAGAGAAGGAGCCAACTAGAATGGGGCTTGGCCATGTTAACTAGTCATGAATAAAAATAACCCAGTGTATTTGCATATGTTTGGGCTTTTGTATTTAGCTTTTTATACTTCTGTTCCAGGACTTGCATGTTTGTATCCCCACATATTCACATATGTCTGAATGTTTGGGTTTGTGTTTGTTTCTGACATGCCTGAGTCTGCTGATGTGTACTTGTACATTTGCATCTGTCTCTGTTTGCATGTGTTTGTACATGGCCTGTGTATGACCAGTTAGATTTGCCTGTGCCTCTGTGCATATCTCCTTTTGGGTTTCTGTAAAAGGATGCAATTACATGTATCTGCTTGTCTTTAGAGATCAGTAACTCCAGAGTGAGACTTCAGACATCTTGCAAATGCCTGGCAAGCCAAGGATGAAATCTGATGCTAGAGAATAGTTGGGCTGGCCCTCTGCTCAGATCCCCTCTGGCTCAACAACCATTTTTGCCCAAGATGAGGTCTGCAGTGTCTTCCAAGGACCCCTCTGTCTATCTCCACAACATCTAGACCTCCAGGGTCCTCCCTCGGCCCATTTTTAATGGGCCCAATGAGTAGAGATGAGTCTCTAGAAGTGAACTGGAACTTTAAGATGGAAATAAAAAAGGAAACTTCATCTCTTTCTCCCCATTCTTCATTTTCCCTTATTGACATTCATCAACTCTGAGCCTGAGGCACAAGGGAGACAGCTACTTTGCATTTTTTAGATCTTTTTCACATTTTAAAAGCTAAAAAAAAAATTGCTAAAATTTTTTAGGTAGGTATGATAATCATATTGTGGTTAGGCTGTAAAAAATGTCTTTATCTTATAGATATTCATTCAACTGTTCACAGAAGAAATGCTATGATATCTCGGATTTGCTTCAGAATATATGAGGTAGGGTTGGGTTCAATTTTGATGAAACTAGATTGGCTGTGAATCGATCATTGTTAAAGTGAGGTGATGGGTACCTGAGTGTTTGATTACATTATTCTCTTCATGATTTTGTTTGACTTTCCTCTAGTAGAAAAGAATTGCGTTCAAAAAATAAAAATAAAAAGAATCCTGTTCACTCAATCATCTCCTACTATTTCCTCACTACATTCCCCGTCTGGAGATGTAGCAGAGACCATAATGATTTCCCCCCATTATGTGGATGAGGAAGTGGAGGCTCTCACTGGGCATGATTTGCCTAAGGCAACTGGGAGCAGAGATCTCGGACTAGAGATTACCGAGGGGTCTTCTCACTGGATCATGCATAAACATGAGCTTCATACAGACATAAAATGTAGAATTTGTGAGTAAATATCTATTAATGAAAGAACTGAAACTCCAGTTGCTCAGACATTTGCATGGGGCATGCCTAGACAAGTATATGGACACCCAAGTATTCCACATTTGCATTTGCAGAGACACATACACACTTCAGTTCACACAGCTATGCTTTCCTTGGTTGTACATCTGTAGATCCCTTATTTTGATAGGAAAGTTAGACATAATGTATGGGGGGAAAAAGAAGGAGATCAGATTTTTACTTCCTCGTATGCCTCTTCTGTGTGCTCATGTGAAGAGCTGGGCTATCTACATACTTTTGGTGAGAATGAACCAATAGGAAACCTGGAAGGAAGAGATGTCCCTGACAAAGGACACATCAAGCCAGGACCACAGACAATTGGATAGTTTGGTAAGAAAGGAAAAACATTGGCAGGCTGGTGCCTTGTGTTTCTCAACAAACTGTAATTTTGCGCACAGGGATACAAGACATTTTTTCCTCTCATACATAGCTATGTTCAGATAAAAAATCCATCTATATACTTTCATCAATAGTTGTGCATTGCACACATCCACCTCCCATATACATGTTATGCAGCCATGTCTTTAGAGAGAGGGATCCTGAGGGGTGAGCATGGGTCTAGGAGTCAGAGGACAGGAGTTCTAGTCTACTGTCCACCACTTGCTGAGTATGTCATCTTCAGCAAGTCACATCACCCTCCTTTTGTTCAGTTTCCCCTTCTGAAAAACAAGATTGATATTAATAGCTAGGCTGTTCACATCAAATAATGCTAAACACATAAAAGCTATTTTATCTATAAACCTATATTTTACTCTATATATTCATACAAAAAAATAATGAATACACACATATAACATACATAAAACATGTATGTTTGTGTATCTATCTCTCTATATCTAATCTATGGGGTAGAAAAATTGAGTAACTTGCTGAAGATAACCAATTTGATACAGTATGCATTAGTGAAATGATGATGAGTTTTGGAGTTAGAAATACTACTAAATAGCTAGAAAGGTATCTAATATAATTATGAGGGAAGGGGAGTTGGGAGGACTGGGTGAAAAAGGTGAAGGGATGAAGAAGTATAAATTAATAGTTACAAAACAGTCATGGGGACATTGTGTACAGCATAGAGAATATAGTCAATGTTATTGTAATGGCTTTGTGTAGAGCCAGATAGAGTGCTGGAGTAACCGGGTGGTCACTACATAAACTATATCAATATCTAACTTTTGTGCTGTATACCTGAAACTAATATAAAAGAAAAAAGAAAAGAAAAGAAAATGCTTGTCTTTGAAGGATACAAGTCCTAAGGCATCCAGAGTGAGCCCCGCCTAGGAAGCTAATTCCATTACCATAAAAATCACACCTGGAGTGAAGTTGCACTTTGTTCACTGTCGGGAGGAATGTAGTTAGCTAAGGAGAAGAAGGAGAGTAAGTAGGGGTGAGGTTTCTTAAATAAAGAGACATTTGGTTACATTCTTCCCTCTATGTTAGTTTGCAATGCTTGTGACTTTTTGTTTGTTTGTTTTAAACTTTTTCCTCCTTGGTTTTAATTGATTTTTGATTGACAAATAAAAATTGTATATATTTAAGAGTAAAAAAATTATTATTATTATGGAGTGACATCCACTGGTAATCTCAGTTGATTAAATTAGTGGTTTTTAAAGTGTAATCCAAGGATCCCTGGGGTCCCAGAGGCCCTTTCAGGAGTTCTATGAGTTTTTTCCTCTCCCAACTATATATCTGCAGAAGACTTCTACTTTATACACTTCAACCAAAGTAATACAGCATAACAAATTGAATACAGAAAAGGTATGAGAATCCAATTGTCTTCTATTAAGCTAGACATTAAGGAGAGTTGCCTTTATGTAAAACAATGACAGTCTTCTCACTAAATTGTTTGAAAAATACAGTTATTTTTCCACAAGAAGTTTGTTATGTTTATATGTAAGAAATTTATTATTATTTTAAAAGATTTCAGTTTTAATTTCTAAGAAGATAAGTATTGATGATGTAACCCATATTTTAAAAAGCTCCTTGAGATTCTAATAATTTTTAAGAGTGTAAAAGAGTCTTGAGACCAAAAAATTTGAGAACCACTATGTTAGAGGACAAGAACCTGCCAAGGCAAGACCAAACCACATAGCAAAACTCAGTTGCTCTAGGCTGCTTGCCCTTGGGCTAGTGCTGCCCTACATCCTCACTGGTGCTCTCTGCCAATCTCAGTCCTCTCCTAACAACCGGTGCCCATGGCCATCATTAGTAAAAACTTGGAGTGGTTCAGAGCACCCACTTTGGGGTCAGGCAAGTCTGATTGGAGTCCTGGCTCTGCCAGTGGAGCATATCGTTAGCCTCCCAAGCCTCACTTTGTTTCCCTTTTTGTAAAATAGGGATATAATAACTTCCATACAGTGTTATCATAAGGTTCCAATGAGATATCAAATTTAGCACAGTGCTAAATATGCATGGTACATAGTAAGCACTTAATAAAATGCCTATTATTGTTAGTAATAATAATAGATAGCAATTACTGAAAGTTTTCTGCATGTTAAGCATTCATCTAAGTGTTTTCATGCAATAATCCGCTTAACCCTTCAGTACCACTGTAAGATAGTTAACAACCCCAGGAGATAGTTACTCTGCAGTTGTGGTGGTGGTGGTGGTTTTCTGGTCTTGCATATGTGCAGGAAAAGTGTAGACTGGAAGATTAAATAAATGTTTGTGGTTTTGATATAACGTTGACATAGAAACAAGAATAATAAATAAGGAATCTGATCTTCCAGAAGCCTCTGACTCCTACCTGCTTCTTCTATAGTCACCCCAGGCCTAAGGAGCGAAGTCGCAGGATCAAGGATGAATCCTGAGGCCGCATGATCTTCAGCAAAGGGTCAGGCCTTTGAGAACAGCGTATGAGGAAAAGGGTACAGCAAAAGCCTCTGTCACTACTGACATCAGCGATAAATCAAAAAACCTACTTCACAGCTGCTCTAGTTGGAATGTTATTCTCTGTCACCTCAATTCACGCATGTGCGCTCACACATACGCATCACCTTCAGCAAAGTTACCTACCCATGCATATATGAACAGAAAAAATGACTGTGTTGAGGTCCTTGCATATATTTGTCACGTGAGTTTTGAGCATGTACCTCTAAGTAAACACATGTACAGAGAGAAAGGACTGTGTGAAATTACAGACTGGATGGACTCCCTCCACAGTCTTCCCTCTTCCAGCCTGATTAATTAGCAAAGATGCAATAATGAAATATAAAACCCCATCTCGAGCATAATTCTTAGGACAGGTTCCCCAGAACACACTGTGGCTGGTCTAGGTCTATCCAACCACTTGGGGAGGGGAGAGTTCAGTTGCCTCTCGCTGCCATAGAACTGAGTGGCAGAGCAGGAATCTGGGGCTCTTGGCCAACCACCAGTCTTCAAGAAGAGAAGAGAGGACAGAATCCCAAGTCCGAGCTCGACAGAAGGGAGAGGAGAACTTGATCTTTTTTAGTAGTTTTCAACTGTGGTCACTAGGACAAGGACCTTGGGCTTATTCCAGTCTGGTGTTCTGGGGTATCGGTTGTTGCTAGAAACAGGCCTACAAGACAGAGTTCAAGAGCTTTGGGCCTGAATTAACTCGACTCAGATCCAACTAGATTGACTAAGAGAGTAAAAGACAGGCTACTATCTACCTTGATTGAGTTTACAACTCTCTCCTTCAAGCTTTGGAGACAACATATGTCTGGATATGAGTGGAGGAAAAAGAATGTGAGAGAGTCATTTTTTCTTTTTTGAAAACAGAGACAAGGGGCTTTTCAATGTGAGTAGTGTGAACACTGCCTTGGTCTCCTCAGTTTATGTTATGGAATTCTGGGAGGAACTGATGGACATTTCATTACTCAGAAAATGACTTTGCAACCAAGGGGTAGGAGAAGGTGATAATGACCAGGTAAAGAGATTAGGAAAGGCCATCTCCCGTCTATGGTCCTAATATGAAGATACATTCAAAATCTGGAGTCCAAAAGAGCCCAGCGGAGAACTGGGGCAATCATTTAAATAATTTAGCACCAAATCCTCTGCGCTCAGATTCCTTGCTTTTACCTGAATCTAATAGATAACTGTCCTGGAGAGAGAAGAGACTGGTCCCTGGCCAGATCAAGACTCAAATTGTGCAATTCCAGGACACTTTACAGCTGGGAAAATAAAATGAAAGTGACTGGGAGTTGGGGAGGGGTCTCAAGGTTTGGCCTCAAAGGTCCCTGGGCCCTGGGGTAATAGGCTAGAGGACAGAGGCCTTTCATTTGGGGGCTTCTTTGAGTGCTAGAGGTGGAAGGAGGGGTAAAAGGAGGAAAGGGGGTGCTGGGAGGAGGGGCAGGCAAGAACAGATGCTTCCAGATCTAAAGAAATAATTTGAGGGGGAAAGGCAAGAAGGATCAAACGGAGGAAAAGGAGGGGAGGAGGGGGAAAAGGAAAGAGAACAAAAGTATAGTGGGGACTGGAGCCTCTTTGGTAGAGGAGAGATAAAGGGGAATCTGGGTGAAATGGTTAAACCAACATCTGCCCCCAGCTATAAAATAAATCTGTTCCATTGGCTGCTGGCCCAAGGGCCACTCTGGAGTGGTCAGCTCAGACCCTAAAGTGGCCTGGACTGGAAGCTCAGCAAGAAACCTTTGAACCTCAGCTGTCGTTCCCAAATTGCTGCCCCCCCCCCACCTTTTGGTTCCTTTTCCTCTGCTTACTCAGTTGAAGGTGAGTTCAAGAAGGGGCACTGGGGTTGGGGATTGTCCCAGAGGATAACTGTAGGTTGAAAGGGTCAGAGGAGCAAGCATGTGAGGAAATATGGAGCACAAAAAGCAGCAGGAATGCTAAGCAGAGACCTTGAAACAGCTGAGCAAAGACAGACAGACGGAGCTGGAGGCAGTCACATTATAAAATGGTCCGAAATCATCAGAGAGACTGAGTCCAAGGAGAGAGAGGTTTCCAGCTGGGAGGCCCACATCTCCCCATCATACCTTAAGCCTGGTCAGGCAGGTTAGGGTGAGATGAGGGGCTGGAGAAAGGCAGCAAAAAGGCAGGAGCAAATAGATACGGGGGAATATGCTGTACCTCCTCCATTTTCTCCTCTTTAAATAGTCTGACGCTTTTTATTTCCCCTTCAGCTAGAACACGACCCCTCTTCTGTAACCTTATTTTCCAAAGTCTGTTCTAGCTGAATGGAAAGACTCCACATGTACAAAGTAAGAGCCACAGAGTGAGGAGAGATTGCCCCAACAAGAATAAACTGGTTGGGGGACATCTTCCAAGTGACTCACCCACCCACCTCCCACCCCCTGCTTCCCCCACCTATGGATAGCCCAGCCCTGTCCCTGCCCATCAGATTTGAAAACATGTTTCTCCTTTTACAAGAACCCTAATCCTAACCTGGCCTCCAAAGACAAAGGCCAGAGGAAGAAGATGGCAATTTTTCCTATGGTTTGGGGTGGTGGGAGACCCATTCAGTTGCCAAACTCCAGTTAGGAAATGCTTCCACTACAAACCAGATCTTCCATCTCCATCCCCTCAAAAATCTTGAGAGGGACCCATTTCCTGCTCTTGTAACTCAGAACAGTATTCTTTCATTTCTAAAGAAAATGTAATCTCCTTATCTGGTGATGGGAACAGTGGGATGTTGGTCAGTCAAAGAGCAACTGAGAGTCTGCTCCATTTTCTATGGAAAACTGGAAGGTGTACTAGGGCGAAGAAAGGGGAGCTTGGGCTCTACAGGGCGAGACCCCGGGGGTGGAGCGGAGTTCACCGCGCAGTGAACCCGTTTAGCCGGCCACGCAGCCCGCGGCCCCCGCCCCGTTCCCTATTGTCCGCGATCCGAGCCCGGGGTCGTGACCTAGCTGAAGGCGACACCGCGCCCGGGGCGGACACAGCGTGGAACCCGGAGGACTCAGAGCCTGGCCGCCGCCGGCCTCTCGCATCTCACTTTTGCCCGGGCTGGCCCTATTTAGTGACCCTCAAGATCCCGGCCGCTCACGGAAGGGGAGCTGAGACCCCCAGTGAAGGCAGCTTGTTTTTTGCCCCATTCTCTTGTGCCCGGCTTCCCAGGAAGACAGAGGCAGTAGCGGGAACCCAAGGTTGGGCTTTTTGACAGTGCCTCTTACACGCTCCGTTTTAAAGGTTTTCTGCCCAGAAGTTCAAATATACTTTCCTCTCACAATCTCCAACGCTGAGAAGTCTCCAACGCTGAGAAGGGAGGGTCAGAAAAGAGAAATGTGTAGAGGTGATATTTCTTTGGGCTTGACCCATATCCCATTACGGCTGGCAGAGTGGACCTAGAGGACTCTACTCTTAGGGAATCTGAAAATTAAAAATCGTCCCTTTCCATTTTTTAAACTCTGTAACCTTATTCACCCGCAAACATATTCCAAGACCCTCCCTACCCATCCTTGTCTTCCCTACCTCCTGATTTATCAGCTAGCTGGGCCTGCAGGGACGGGGAGCAGGAAGGTGGAGCTGCAGAAGCCCTTACCCTGCTTGCATGGATGTGGGCTCAGCTTCTGGATGGACCCTGTGCTCACAGAAGCTACAGAGCTGACACCAGAGAGAAGAGCAGAAAAATCCTGAGAAGCAGAGGAGAGCCAGGTCTGAGAAGGGGTCCCCAGACCTGGTTAGCAGTGAGCAAACCTTGGTTTCCTCTCTGCTCCCCAAATCCAAAAGGGATCCGAGCTCCTAGAGCTGCACAGGTTTTAAGGTGGCTGAGAGACCCCTTCAGGCCTCTGAGTCAAAAACAGTACACTCTACCATTATTAATTCTCAAGAGGCAGCTAAAATTGGGTACCCAGAGCAGCCACACGCTGCAGGAATAAAATTAAAATGGGGCTAGGGATCCCGGGTGCAGAAAAAGCAGGCTGAGAAGGGTGGCCAGTTCTCTCAGAAAGATTGGTCAGAGGCAAAGACTTTCTTTTCTACCAAATCCCCCACATGTTTATTTTGGGCTCCTGCCCATCCAGATAAATCAAGCTAACAGATTAGGAAGTTCATAAAATTGTATTCTTAGGTAATGATATCCAGAGAGGTAATAAATATTCCCTCTGTTCTGATGGCCGGTGGAGTTGGGGGATCCTCTATCTCTTTTTCCAAGCCTGAGACAGGTTTCTCGAAAGGGGAACATGTTTAGAAATAGTTCTCCAAAGGTGGGGTGTCAGATAGAAGCTGTGTAAGCCTGAGAATTGGCTTTGTGAGGGCATGCACCCCCAGCACTAGGCAGAATGCAAAGAAAAAGATGGAGTTGCTCCCAGCCGCTGCTCTTTCCTGTCATAGCACCCTCTATCTCAAGGGCTCCCTTCACAGTGAGTGTCCTTTAATCTTAGAAAAGCAGACAACCCATGCCTAGCAGGGGGTACCTTGGCCCCAAGTTCTAAAGAACCCCTTAATTATTTTGTCCTTCCTTACCACTCCCCCAAATACACACATATACATACATCAAACATCAGGTAGATGTCTCTGGATTGCAATCCGCCACGTCCACACATGAAAAAAGCTGATGCACAAATTGTGGAGAAAACTTTGTAGGAAACTTCATACAAACAGCAGTGAGAAGTCCTAGAGAAACAAACTTCCCCTGTCCTTTCCCCAAGGCTCATATTTTCGGCTCTCTCCTTTTTTCGAGCCAAGTTTCTTCACTCCTCAAGTGTATGAGCAGCGCAGAAACTCCATTTTCCCCAAACAGAAGCCTTCCCTCCCCAAGACTAGAGTTGAGGTAAAAATGGAATGGCAGACAGAGATAGAGTTGAAACTGCTACTGTGCTCCTCACCTCCAGAGCAGATCAGTGCTAACTACTTACATGTCAAGGGGATTTTTGACCTGTGGGCTATCCTGGTGCTTGGAGAGGATTTTGGATGATCGGTGTAGTCCTTTCGCCCTGTCTTCATTTTACTTGGCCATTGGAGAGAGAGATACAATGAGATAGTGAGGCATTCATGTGCCTTGCCTCTCCCATTACTCTGTGAGAAGTCGCTAGCCCCACAAAAGCAGTGGCATCCTATCTGGAGATCAGGGATTGAGCCAGGGCTGGCTTGGGAGGGTCAGAGATGGGGGTGGGGGAGAGGTCAGAGGCGCTGTCGAATATAAAGGCGAAGGGAGAGAAAATGCTGTGTCCTCCCCGTGAACCTGGGCTGCGGTCCCCCTGCCCCAACCCAGCCTTTCCCCACTGTTCAACCCAACTTCAGTAAAAGCATGTGGGCCCTTGGCCCTCAGCTTCCCAGTGAGGCTGTAGCAGCATCGGACAGATCAGCAGCAGCGGGAGACCAAGACTGCTGAAGCTAGGGGATCTGGCTCAGGTTGGCCCCCCACTCCCCTCACCCCAATCCTTTTCAGCAGCAACCTGATCCCATTCTGGGTGGTCAGTTTCAAGGCAAAGGAGAACTTTAGGGGAAGAAGAGAGAATAGAGCCTACTGGAGAGAAGGCCAGAGGCCAAAATCTTCAAAAACCCAAATGTAAATGGTTTAGTTTTATTTGTCAAGAGTTGTGGATTTCTTATGTTCCCCCTTTTCATACCAACAAGGACAGAAAGAGACACAGAGAGAATGACTATGTCTGTATGTGTGAGGGGAAGAAGGAGAAACTGGAGCCACTAAAAAAAATAAAAGAACTGTCCCAATCCTTTTATGCTGCTTTTCCTGAGCTAAAGAGTGTTCCTTCAGAGAGAGAGAAGCTTAAGAAATAAGAGTGCTTTTACCTCTTCCACTTTGGGGAGGAAAGGGGATAAATTTCCCTAAAACCAAAAGAGCGAAGTTAGGAAAGGACTATGGCTTTTAATTTTTTTCTCTCTCTCTTTCCATCTTAGCTTTCTACAGGCTTGTAAAGACACCCAGGTCCACCACTCAGACCTCACTTCTCTTTCCTAAGCACAGCTAGACTCTCTCTTTCTGCCCCAAAGTCAACTGCCTTAAGAGGACAGGACTACAGTCAGATTTGGCCCTTAATTCACTTGATTACATAAAACAACTCCAGATAATTGTTGGCCCTGCTTCCCCGCACTGTAGGCAGCATGTTTTGCTGTCTCCAGGGCACCATTGAGGGAGGAGAAAGTAGACCTATAGTTCCTAGTGATTCTCCCCAACACACACACATATTCCACTCCAAGTACCAGCAAGTAAGTACAAGAGGAAATAAATCCAGAGCACATCAAATGCATTTTCACACTTGGTTCCCTGTTGCCTATTACTCCAGAATCTGGAGAGAGAGGAAAGGAGGATCTCCGGCTCCCCTATATGCCCCAGATCTCTTCTCCCTCTCTATTTTACTTCTGATAGCCCTCCATCCTGAAATTTGGATAAGTGCCTGAGAAGCTCACCAACTGCCTCCCTTAACATCTCCCAAGAAACAAACAAAAATTTGAGCAGGCCTCACTTACAGCTTGGTCTTCAGGATCAGAATTATTGCGAGCCTTTGGCTTAAATTAATTATTCAGGTAATTCAGACCAATTTTCTCATTGTTTCTTTTTTTAGCCCCAAGGAAACATTCTATCTCCACCCCCCCAACCACCCCCCCCCAGTAAGAAAGCCTTCTCCCAGCTCTTCAGGACCTGGAAGATTACAGGAGAAGGGTGGTCCCTGTCTTCTTCTGTGTCTTTTCTCAACACCTGGCAGGTCCATGATAAAAGTTAGAGAAAAAAAATAAAACTTCTTCATTATCTCCAGGCATCAGACTTTGCGGCCTATCGTACAAGGGGGCCTTGCAGGCCTCTGGCCTCCACTTCACCCTTCTTTCCAAGTCTAAACAAACAGAGAAGCCATCCTGACAGGTCACTTTGCTGCTTCAGAATCACCAGCTCAAAATCTTTCTTGTTTTAAGAAGAATGCACATGTTGAGGGGGCATCTTTCTTAATCCCTATTCCAAAAGAGCCCTAAAAGATGAAAACTCTTCTCCTTCTTACTCCCTAAACTTGCCTTCTTGTCTGCAAATTGGAAGGCCTACTCAGCAGAAAAAAAAAAAAAGAGAAGGGAAGAGAGGGAAATAGACAAAAAGAAAGCGAGTTTAGGGAGTGCCTAACTATAGAAAAGTGAGATCCCTCAGCTCCACTGTAAGTACCCCACAGGAGAGTCTGGCCTCTGGAGACCCAAAGGGAAAGAACAGGAGAAATCAGCCCTAATCTTCCACATGCCCTCTTCTGAGGATCCCCTGCTCCAACCCCATTGCTGGTTCTTCTAAGGACACTGGAAAACTGGAGTTGAGAGTTCAGATTTGTGTGTTTGCCTAGAGTGAACTTAGGCAACTATAGAGAAGGTGGGATGTTACCAGGCCAAAAGGAGGAGGGAGATAAAAAGAAACCATCAGACATTGACGTAAAACTAATTCACAGCCACTGGTTTATTATTGATCACGGGGCATTTCACATCGACACTAAAATTCTTTATTGCAAGTTTTACAATAATCAAGTAAATTCAGTCCCAAAAACACAATGACCATGGAGGGGGTGGGGGTGGGATTCTACCTATAGACTGCCTCTCTGAACTGAAAGTTCATTTTAATTTTCTTTTGGCTTCTCAAACTGAACAGCTCTGAGAGGCTCTCCAGATGCATTAGCTTTGTCTGCTGTCTTCCCCCCTCTCCTCCCAGCCTCCCCCACAACAATAATACAAAAGAACTTCATAGCTTTGTTCTCCTTAAAATGACTTCCCCCTCACTAACCTCCCCTGGTGCATTTTCAATGCAAAAGGCCTAAGGAAAGAAGGGGGGAGGAGGAGGAGAAGAAGGATGAGAATTGGCTTAAAAAATCTCTTTCCTTTATCTTTTCCTCATTTCCCCTGAAATTCACCCAAACCAGACCATCGCACCTTGCAATATATATTTTTTGCAGTTTTTTCTTAAAAAATAAATAACCCCCCAAAATGGCCTTAAAAAAAACCCAGCAGGTACCATGCTAAGACAACATCACATGCTTAAAAGGGTCCTTAACAGTGGAAGGGAGAGAAGGGCAGGGGGCTTGTTTGTTTATCTGTTTTGTCTGCTTGGAATTAACAAGGGATAAGGTGGGAGAAAGAGAAAAGAACCAAAATATATATATATTATAAATTCTATAAATAAGAGTCAATTTGTATGTGAGGGGCGGATGGGGGCATGGGGCGGGGGCAGGGTGTGAGTTTTGTTTTATAACCTGGTAATGTCCTCTACCCGTTGCTGCTCCGGCGGCGTGGCGCTCTGGGAGTGGTCTTCAGAAGTGCCCGGGGTGGCTGCCGAGAGGGTGCTGGGCGCAGCGCCTGCCGGGGGTGCTGACCTGACTTTGGTGTTGGGCAGTCGGTGGTCCTTCTTCCATTTCATGCGACGGTTTTGGAACCAGATTTTGATCTGCCTCTCAGAGAGGCACAGCGAGTGGGCGATCTCGATCCTTCTTCTTCGGGTCAGGTAGCGATTGTAATGAAACTCTTTCTCTAATTCCAGGACTTGCTGCCGGGTGTAGGCTGTCCTCGAGCGCTTGGGCTCCCCTCCGTTATAATTGGGGTTCACTGGGGGGATGAGGAGGGGAAAAAGCAAATAGTGGGGTTCAGAGGCAGCAGGCTTCCTGCCCCCCACCCTCACCCCAACCTCAGCTCTGTGGAACAGGAGGAAGGGGTGGTGGAAATAAAGTCATCAAGCTAAATGGGTTATAAAGAAGTTGAAGGAAGCTGGAGACTTTGTAGTGTAATAAGAGGGGAATCCTCATTGTAACGACACTGAATTATTTATGCGCCCTTAGAAAGCGAGCATAGTTTTCACACATACATAACAGATCGTAGCACATGGCTCGGACTGCCCAGAGTAGCTAAGCCATAAAATTTATGGGGGATGTAATTACCCATTCTCGCTCGTAAATCCAGTTCAATTGTGCTAACCCAGAGTCGCTCCTGGAGAGAGAGGGGGAAGGAGAGAAAGGAGGACGGGGGCCAGAGGGGGCCGGTGAGGGTGGGGAGCGCTGGGGAAGAGAGGAGGGAGGGGGAGAGCAAAAAGCAAAGTTGCCTACCCGTGCTAACGTGGATTTTTTTCATCCATGGGTAGACTATGGGTTGCTTGCTGGCGGCGCTGGAGGGATGGTCAGGGGCTGGTTGGCTGCAGGCTGGCGGGGCTGGGGACGGGGAGGCGGAGGCGCCTGAAAGAGGCGCCGGCTCGCAGAGCGGCTGTGATTTCTCAGGGTGGTGATGGCCCGCCTGGGCCGGCCCGTGGCCTCGCGAATTGCCCGGCCCCTGGAGACTGGTGCAGCTATACTGGCGCTCAGGGTAGCTAGGGCGCGGAGGCGGTGGTGGGTACAGCTCCTGGTGGTGATGCTGGAATCCCGATTCCCTGGTCCGGCCGTAATATTCCGGACTGTGTTCAGGGATGTAGCTATTTTGCGAATATTCTTCGCATGGAGGAAATTTCGGATCGATGTAGTTAGAGTCCATCAAATACGAGCTCATGATCATTAATTTCTGGAGTGGAAAATAATTTTTCTCGCTTTGTCGTTTTTCTGCTCCATAAAGCCCTCCTACTAGCTAGCGACCCTGTAAAGTTACTTTCACCATGTGACTCCGCCGGCCAATCACACGGAGCAACCCAGTCCCCGGATAAGGAACCGAATCGCTTTATTCAAAATGTATCCAATTTTTTTGTGTGTGTGGTGGTGGTGGTGGTGGTGCTGGGGTGATGGTGATGGTGATGTGGGGTTAGCTGGCAGGGGCTGGGGTGCCCCTGTGCACACCCCGCCGACTGACAACCCTTCCTTGCAAAAGGAGATGAGAAGCCTCCAGCTCCCCTCCAAAGCCTGGGCATTTGGGGGCTGTCGGGAGGCTGAGATTCAACCCCCTCGCAGGGTCTTCCCTTGGGCCTCCCGTGGACCCCTTGGCCCTCGGCTTCTGAGCTTTTCCAGAGGTCTTCATACATGGCGATCCTGTTTCAGTCTTTGTAGGTCACTGGGCAGCACCCCTCTTTCGCAGGAAAAGGTAGTTGAATGAGGACTGGAGTGGAGATTGGATGGGGAGGGACCCAGGCTACGCCTAGGAGGCTGAAGAGCCAGGGATGCCACCCCATCCAAGAATACCAGAGTCCAGCCCTCTTCCCCAAACACACTCACCCAACCCTCTGGCCATGGGGCTGGCGAGGCAGGGTCCCAGCTGGACCGGGCAGGTAGAGGCCGCGAGATGCAAATGATTCTGACGTCATTTCTGGAGGTCTGGGGGGTAGAGTCCCCGCTGAAGAGAGACAGGAAGTGGTTGGCAAAAGCAGAGTTCAGAAGCCTTGCCCTCCCCTTGTACCAAATGACCCTCCCTGTCCCAGCCCAGGAGCAGAGGATCTCTTCTACTGCTGGTTGCTGTTTGCACTTTTCATTCAGTCTGTTCTGCTGCTATGCTCCAAGACTGCTTCCTAAGGAGCTGGGGCAAGGAGGAAAGCCATCTGCCTGGAGTCAGTGCCCTATGATGGTGCCCAGCCAAGGCCCTGGGAACTCTTCCTTCTCCATCCCCACAGAGGGCAGACCTAGCTAAGAGGGAGGCCTGTGTGGTTAGGGCCTGCTTCCAGCCAGGAATTGTATCCATGAAACACATGTGTTTACATGTAAACACACATTCCCAATGGCCAGCTCCAAGCTGCTTTCCAAAAGCTGAGGGGGAGCTCACCAAGCTGGGGAAGCTGGGCAGGCCTCAGGGGTCTCCAGTCCATTTCTGCCCCCTCCCTTCTCTCTGCTACCCACCCATAAGAATGCTCTGGTGGAGGGGTGGCTGGGCCTGTGGAGGAGGGAGGGGGCAAGGAGGGATGCTTTCCGACCCCCCTCAGCTAGGGGTGGCCACGTCATGCCACCAATTCCAATTAACTGATCCCATAACTCAGAATTGGGGGCGGGGGGGGGGCTGGCAGAAGGGAGAGCCCAGGGAGGGAGCCTGGTCCCCTTGTTGTACTTGATAACAATTATAGTTTAAAATCATAGCTTGCCGAGGCTCGGCTATATTTTACTTGATAACAATAAAAGTGACACATAAAGTTAACTGTTTATGTTTTATTTATTAGACTAAATCTGCCAGCGGTGGTATGAGCGCTTGCCTCGTCGCTACAGCTTTTATAGGGCTGTAAAACGTCATAAATCAGTCTCGAGGAATCGCCCGCACTCTTTGTGTCGGCGGCGGCGCGGGGCTGGCGGCCGCTGGCTGCCGGCTCCCTCCTTTCCACGAAAAGTCGTAATGTGATTTTTTCCCTATGATTTTATTATTATGATCACCGCCGTGATTAGTCAATCTACCTTTAATTCGCCGCCCTACGCTGCCTCCTCCCAGCCCAGCCTGGTTGACACTTGAATAAGTACCTTTTAAAACGGCATAACAACTATTTGAGGGTTTAATTAGAACATCTGCAATTAAGGGAATGAGGAGGGGAAAAAAAAAAAATAAAGCCCTTGTGAGAGGGAGACGAAGGCAAGAAATTCTCAACCTGTCTCTCTCGCCTTTGAGATACAGGAGAAGGTCCCACTTCCAAATTAGGGCTCACCCTGAGGGCAGGAAAGAACGAGGCTCTGGGCCACAGCCTATATCCAAAGGGGCTGATTCTCTGCCTGGGCCCTTGACCACCTTCCTTCCTCCAATACTCAAGGCCCCTTACTCTCACCCCAAGCTCACCAGGTGCTGGGGTGGGGGTCCCTGGATAGTCCCTGGATACCCTCTTCCCTAAGATGACAGTGCCCTGCCCACCTGCCACCAGGGGGGTGAGGGAACAGGAATTCCATAAAGGTAGACCATTTCTTGGAGGAGATTCCCAAATTTCCACAGTTGGTTGAGAACCCCTGCCCAGTCTTATCTAGGGCTTTCTGTGTGGGGGGACTGGCTGGTTTGGTCGGAAGAGGAACTTGAGACAGGGAGAAGGGGAATGCTGCTGCTTGGTTGACAGTGATCTGGAATATGTGAGGGTTTTATTTTTTGTAATTATTGCTGTGGGTGTAAGGTGATTGTAAGGTGCCGGAAGAGGGCAAAGGGAAACCAATGCCAAATGCTGATCTACAGAAAAAGTCTGAATCACAGCCCCAGACTGCCCCATGGGGAGAGCCAAAGCTCCAGGGATCTCAGGTAGGGTGGGGTGAGGGCTGCCGAAGGAGGAGAAAGTCTTCCAGCCCCACCCTGAACCTTCCTTCTGGGCCAGCACCTGGATCAGGCTGCCCCATTCCGTCCTGGCCGGAATATTCTTTTCCCCACCTGAAGAGGTGAGGTGTTGGCCTAACACTCACCTCCCACCAGCCCTGCTTTTGCCTCAACCCTCATTTTTCAATCTCTTCACCCTCTTGGGCTTGTTAGGGAGTCTTTCCCAAGGCATTGCCCATTCTACACCCCCACTCCCCAGGATTCTGAGCTCCTTCTTACAGGTGGATCGACGAAGCCGGAGCAGAAAACCCATTTCAGGCCAGTATATGTAAGTAGATACAGAGAGTCCAGATGCCGCCAAGTGAATGTCAAGTCTGTCTGTCTTTCATAATTACAGCTAACAAACATATATGCATACATACTATTAATATTTATTAATATGTTAAGTGTCTCCTTGTGCATCCATAAATATGTTAGGTTCTCATCCCCGGTTTGCATAGCTAATTTAATATGCTCATCCAGAAAGCAAAATCTGGGAGATTTCCCCCAAATGTGCCTACACTCATCTACATTATTTACCAAAAAAAAAAAAATTACTCTCTTTGGGTTTCTACAGCTTAATAGCAAGGAAGTCACCTATCATATGGAGAAAATAGCAAGCTAGACTCCACCACATGCATACATACATTTTTACTTATTAGCAATACAAAAATCAAACCCCTTCAGAGGGCTTCTGCACTTAACAGTGGCTTAATAGAGGTGGTGGGGAGGACTAAAACAGCTATTGCCTGTTATGAATCCTGTCCTATCTCCTTTTGTGCTTTGCCCTCCTGCTTCCTGCCCTGCCAACCCAAGGATCTCTCCACCCTAGCAATGCCCTCCACCTCTCTCTGTCCCCATTTCCTTTAAAATTTTTTTTTCTGACCACCTTTTACCAGCTTTCAAATGCTCTCCGAATGCCCCCACCCCATCTCCTTTCTACAATCTCGATCTGGTTTCTCTTTCGGAAACATGTTTCAGTACAAAGCGCTTCCCTTCTGACACCACTGAAGAAAAATATGTGTCCATTGTGTGCGAGGCCTTATTGTTGCCCAGATTACCATTACTGACCTTGATAACCCATATTCCTCCCCTCCCCTGTAACAAGCTGCTGGCTGAGAGACCTCAGCGGCTCCACAGATTCTGTGCTGCTTTAAAATCTCACCTCTCAGACTCCCTGGATTTTCCTAGGGAGAAAAATAAATGGGAGAACCAACTCAGGATTTGGAAGGGACAGAGAAGGAAAACGAGTCATTCCTTTCCCCATTCTCAGAAGTGCAGGGGATTTTTTTGGTGTGTGTATGCGGGTGTTGTTGTTGTTTTTTATAGAGATTAAAAATTGCAACATATCTCTTTCCTCTTCTTCAAAGAAATTGCCTTTTAGACAGTATGCAATCGAGTAACTCATTTTTTTTCAACTTGAAAACTCTGAACTAAAACAAGACTCTTATCCCATTTTTATTCATGTGGATGTGTTTGCACGTACGTGTATATATGTATGTTTTGTCTTTTTCTAATGCCAGCAGGCAGGGCTAATGTATGCGGAAGAATATGCAAATACTTAATTGATTTTTTCTTAAATCTCTTGTCAGTAAAAGTAATAAATTGGTCTAAAATGATTTTAATAACCCGATGTATAGCCAGAAAATACTCAACTTTTTTTTCTCCTGGAATCACTTATAGTCTCAAAAAAAAAAAAAGAAAAAGCAATCATGGAATGTTAATTTGCCCCCTTTAAAATATTAAAGATAAATTTCTCTTGTTTGTTCGGAGACCATAGGCGAGGTCCTCTCGTGAATTTCCCCCTCCTTGCCTTGCCTTTCTCGGAATTCAATTTTCTTCAAATCTCATTTAAAGTGGCTTTTTAAAAAGTGGCCGCATTTTAATATTGGTTAGACAGAGTGACCTGCATTTCACCTCGGGTGTTTGACTTGTTCCAATAGGTCACTGCCATGGGGTTATTGATGGGGAAACTCCATTGAAATTTGTCTCTTCGCAAATGGCCTTTAGATCTTCCAGCGAGTTCAATAACTAGTTATAATGTGGAAGGGGAAAAATGAAGGCCCTGGGCTAACGAATTTGATGTTTCATTTTTATGCTGGAGAAATTGTTAGTTAGAAGTCGAGTTCCCCACCCCCTTCCTTGCTCATCTTGGCCTCACTGACCCCCACTCCTGTCCAACTTGGGCTGGAGCATCCCATTCTCCCTTTGATGCAAGCTTTAATTCTTATTATTATGAATATTGTTGTTGTTGAAAATTCTGACTTAATGGCTGCAGGAAGTTTGCGCTGTTGGAGATTTGTGACCTGAACTTTCTTTTAGAAGGGTAAGGACTTTTACTTTTAATGGAGCCTAATGCAGTTTTGAAAGATTCAGGAGTTCAGATGGCTTTAGGGTAGTTTATGGAGGGCTCCCCAGCCTAGTGCTCCCAGAATTAAGAAAAAGATAAGAAGCTGGGAACACTTTCAGGGGTTGATGAGGGCTTTGAGATGCCCTCATCTGTTCTTGGCCTCTGAGCTGCCAGATACCTATGGGATCAGGCACTCAGGACCAAAGAAGGCAGAGAGCAGGAAAGTCTAAGTAAGGACAGAGGGAGAATTCCATGGAGCAGGCAAGAGAATCCTAGGTCAGAGACAGGATTCATGGGACTTGGCATGCTTGCCGAACTTCATAAGAAGGGCGCCCCGCAAATGCCCAGTGCTAAAGATGGTGCATTTTAGTGAACTGGAGAGAGCAGAGGAAAATGACTAGGGTAGGGAGAGGCGATGGAGATTTTATAAGGTTCACTTTTTGCTGGAGTTCTCAAGGAGTGGGAGAAGAAAGGGCAGGGCAAGACAGGAGGTCTTTATTTTATTCTCCCTAATCACAGCCAAGTTGGGGAGACCTTGACTTCTCCAGGGAAGTCCCTGTGAGAAAGGGCTGTGTAGAGATCATCTCTCCAGGCTGACCCCAACCATACCAGATCATTACCATTATTCATGTCAATAATAACAAGAACATCTTTCCCTCACAAAACAGAACTGCCTGTGTGCCTTATTTTCTTCTTCCAGGAACTGTTCCTTCTCCTTCCCTGCCCAAAGATGTCCAGTTTGCTCAGCTCCAAGTTTCCCCTTTAATAAACCCACCCGCTTCTTATCCCCCTTCCAAGGCTGGGCCCATAAAGAGAATCATTCCAAAGGCGAGCCTTGATTCCTGGTTTGGGGCACTCAAGGCTGAGCCCAGTATGTAAGTGCCTGAAACGAGGCTGCCGCTTTCCTCTACCCTCTCAAACCTAGTGGCAGCACCTCGGTGCCACCTGCGCTCTCAGACAAACTTGCCCAGGCAGATCCGTGGCACTACTGGAATCCAGAGAGCAGCCTTTAACCACACGCCACAAACCCATAAAAATGAGGGAACCCCAGGAGGGTCATGGGGGGCTTCAGAACCCGACCTGTGAGAGGAGACCCAGCCTGCTCTTCCCAGGGGAATCTATTCTAAACTTGCCCGCAGCCCCTCCGTGCTCGGCCCCGGAGGGCGATTCCCTTCTTCGGCTGCTCGCCCGCCTCGGCCCGCACCTTGGCCGTCTCCTCCGAACCCCAGACTCCCAGCCTGGGCCTCACCCTCTCCCCGTTTTAATTACGTGATTGATTTTCGCTTTGGCCGCGTCAGGACGCCTCTGCCTCCGACCGTTTAAGTCTTTAGGCTCCCTTTCTGTCTTTCCGAGCCCTCCTGACGGGCTGTAATTTAGAGACTGACTCTCCCGCGGCCTCCGTCCGGTCGCGATGCTGCCTCGCCCTACACGCCAACGAAATGGTCCTCCTCCGGCTCGGCCGGGTCTGCAGCCAGCCCGGCACGCGGGGCTCTGAGGCTGTGGTCCTTGCCCAGTCGCCTTTCTGAATTATTTTGTGCTCCATTATTCTCTGATAGCGAAACGGTCCGTGTTTGAATTATCACTGCACGCCTGGGCTGGGGCTGGGCTGCCCGCGGTGCTGTGTCTCCTCCTCATCCGGATGAGGGGTGTATTAGGAGGTCTGCACCGGGACTTGAGGAAGCGCGACGCCTGTCTCCGTGCTCGGCGGGGAGCTCCAGCACGTTTCCCAAGACCCGGCCCCGCGCCTGCGGCCCAGAAGCGCCCGGAGAAGCAAATTCGGCCACAACTTTCCGCCTCTAAGCGCGAGTGGGACCGCAGGGTCGGCTGCTCAGAGCTCCCCACCCTGCACTTGGCCATGGGGTCTGATGTTGCTCCCCAGCCCCAGACAGAGGGCCCTAACCCTGGCAGCCCTATTGGCACCGGCTGCGGCCTCGGGCATAGCCGTCCTGGAGCACGCCGGGCATCCCGTACACCGGAGGGACTGAATGAAGGTGAGGCGAAGAAAGGGAAAGGGGAGGAATTTTAATTTATGAGTAGAGTAGATTTGGGGTGGGAAGCAGAAGGGGAAGACATGAAATAAAGAAAAGGAGCCCCTTCTTCCACCATGGCTGACTCCCTTTCTCTCCTCCGGAAGAAAAATTCTTTTCCTCCTCAAACCGCTGGTATTCCGCTTAATCTCTCATTTATTTACCACTAATAAACACCTCTCTGATTATTCTCCCACGGCCTGTTCATTCTTTGATCCTTTCCAATGAGGCAAGCAGTGAGTTACTATTAGCAGTATTTTATGATTATATTTTTCCCCTCAGGCAGAGGAGGGAGTTGAGAATGTTTTTCTCACTGGGGAAGTTCAGTGAAACTTGAGTTGGTCACTACCTTCTCCCTGTCCTCCGACCTACAACACCCGGATCTCTGCTCCCCAAACCCCTTCCCTCCCTCTCCACCCCCGCAGCAATGTTGCCGGGTAAATAAGAGTCCGCCTGCCTGGCTATTAGAATTCTGGAGACGTTGGCATCTGTAGCAATCATTAGTCAAAGCCGCAGAAGCCAAAGGAGCGGAGGAGTTGGACAGAAAAAATCTTGGAAATGATATACAGGAGCCACGGAGGCATCAATCGCGCCGATAAGAGCGCTGCTGCTGGGGTCGAGGAGGCCCCTTAATTGGGCCCTGGGCACCAAAAGCAGTTGGGGAAGGGACACCAATGGGTTGGGCAGTGGCCCTGGCACCATTTGGGCATGCTACAAAAATGGTCAGGGACTTGAACACCCTTTTCTCCAAATGTCGGAGACCCAGTTGGGGTGTGTGTGTGTGTGTGTGTGTGTGTGTGTGTGTGTGTGTAGGGGGGACTCTCATGCTTCTGTCAGCCTCACCCTGGGAGCCCAGAGGAGCTGAGTTGAAGGACTTTCCCCTTCCTTCTCTCCCCTTTTCCTAAGTGACTGTCTTGGGAGGTACTGCTGCAGACTGGGGAGCCTGGGCTGGGACTTCAGGTCACAAAGAAAGCCTGGAGAGAGGATGTGGTCCCTAGAGTGGGTTTTCAAAAAGCAGATAATTCAGTTGGACAAGATTTAAGGATAACCTTGGAGATAGCTGCAGAATTACTCCCTTCAATAAGTGAAACATCCAAAAGATCATTGTTCCCTATCCCTACTCACCTGTCTTTATTGATCTGAGAAAGAGACAGAGAAATACAGCAAGTTTAAATCCTTCCAGAAGGAGAGCTGTGCCCCCTACATATAGATATATGCATTATGGAACCATCTCTAAACATATGTTCAAATATTTAAGTTTGTAGCAAAACTGCAAAGACTGTAAAGATCTCCAAATATGTAATTTCAATATGTAGCTATTTTATGAGTTGGGACCCTTGCATAAATCTAGATAAAATTTTCAAAAATAGAGATTGAGCAACACATGCATAGTTCTTTCCAAGTGAGGGGAAAAAACCTACAAAATATTCACCTAGATGTTTAGAGAGAGCTGTACCAATACATGCTAGCGTATACATCCGACACTATAGAAAGATTGGTAATGTGCACACAGGAATTCAACAGAGGACTGTTATGTTCACCGTGGATCTATAAATCTAGAGATCTATAAATCTGCATTTAAATATGGAATGGAGAGGGATGTAAAACATACATCCTGTTATAGAGTCATAGAGCAATCTATAAATACATTTTCATGTGTACATTGCTCAGCTCTCTGTAAAGACACGTGAATTTGAGTGGAGTACTAAAAATGAGGGCGATTCTCTAGTGCTTGTGGGTTTGGGATGCCCCAGCCCAGATTTCTCTGGGAAATAAACAAAGGTAAACTAGAGTCTGTGAAAGTGTTAAGAGGGTACAGGAACTCATATAATCTATGGCTTCATTTCCAGCAATAGGGGCATTTCTCTGGTGATGGGTAAAAGCCCTAATGCCTGGGCCTGAAAGCATCCTGACTTATGGAGCCTGAACTGAGATGGAAACAGAGGGCTCTTTACTTCGTTGCTCTTCAGCTTCCTAGCTCCAGGCTCAGGGAGGGACCCATGGGAAGTTGGGGTGTCTTTACCAAGGGAAAGCTCATTAACATTACAAAATGAAGCCATTTAGGTAAAATATGATTTTGTTTGGAGACAGCTTGGTTAGAGAAAGACGTGAGAAGGCTGTGGGCACTCATCTTAATTATATAAAATCAGTCATGGACTGCAGAGAGTCTCTTGCATTCATGCAGTGCCTCACTTCAACATGCCTCACTCCCATCGCCTCTCTTCATGAGCTCTCTCTTATATACCTTGTCCCACCTTGTCAAAAAGGAGTTTGGGACTCAGAAAGGGGTCACAAAGAGACAGCAGCCCCAGAAGAGAGCAGAACCTCCAGAAGTCACGTTTCTACCACCAGATTCAGAAGGTGATTGTTTTTGATGTTGGTTCCCTTTTAATTGAAGGATTGGGGGACCAAGGTTTGCATGGTCAGAAGAAAATGAATGGTTGCATGATTTTAAAATTTGGAACTTTAAAAGTGGGGGGAATCACCAATGAGTCCTTTTCGAATTGAAGGTGGAGGATTTGGGGAGCCCTGGATTTCCTTTTATTTCACTCCTTTGGTTTACTGGAGAAAGAGATGTATACAGGAACCCCAGGTGGGCTTGGGGAAGTGCAATCCAATCTAGCTGGCCAGATTAGGGGAGTGATTTACAAAGCAAAACCTAGATGCTACTTCCTGAGAAGTCACCAGATCAAAACAGCCTCCTCTAGGCTTTTATGACCGGGTCTCTACTCCAACAGGAAAAACACCCTCAATAAAACCTCGGCCCACGCCCCCATCCTCTATCCAGAGGAGGGGGAGAGACACAATCTAAAATGAGAGACCTGACCTTTACTCCCTTCATAAACACACACACACACACACACACACACACACACACACACACTTTTTTTTTTAGTTAGAAATTTGACTTTTTTAAAAAAGTATTTACTAAACAAGATCTCCACTCTCTGCACAAAGAATCAGCCTTGAGGGATTTGGACTTTGAGCCTAGAAAAGATAATAAAGGGGTACTTGATCAGATAAGTGTCTGGCCTCATAGTCCCTTATTGCCTTCCAACCCCACAACCCAACAGGTCAACAGGACACAAAAGGTCACCAAGAGCTTGGCTGTCACCATCTGTGGGGGCTGCTCCAGGGTTTTAATTTTCCAGAGAGACAGAGGGAGGAAACTCAACAGTTGCCCAGGTCTTGAGGGCAGAGGTAGGAAGGGCAGGACAAATGGTCTCTAGGCTGGGCCAATGAAAAGAATGAGACAGGACAAAACTGGAAAGTTGTTTCAAGACGGTTTTACTGTGGCTTCAGACCTCTTTTATACCACACTTGGACAAATACATATACTTCTGCATGTTCAGTGTGGTGTTTGGGGCCAGGGGCTGAGAGAAGGAGAGACCTTTCTAGGGCAGAACCCAGTCTACTCTGCCTCTCTGAGAGCTGTGGCATGTGCAGGACTGAAAGATTCCAGGGAACTGAACGCACACATTCCACTCAGCTCATACAGGGCTGCAGATCATGGTAGAACGTTCTCTGTACTTCTGTCAGGTGCGGAGAAGTAGCCTCCTCCTTTCGCTAGCTCCCCAGCATGCCCAGAGCCTTCTAATCAACCTCCTATTGTAGCTTCCAAGGCTTGGTCATCAGAGGCTAAACAGAGTGGTGCACTACTTAGGAAAACTTTCCCAAGCCCCAAATTTCTTCTCTCTCCCTATACACACAGTGATTCCTCCTTGGTGTCTTTGTTTCCTCTTGCTCATTAGTGAGCCTTAGGAATGGGAGAGGGAGATGGATCCCATTGTTCTGTAGGACTCAAGGACCAAGAGATCTCTTATCACCCCAGTTCCTCAGTCCAGACTCCTTGGGCTCTTGGGACCCCAGCAAAGCCATGGAGATATTATCAGAACAGACACACCATTCTGGGTTACAAGGACACAATAAAAGGGGATATGATTTTCTTGGCCCTTTAGTAGCCTAGTTTCTGCCTTAAATTGAATCTCTAACCCCTCAAAAGCCCTAGCTTGGAATCTTGATTCCTTCCTTTCTCCATCTCAAAGGGCTCCAAGGTCTCTAGTCTCACTGAGGAGAAGGCTCAGAGTGGTGCTTGTCTCCTCCGCAAAAGGATACAGAATTGAAGCCCAGGAAAATGATGTTTCAGGTCAGAAACTTGGCCCAAAGCAACTACACATGAAGAGGGAGAGTCAAAGAGACAAAGTTTACATGGATATTAAGAGGGTTGAGGCGATAAAATCTCTCTTCCCAGTGCCTGCTTAGACAGCCAGTGCCCCCTGTCTTTCTTTCCCAGCTTCATGGACTCTGGAAACTCCAGTGTGAGAAATCCACACTGGAGGTGAGGGTTAGTCTCAGACAAGACTCCACACCATCTACCAGGGAAAAATAGGTATTTGTGCTTTCATTCTAGTTCATGGAAGAGGTCAATGGAGCAGTGTACTTGAAGGTGATTGGGAAGCTCCTCTCCCTCCAGTTTCTCATTCTATCCCTTCCCACCTGGCCTGTGGCTATTCCTCAAATCAGCCCCACCCAGAAGGCAAACAAGCAGGAGGGTGCTGAGGAAGCCCAGCACAAACTGGGCTACCCCTCCCACTCCAGCACCCTTGCCACACCCACAGGAGGGCTTAGAGGTCTGAGGGGCACAGCCCATCAGAATTTCCAATCCTCAGTCAGCTCAAAGAAGGCAAGAGATCAGAAAGAGAAGGGGAAGGGAGGGGAACTCAACCAGAAAATTAACCTGGAACAAAGCCCTGGGGACTGGAGAGTGAAGGGAGAAATGCCTGGGTCCCGACTCATGAATGGGTTGACTCAGGGTCCAGCCTAAATGTTCAATAAACACAAACACTTTTGTCATACATGCGCAATCTCTGTGCCATCTCTGTACCCAAGCTCAGAAATAGTGTCTCACCCATTGCTTGTACTGACCTGACCATGTAAACACAGTGAAATCCACACTTCAGTGGCTGTGTCCTTTGATAGCTATTGGCCAGGACAGGGCATCATCATATAGTCTATTATTATTAATGCCTTGTTTAAAAGAACGAAAAAGTAAGGGGCTTAAACAAATTCATCCACTCTTAAATATGGGGGGAAGGTCCTGATATTCTGTGCTTGCTCCCCTTTTCAGACCCTTTCATTCAACTAGCTCAGTTATTCAACAAACTAAAAAAACCAAAGGTACCAAACACAACTTTCAAAAAGTCTCCACTTTTGCTCCCTTCCCCAACCATGCCTGAGGCAATTTGATAAAGCTAATGGCTCCTGGAACATTTCCAGAAACACAAATCAGAAGAGTTCTCTTATAATCACCCCCCCCTACTCCCAAGAAGATCAGAAGAGAAAACTTGGTTACTGTATAAGTAATAATCATAGAATTTGAATTCAGTGCTAGAGTTTCATATCCACACCTGCTGCACAGCATAATCTAGAGTCCATATCTATAAAGCCCAGAGAATTGGGTAAGATCACACAGGTCAAAATGGGATTAATCCAGAGGGCACCCTTACAACTTCAGATCCCTGTACAATTGAGATTGACGTCGAGGTACAACTTTGTTAGATCTGAAGGTTACAAACCAAAGACTCCTCAGAGATGGTTCAGGGACAGAGGGAGGGGGCTAGAATATTCTCAGCGTCATTTATCCCCTTCCAATCTGAGATAGGGCTGACCCAGGACCTAAGGCGGGTGGTGGGGCGGGAGGGAGGATGAGAAGTGGAGGGGTAGGGAGAGGCAGAGACCCCAGTACTTTTTGTCTGATTGGTTGGTGGGGGGCATGTGACCCTACTTAGCGCATTCCTGATTGGTTGCTTGACCTCTTCTAGGGTTAAAGACCTAGGAACAAAATTTAAAGCTTTCCGGGTTGTCTGGGGCACACTGGCATCTGATTGACCGCCCATTCCCCCGCTCCAGAGACAACCCTCCCCGTTCAGGGGCAGGAGGAGGGGGTGAGAAAATCAAGGACCTCAGGCCCCGTTTGTATTCTTCCTACTTTTATTTAATATTTGTCCTATAAAACAAAAAACACTGGCTGAAATAAATTATTTCAGAGGGAGGACGATCTATTATCACTTGGGTAGGAAGAGGGAGTGATATTTTAAGTGGAACTTTTGAGCCTAAGAAACAGAAAAGGGGACGAGAAAGTCGTAGACTCTCCCCTAAGAGACGCTGTGTAAATCTGTAAAACAGAAACACATGCATACAACTCTTGACACGGAGCGGAAGGGAATGGGACTGAGATTTGGCTAGGAGTCAGGGAAGGCGGCGAGTCTTGCCTGGGTGTGGGTCTAGCGCCCTGGATAAATTCTTGGTTAAAGACCATTAGACTCGCTCCCTAAGGCTTTGGGGAGGCTGTAGCGAGGGGAAGAAGAGTCAAGTTATGGACCAAGGGAAACTCCCATCTCCCTGCTGCTTGGATAGAAAGTTTTCAGAAACCCTCAAAATTACAGACTAGTGCGGAGGGGATAGTTGAGGAGGGCCGGTAATGAGGAAGGGAGAAGCTGAGAGTTAACTTTTCAAATGAGCTGCTGGGGAGAGTTCTGTGGGATCCTAACACTTTCCCCGGCAAATAAAGGCGTGGGGAGAAGATTGGGGAGGCAGAGTCTTGGCGAGGGACTAAGGCCGTGAGGGAAGGCGTCGGGGGAATTCTCCAGCCCGGCGCCCGCACTCCTCACGCAGGCGGCAGACCGCTAGAGAGCGAGTGCTGGGGCTCTGGCTCCGACGCCGGGTGTCTTGGAGTCTCTGTCCGCCTTCACCCTCCCAAGGTCTGCGTGGGCTCTCTGTCTTTGCTTGATCCCTGCTTCTTCCTCAGGCTCTGGGGCGGCGCGGACACGCTAACAGCGTTCTCTCTCCATTCCCCAAACGCACAGCTTCACAAAGAGGGTACCCAGAACCCCTCACGGCCCAAGGCAGGCCCGGCCAAGGTGCCGACCTGGCTCGCCTCTTCCGCTCCCTCCTCTTTCCAGAGTTGCCCTCCACGACGGACCTTCCACCCTGCTTTGGAATCCCTCGCCATTCTCGCCATCCCCTTCAAGGAGCCTGAGTTCATATATTGACGCTTTCCTGGCTTAGCTCTGGGTGACGCCCAGGGAGGGGTACGCACTTACAGGTGTGGCGGACACGTGTCTCCTATGTCTGACACCTCTGCTGCTCCTTCCTAGAAACCTGAAGGGAGCTCCAGCCTGAGACTGGCCCTAGGACTCCATGCCCATTTGGGCCCTAATGGCTCCATCCCTCAGAAGCCACTCGCTCCTCAGGGCTGGGGTATGTTTCCTGGCCAGTCTAGTAAAGACTTTGCCTCTATTCTGCACACTTACACTCCACTCACAGTACGAACCTTCTAGGCCTCCGGTGGCCTAGTGTTACCTCAGGCAAGGGCTAGGGATGCCAGGAAAAAACCCCAACAGCTTGGGGTGGGGGCATGAAACCACACTGGCCTCAGACAGACTAAGACCCCAGACCACAGAGGCTGGGACAGCTGCCCACTTAGGCCTGGTGATGAGGATGCTTTGGGACCCCTGGGGTTCAATTGGACACCTTTAAGATGTTTCTGTCCTTTTAGGTCACAGCCTATGGTCTCAGATGTCCCAAAACTCTCCTTCCCTGCCTCCTTCTCCAGCGACCCACCTCTAGGCCACTGACCAGGAACCAAACTGGACCCTCCTTGGACCACGAGGCCCCAGAAGCACTTTGCGCTTGCTCCTAGAGTCTACACACTCTTACAAACACCAAATGCCCATATGTCTGCCACTGTCTTTCTTCCCAACTGAGGGAGAAGGAAGGGTCAGGGAGACTTGGCAAAACTCTCGGAGCACGGGCCTCTAGACTGTAGCTGACTGTAGCTGGGCAGGGAGGGGAGAGCTGGTCTGGGGAAACAAGCTTCCTCATCCTCTTACCTCCCAGCGGCTTCTTCTCTTCTCCCACCCCAGCTGGGGAGGCCTGGGGAGGCCTCCCCTTAATGAGTGAGAACTGCCTTTTCTCATGGAGGGGGAAGATTAGGTAAACTGGGTGGGGGAAGGGGGAGAGAGAGAGAGAGAATATTAACTTACAGCGTTCGCCTGGGATTCATTTTCGAAGATGTAACCTCTCTCACCATCATCCCCAGCGCCGTAATCCCCTCTAACTGCCAGGCCCTCTGTCCTAGCATTAAACCTCACCAGCAGCTGCGTGGCTGGACAGTTAAGATTATATATGATGTAAATATATTGTGGGTTTGTCAGCTCTCCCTACACCATAAAACTTGGTTTAATGACATCACGTGGTCCCCCAAGAGCCACTCACGGGCTTGCCTTCAGGCCATTCACATAAATAACCTCCAAAAGTTTCAAACTCCTAAATTCACATAGAAGCTGTTAGTATTTCTCTAATGCTCAGTTACACTAAAAAGCCCTTGTGCTGCTCCTTTGCCCCACCCCCACACCCCCCTGCAGGGTGGGGAGGGGGGAAAGGGTGGATCCTTATTTATTTACTTATTTCCATAAGGACCTGTCGACTTCGAAGTCGTGTTGATATTTTTTCCTCCTATATTTTTTTCTCCTCTCTCCTCTAATTGCTCAGAGTGGGCCGTGTCCCTCTCTTTCCACTCCCCCGGGAAGGTAAGTCATGCTTCTTCCCCTTCTTTCTCGCTGCCAGAGTGGGTGGGTTTCAAGGCAAAGTGGAGAGGCAGGCTCCATGGTCTCTGTTTGGGACTCAGAAGCCCCTCCACTAACCCCAGAGCAATGCCAAAACCTGGTACTTAGAGATTGTTCCAGGAGGCTGATTGGTGGGGGAAGCTATCCAAAACCAAAGTAGTAGCAGTAGCCTCTGCTCAAGGAGAAAGCAATGGTCTGGGCCGGACCCATTCCCAGTGCAGGGGGAGTAGGTCCGAGGCCTCTGGCTAGGTTGTAGCTGCTAATGCCGTTGAAGCAGAGGCTGGGGCCTGGGCACAGACTTGCAGACTGTGACAGGAGGGGAGAAAGAAGCAGGCATGGCTGCATCTACCCAAGCCCGGCCAACCTGAGTCAGTCCTCCAGCTCTTCCAGGGAAGAGAGGCCTAAACCCTGGGAGGAGGAAGCAGTCAGTGTACCGGTGGGGCTGGTTAGCCCTGCCCAGTGGGCCTGAGCAACATTGCCCCCACCTCTGACAAAGCCCTCGGTTCTCCCCCTGAGGCGGTGTATCCCCCAGGGTGGAAGCGCAGGACCTCAACAGCCAGAGAGGCTGGGGTGGGCCATGTTGGGCTCCACAGCCTCTTTCTTAGTTAACTGTTACCCATTGGAGATGCCGGTGCTTCTCCACGCTTCACCGCTCACCCAATAGTTTTACTCAGCATGGAGAAAAAATTAAAATAACTCCCTGAAGAAAATTACACATTTTATTTGAGACAGGCGGCGGGGGCGGTGGGGGCGGAGATTGAGAGGAGACAAGTTGGTGCTGGGCTGGCCCGACTGCTGTGTGCTAGTGGCTCCTCCAGACATTACCGGGTGCTCTAACCTGGCCTGAGTACAATGTGAAGGACAGTAGCAATGAGTGCAGTTCAAGAAACCAGTGAGACCTCCTATGTGCTAGGCATGGGGTGAGGAAAGGCTCTCGGATCTTTTCAAAAATGACAAACAGGTAGCTTAGGCAGTAGGATGCAAAGAAGTTAGTCCTTACAATAAATCCAAGGAGCATCAGGATTAATAACCATAAATATTCCCCTGTCCCTCTTCAGAGCCTCTCTGCTCACGTTCTCTCTTGGCTGTTGGCGCAGCCTTCTACCCAGCTCCTGAATCTTTCCCCCCACACCAATGTGGGGGGCCTAGGCTTGGCTCCAGGAAATCACCCCATTGTGGGAGGCAGGAGAGGAAATGCAGTAAAGTTTTATGGACCCTTCCCACATTTGTTTCTCCTATAAAGTATTTCCTCCCCCATCCCATCCCAAGAGTCTGGAGCAGAGCAGAGCCTGGGCCTAGGCCAGCCTCGGGCACCACCTGAATTATCTGCCTTTTCCCCTTCCCTTTAGCCCATCCTTCCTCAACACAAAATCCCAGAGACTGAGATAAATGATGGCAAACTGACAGGACTCAGGCACTGGTGTATGTGGCTCCTTTTCCAGCTAATTGTCCAGCAAAGCCCTAGGCCCTAGAATGTGGAGGTGACAGTCTGAAGGTTCCTGCCAGGCAGGTACAGGCTGCAGATTGCTCTCTTGCCTCCCCCTCCCCCAGTATCTGAGAAAGCTGAGCCACACCTCCAGCACCCCTTTACTAAGCAGTATCAGCTCTTTCTGAAGATACTTCTGGGACCAAATGGACCCCTAGGTTGAGCATTCAGTCCTCCCTCTATCTCCAGTGAGGCCCTCAGGGATCATCTAGTCCTGGGAGAGATAGTCAGAGGCCCAGAAGGTCCCTGCAGATTAGTTCTGGCATGCAGTGAAGGCCGCTGCCAATCTGGAAGATTCAAATCCACCCAGCCAAGAAGGGAATAGGGTGCAGTGCCGGAATGCCTTGGACAGTCACCAGTACAGGTGGCCTGGGTGTCTTCCCCTTCCCCCAGGAGCCCTTCTTGGAACCAGGGATCAGGATAGGAACTCAGTTTCACCTCCCTTGTCTCAGTACCCCAAGAAACTCCTAAAAATTCCCTTAAGGGAGAAGCTTAAGGGCTGTGGCCCTCTCCCTACACCCCACAGCCCATTTAGACACTTTTGCCCAATACATGCCCCAAACAGAGAGGAGCCGCTGTATCTTTAGTCCTGTTCTCTTTTTGTCTTTATTTGATATGACAAAATATAGTTTCAGGAAAGACCTGGCGTCAATAAATAGTTGTATAACAGCAATGGGGCAGGAGGGCACAGAAAGTCGGCAAGGACTACTAGGCAGCCAGGAGCCTCTAGTACTGCTTGCTAGGGTCCTGTGGCAGGGAACCCCAATAGCTGAGCTAGCTAGTGGTCAGAGACTGAAGGCCTAAGAGTGCATGCAGAGGATGCGGGATGGAGAGGTTCCCAGGCTTTGGGGTTGGGGCAGAAGGTTTGGAGAGCTAGGGCAACCAAGGGGCCCCATGGACTTTCAGCCATCTCCCCCTTTTCATATGCAAATCATAAAATGAACATCTTGAGTTAGTCACTACAAGGAAGCACCCCAAGTCAAGTATCGGACTCCCTCAGGCACAACCACTCTTTTGCCAGCCCGAAGCAGCCTGGCCAGCCTAAACTGGGAACAAAGGAGAGGGCGAGGCCAGAGGATCGGGGCGCGGGGCCTGGGGCGCCGGAAGGGTCCACCTTAACTCGGAGGGGCCATCCTAGGGTTGGAAGCCTAAGAGGTGGCCCAGGTCAGGCTTCGGTCAGCTCCAGCCCGTAAGCCACAGCCCTGGGGAACCTCTGCGGAGCTTGTCCTGGGACCCCAAAGCTGAGCAGAACTGAGGGGAGCCTGGACAGCGTGGGCGGCTCCGTGGGAACCTGGGGTCGGTTGGGATGCGAAATGCCAAGGGATAGCGCTTTTGTCTGTGAGGCCCTGGAGTCGGTGCTCCAGCCACCGCCCTTGCCCAAAAACATGGAGAGAGGAAAACCGAAAAGGAAAGGCGCAGGAAGCGAAGCGGGCTGGGGTGCTTTCGGCGGGCCTCCCTGCTGCCTCTAAAGAGCCTCTTTGCTTTTCATTTTGGAATCTTTCTTCCACTTCATCCTGCGGTTCTGGAACCAGATCTTGATCTGTCTCTCGTTGAGACACAAGTTGTTGGCGATCTCTATGCGCCTGCGGCGAGTGAGGTAGCGGTTAAAGTGGAATTCTTTTTCCAGTTCCAGAGTCTGGTAGCGCGTGTAACTGGTTCGGGACCGCTTGCCGTCCGTCTCTGGAATATAACATCCCCCCGAAGCCGGAAGGGGTGAATAGCGTGCAGCGCCCCGGAGTCCCCACCCCAGCCCCAGGCCCCCACCCACGGCCAAAGGGCGAGGAGGCGAGCACGGTGAGCCAGGCCCCGCGGGCCGCAGACTGGCCCGGCCCAGGCCAGCCCCGGGAGAGGTGCCTCTGCCCAGGCAGGAAACTTTCCGCCGCAGCCTTCACTCAGCAGCCGGAGTGGCTGAGGGGTGGGGGAGAGGGAGACCCAGGCTCGGACCGAACAATAAGCACCCTCGAGATCCGAGCACCGGGGACCCCCCTCCCGCCCCTCCCGAGTCGCTGGAATCCTCCGGAGCGGCGAGCGCCGGCAGAGCCGGCTCCACAGGGGAGGGAGGGAGCCACGGGGGGATCCCCGCTCTGGAGCCCCGCGCTCCTCACCCTTCAAATCCCTCTATTTTTTTAACTCCCTCCCTCTCCCCCAAAAATTGAATATTGCCTTTTATACACGTTTTGTTCCTATGATCCAATTATGTCGTCGTAAATTTGGGCGCACACAGCCTCTAAGCCTTTTAGTGGACAGTTTTACGAGCCATTGATGCCTGGATCGTAAAATTTATGGCCGCAGGTTTTTTTTCTTTATTTGCCCCGCATGGCCTATAAAACCCAGGCGGACCCGAGCGCGCAAAATGAAGTCCTAAAGTTTACCGTGGCTCATGTGCAGTTTGGTCATCCACGGGTAAATCTGTGGCGGGGCCGGTGGCTGGCTCAGTCCGGCAGGCTGCCCTGTCTGCGCCTGCTCCTCTTTGATCTCCCCACTGCTCTTAGCTCGCTCCTCCAGCGCTGGGCGAGCCGCCTTCTGATTGTACATCCCGGGGTTCAGAGGAGCCGCTTCATCTCTGCCCAGAGCGTGTCCCGGAGCGGCCGCGGCGCTGCAGGCGGGGCGGTCGGGGTGAGCCCGGGGGTTGGCAGCCATGTCTACCCCGTGGAGAGAGTTGGAAGGCGCAGGCGGTGGGAAAGTGATGCTTAAGTCCAATCCACCGTAGCAGTACCTGGATGCCTGCACCTCTGAGGCCGATCCATAGTTCCCACAAGTTTGCATGTTATAGGCAGGGATATTGGGGCTCTGCTTATAGAACGAATTGGCTACGTAGGAGCTCATGGCGGGGAGGGCCCAAAAAAATTTCTGCACCCTTTTTGATTAAGGGTGATTTGTGACTCTTTGAAGTTGAGGGGTTTTTTGTTCTCCAAAGTGCACAATTTATAGGTGGAGATATCTCTTTCTTTATCCTATGCGCTCTTCCCAAATAAGGGAGCCTTAAATAGAGTCACGTGACTTGAGCGGCCACTCATAAATTTGGCTTGATGACCTCCGGGAGGTTAGTGATGGAAGCCGGCGAAACGCATCTTGATATGTTGGCAAAGCCCAACCAAAGGGGAGAGGGAGTGAGCGAGAAAGAGAGAGAAGGGGGAGAAAAAAAATGGTTCTTGGAATTGGGGGGTAGCTGGGACAACGAGCCCACAGCGACACCTGGTGCCAACATGGAGGAATTGCAGCCTTGCGCGCAGACTCGCCTTCCGGGCCTCTGGATTTTCTACCCTGTAGAGCGGAAGCTGGTTGTTGCTGCAACAAACCCCTGAAATGGCCTTTTAACTTGTATTTAAGGAATGATGAGGCCTCATTTAGGATGCATGAACGTTCTTTTTTGTAACGGATAGCTCTATCCTCTCCACTCTGGGGGCCTTCCAATCTTCGAAAATGGCTGAGGGAAGGGGATTTAGTTGGGGGGCTCCCTGCCCAGGTTGGACGTCTGTGGGGGCTTATCTCAGGTTCTCTATACCAAGGATGGAGACTTCTCCCTGGAGGTTCCAAAGCCCTGATATTGCTGAGGAGGTTCCTATCAGCATGGGAAAGTGAACCAAGCCTCTGGAGACATGGACAGGAGGGATCCTGGGTGGGCAGAACTAGATGGGGTGGGGATCAGGAGACTGAGAGTGCTGAAGACTCTGGGAGGGAAGAGGCTGGAGATGAGGAGGCAGGAGAGTTGAGTAGACCTCCTCACCATGCCAGAGACCCTCCAGGGGCAACAAGGCAATTTTCAAGTGTGTGTGTGTGTGTGTGTGTGTGTGTGTGTGTGTGTGTGTGTATGTGTGAGAACCAGGCACAATGGCCTGAAGGACTGCTCTGCTTCCCTGTGTTTGACCCTCAAGTGGTACCTATGCCAGATATTTTGGATAGAAAATAGATATTAATTGAGGGTATGGAGAAGCAAGATTCAAGCCTCCAAAAATATGAGTAGGGCAGAGGAAAAGGCCTGTTTTGTGCCCTGTGGGGGGAAGGCCTCTGGACTGGGTTCTCTAGGAACCTGGATCCAGAAGGTCCACCGGAGAGGGATTTCTGAGCTATGTGAAAGCATAGAAAGGACCTGGCTGGGGGCAGGGGGATGGAGGGTCGCAGGCGCCAGGGCAACCGTCACAGCCCTGGCTAGGGTCTCTGCAGCCATTCGGCCCCTTTCCGACCCCCCTTCCCCTAGCCCCAAGTCTTATTCTTTCCTGCTTGCCTCTCCCCAGGAAATCTCCGCCCCTGCCAGGAGAAGCCCCCTTCCGCACCCCCCCCCGCCCCCGCAGGCGGAGGCGCTGGAGGGGGCGCTGGCGGGGATCTGGAACGTCTGGAAAACTCTGGCGGATTTTTCCCTCCGGGAGACCCCCTCACTACCTCACCTCCTAGGTCCACTCAGGTTTCTGTCTGGACTTAGGGAGAGAAGGCCTGAGCTGGGGAAAGGTTAGGGCCTGGCTGCGCTCCTCACCCGCGGTGTTCAGGGGAGAAGAAAGAGTGAGGAACCGGACTGGGGCTAAGGCTGTAAGGAAGAAGGAATTTTGTCCCAGCCATGTCAGGAGTCCCAGAGCAGACGAGAGCTCAGTTTCCAGGCTTTCTTTTTCAAGATGTCCTTGAATCGTTCAATCCCTGGCGAAAGGCTCAAATCCTGCCGTCTTCATTCTCCCCTCCGCTCTTTGCCTCCGCCACGTTTCGCAACAGTCAGCCTGGCTCAGGTCGGGGGCCGCTCACAGGGCACCCCCTCCTCATTCGGGGAGTGGGCGGGGTGCCCCTGGTGCCTGGATAATGCTGCTGTTCTGGCCTTTGAGGCTCGGGGTTCAGAAGACAAGGACCCTAGACTATCACAGGCAGGAAGAAAGGCCTCTGTGGGGCTGAAGACCAATCCGACTAACCCCGGCTTTCCCACTAACCCCCATGGAAATCCCATGCGGCCTTTTTTTGCGGGGTGAGTGTGTTGCTCCGCGTTGGGAGCCCAGAGAGACCTCTCAGCCGCTCAGCGCGATTACCAGAAGGGGAGGCCAGGGCTGGCGCCCGACTCCAGGAAAGGCTAGTGCAGGGGCTGGGGGCTTGCAGGCGGCGAGAAGACGCGGAGCGCTGGGAGCCTGCTCCAACTTTCACCCGGAGGCTGGCGGGAGAGCGAATTAACAGAAATCCCGATATAAACTTTTAAAAATAATATCAGTTTTATTAAATATTCGAGAACGGATCCAGAGGTCGGATTTATACAAGAGGGTAACACGAGGGGATTTTTTTTTAATTTATTTTTTTTACTCCTACTGGCTAAACAAATGTCATTCACTTTTTTCCTCCCGTTTTGTAATTTTCTCTCTTTTTCCCCCCTTTTTAAGATGGGGTTGGAACACGGACAGTGCTAAACATAAATATAAATACAGAAATCACAAATACAGCTAAAAATATTCACACAGAAACGGTCACAGTTTGTAATATGCCATAATGACCCCCAGGATTCTTTAAATACAATCCGCCTGGGCTGGGCATTTGCTGGGGCAGAGGGGTCGGGCAGGGACTGCAGGGAGGCCCTGGGGGTTGCTTTGGGACCGCCACGCATCCTCCTTGGGCCTCCCGCCCTCCCCTGCGGCGAGGCCGGGCCCTGAGGCCCCGGAGCGGAGGCCCGGGGCCCGGGAGCCGGCTCTTTGCGCGGGGGCGGTAGCGGGGAGCACTAAGGGGGTGAGAGGCCAAGTCCTCATTTGCAGGGAGCTCTGTGGAGTCTAAAGCGAGGTTTAGGGACGGAGACCCCAAGGCCTGGGCGGGGGAAGGGGCTTGCAGATAAGCCGAGAACGAGCTAGCGAGGGATCAAGGAGGAGGCGCGTGGTGAAAGAGTTTGTGCGGTGAGGGAGGGGGTCCAGAGTTGACTTTCAGGTCCATATCTGCCTCCCTAATTTTGTTTTAGGGAGTCAAAACACACATCAATTGTGCCAGTGATAAATACAGACTGTGTGATTAGGAGGGAGGTGGGGGAGCGAAGGAGGAAGAGATGGGTGGCAGGGACAGTCCTGGTCACTCTTTCTGCTTCTCCTCTTCTGTCTCTTCCCTCTTTTCCTCTTTTCCGCCCAGGCTGTCGGCCGCGGCCCCTCCACCGCCCCCTGAGAGCGTGGACGTGAGATTAGATTCCTTTTTCCACTTCATCCGGCGATTCTGGAACCAGATTTTGATCTGTCGCTCGGTCAAGCAGAGCGCATTGGCGATCTCGATGCGCCGGCGCCGTGTTAGGTAGCGGTTGAAGTGAAATTCCTTCTCCAGTTCCAGGGTCTGGTACCGCGAGTAGATCTGCCGACCGCGCCTCCGGTCCGCTCCATAGCCGACCCCTAGAGATCCGGGCACAAAACACACTAAAAACAATCAGCAAGGCTTCCTCTACAGACAATTTAGCCTAGCAAAGTCCTGACCCTCCCAAGTTGGCAAGCAGGTCAGGGCCCCCTTGGGTTCCAGCCTTCTCCCCAGTGCCCTGCCCCACCCCCACTGGGGGTATAACCAGGATCCTAACTTCATTCAGTTTCCACCATAGGTTGGTAAGTGTGTGTCCCAAAGAGTGGTGTGTGTGTGTGGGGGGGGGCCACTAACCAGGCAGAAAGCTGTAAGTCTAAAAGCTGATTTTTGAAAAATCCCAAACACTGGGGGTGAGGGCCCCATTTCTCAACGACTGGGTTCCCCCACCTCTCCAAGTAACCTTGCTCCTTAGGAACTTCTCCCCACTTCTCTGCTCCGTCCTCTCCCCCTTTTTTCTCCTCAACCTGACTCGACTTTGGGGTTCCCCCATCCTCTACCCCCTCCCCTATCTCCTGCCCTGTTCCTGCCCCTCAGCTCGCCTTGGAGCCTTCCAATCCGTCAGGGGCCGAGGGGGCCAGGCCCCTGTGAGCAAGCGGGAGGCGAGCAGAGGGGGCAGAAGAGGGGGCCCTGTCTCGGCGTCGGCGAGGAGACGAGCGTGATTGTTTTTATGGGGCCATAAAAAACTCTCTCCGCCCGTTCTTCTAGGGAAGCCGGTCATAAAGCCAGTTCAGTTTATTTAATTTATATCTTGGAGCTGTAAAACTCACCACTGTGCGAATTCATTCGCTGCATCCAGGGGTAAATCTGGATACTGGCTTTCTGGTCCTGGGGCGCAGTCCTGCCCTGCTCAGAACTAAAATCCTGAGCGATTGAGGTCTGTGTGTTATGTCCTAAGGTGTTTTGTCTGCAGTTTGAGAGCATGTCTTTCTCCTGGTAAAAGGAATTAGATCCATAGTCATACGGCCCCCGGCTGGAACTGAACACGACATTCTCCTGTGGCGAATAAAAGGGAGTCGAGTAGATCCGGTTCTGGGCAACAGCCGCTCCATAGGTCGAGAAATGCCTCACTGGATCATAGGCGGTGGAATTGAGGGCGACGTTGGGGAGGACGTCCTGGCCCCCGGCGAGGTGGCAGGATAAGGAAGGGTTAGTGAAGTAGGAATTCATCCCTTTGCCTTTACCTGGTCGGGCTATGATTTCTTTAATATTTATTTCTGTCTCCAGTTTGTACTCGGAACTAGATGGTTATAGGGACGGCTCCAATCCAGGACAGACAAAATGACAAAGTCAGCTGACCCCCTTCCAGCCAATCGCAAGCCAGATGTCAAGAAGGGGGAAAAAAATCGCTTCTGCTTCTGTTGATTCCCTAGTTGAGACTAAGTGTGTGCTTTGAAAGTAAGACTTGGATTTCTTTAAAATATATATACATAAGGGAACTGATTTCGAGGTGAAGGAAGGGTGAATGTCCGTGAGCAGGGCCTTGGGGCCCAGGGAAGGAGAGCTGCTTTCCCAGGAAATCTCTCAGCTCCAGCTAACTTTGCTGTGCAGTGGCCAGAGCCAGGGCTGGAGAAATCCCTGTATTTTCGATCTAATTTTACCTTTTATATCTGCCCCCTTCTAAAATTACATCCTGGTTTCTCCATGAGAAGCTCCTTCCCAGCTCAGGGGGGATCCCCAGAAATCCTACAGGAAATTCTGGTTTGACACTCAATGAAATGGGTCCTCCTTCCCAAACCAGTATATTTTTTCCCTGTAATTTTTTTAAACTAAAAAGTAGAAAGAAATTGCATAAAACATGGTGCTTAGAGGAAGGAGAGTGAGGCTGAGACTTTTAAGTGTAGGGGGAATGTGGGGAGCACGCATGTGTCAAGGGGTAAGGGTGAGACTTCAAGGTAGAGTGGCAGAGCTGAGCAGGTCAAAGGGGCCAGGCATCTGCCTTTTCCCTCCCCCCTGCTAGCCCCCCTCTGCCTTCTTCTTAGGACCTCATTTTTGGCAGAAACTCTTGCAGCATTTTCCCCCAAAAGGTATAATGTATAAAAATACAAAAGAAAGGGGAGAGAAACAAGTTAAAGGTAAGAGAGAAAAAGGAAGGAAGGAAGGAAGGAAGGAAGGAAGGAAGGAAGGAAGGAAGGAAGGAAGGAAGGAAGGAAGGAGGAAGGAAAGGAGGAAGAAAGGAAGAAGAAAGAACTCTGAGAGTCTTTCTAGACACATCAACTCCTGTTTATGCTGGTGAGAATTTATGATTTGGAGTCAGCCAGGGACAGTGGGGTAATTCACACAAGATCCAGCCAGGAAGAGAAGGCTGGTGGAGCTCTGATAGACTGTTAGCGTCTTGCAGGCTCAAGCCCTTGTACAGGTCAGAGCTCCCTGTCCCCTCCCAGCCTTCTGCCCTGCCAAGGGAGGCGCCCCTGGACCTGAGCTTTGGGGCTTGGAGAGTCCAGCAAAGCGTTCCTAGGGAGCTCTCACCCAAGGGCCAGTCACATCTGGTAGGGCCCAGCCTCTTAGCAGCGCCTATCCCCATTTCTTTCCACCCTGGGGCTGAGAAAAAGGGAGAGAAGGTTAGGAAAAGGCAGTTGAGTCCGAGGCTTCTCTGGAAGCCGCAGTGGAAGAACTGAAGCAGCGGAAGGTGTGCAGATGGGATTTTTCTCCTGATTAATCCAAAGTTAATTTGATATCGTGGCTCAGGCTGAAAATGCTTTGAGTTGACAAAGAAGGGGTGGTGGGGCAAGCGAAGCTCATATTCCGCCCCCCCTCATCATTTTTTGAGGGGGGAGGGAGAGAGGATTGGCTATAACAAGGACCCGGATGTCGCTGGATTTTATGATCTTTTCCTTCTGCGTAACAAAGCGGAGTAATCAATGGGTAGCAATAAAGCCATAAACAGGACTACGCTGGGAAAAAACTCGTTTATTCATCTTCTGTAACATTAAGGTTTCCCTGGAGTGTCGCTAGGGGGAAAAATAAAGTTTCGAACCCAAAAGCAGACAGTGTGTAGGAGCTGGTGGAGAACACATGTTAGTTAATACATGAACCTCGTTAGGAACTGAAGAGTCTGCCTGCTAGACAATTTGCGTTGGCTTTTGAAAAAAACAGTCCCAATCCTTCAGAAAAGAGAGAATTTTGTTGGTATTTAGAAAGGTAGGGGAAAGACCCCTATAATTCCAAAGGTTACCCCTCTTCGACCATATTTTCTTCTCCCCAAGGTGATGAAGGTGAAAGGGTAAAGGAGTGTTCTTAAATTAAGAAATTTCAAGATGAGTTGTCTCATTTGGGGGTGACATGGCAGATACACTAACAGACACCAGCAGGAATTGCTTTCTACTCTAGAATCCAGCTGTCCTCGAATTCATGGCATGCCTGGACAGAGGTTTCCACCAGCTGGCTGGGGCTCCAGGCCCCCTGGAGGGCAAGAGGGAGAGGCAGAGAGAACTGCGGGTGGGGAGACCCAGGGGGCTGAGCTAAGGAACAAGTCAGTGTCCCCCTTGACACAAGTAGCCGTTCAGAGTTCCCAGCCCCTCAATTCTTCCTTAAAGGTAGTGTGTAACACATAGAATAGGCCGAAGAAAGAGTAAATCCCCACCCCCATATCAGAGGGAGATTGCTAGAGGGATAAATCATGTCAGTGATATTTCCTTCAAGATATTAAATTGTTGCAATGTACAACAAATTGAATGATGGAAGATAGGATGTCTTAATGAGGTTTCGCTTTCAATGCGTAGATCTTCTATGTATTTTTAAATCCCTTTTATGGTGGGTGGGAGAAGGAAGGATCTTGGAAGAAGGGACTTCTGGGGATGCACGTGCCGCAGCTTCCTAGCAAAGATTCCTGGCTTTCCTTGAGCCCCTCCTAAACCAAGTCTGGCAGGGAAAAGTGCCCCAAAGTTGGGGAGAGTCTCCGTTGGGGCCCTAAGGTGGTGGGCATGGGGGCAGGAGACCTGAGGAACAGAATGTAAGTTCAGTCCGGAAAGTTAAGTGTTTTATTACGTCCCTAAACAGAAGGCAGAGACTGAAAGGTCTCCCGGATTTATAATGAACAGAAACCAGCTGCTGGGGGAAAAAAAGGCAGAAATGCTGGAAGAGGGAGAGACAGGGAAGCAGAAACACAAATAATTTCCCCCCAAATGAATTTCCAACACACTCTGTCCTATCACCTTCCGTTCCCGGGGAAAAAACCTTCCTCTTTCAGTAAGATCTTTAATTATGCAGCTGAAATTTGCTGGAAGGATTCGCTCCAAGGGGGGGAGCAGGTCAGATTAGTCCGATCTTCCCTCCATTGGATTAAATTTTCCTTTTCTCATTTCATATTTATTTTATTTTTTTAGTGAAAGAACAACTGTCTATGGGGGGAAAGCTGGGACTTGGATTTTTCTAAATATATTTATATTTTCTTGTTAAATTTGTCTGAAAACAATTATGGAAACTCATCAACAGAAGCAAGAACAGATGTTTTATTAAAACTGCAGTTGAGCTCTGTAAATATGCACAAATTCTGGGAAGGTGGTGGTGGTGGGGAGAATTTATTCTTTGTTTCCATAAAATAAGCCTAGAGAATCAGAGAAAACCCCCCAACAGGCCCTCAGGTCTCCGAGTTGCTCTGCCCCTTCGGCCTCCTCCGGAATCAGGCATTCCGAGGGGGTTCGTCGGCGAGAGCAGATTTTCGCTTTGGGAGCTGTAATTAGTGGGTTCAAAAACAGAATTCAAAAAACCCAGAACAGGAATAAAGGGGGAAAGTTTCTAATCGCTGCTCCAGTCCTCCCCCCTCAATCCAAATCACATGCTTTTCATGAGCGCTAATTACAGAAAAGGAACTTACTGCAGGCTCCCCATGGGCCTAAGTGTGGGACATTCACTGGCCTGGAATCACCCAAGGCTAAAGGTTGCTTTGGAGACTGGACACTTGAGGGTGTCTCCCGGGGTAAGTCAAGGCACCTACTCCAGACTTATCCTGCTCCAGGCCAGGGACTAGGGCCTGTGTATATCCGAAATGGGGAGAACGTGGGTGGGACTGGACTCTATCCTGAAAGGGGTTCATGGGCAGGTCTCACCTTGTTTGCCTTTGCTTTCCATTCTGCTCTAGAAAATATATTAATTTCTTGGGGAAGGGTCTCTGAAGTGAGAGGGATGAGATCTGGAATTTTTATTTGAGGGCAGTCTTTTCCAGAGGTCCTGATTAGTTTGTGTTCTGCCAGTATTCTTTCTCTCCCCAGATCTTCCAACTCTACGTGGATGTCCGTGATTCACCTAGCCTCACACACAGATACACAAACTCCATTCCTGGCTGCCGGCGCCACCAACTATAGCTCGGCGCCTCCAGAGGCTGCTCTGCTCCGGACGGAGACATTGGAGCTGCAGGACTCAGGGCTCGGCCTGGGCAGTTGGCTGCCTGGAAGCCACTTGCAGCTGCCTGACCCACCCGCCCCAACTCTTGATTCCCAGAGTGGGAGAGGAGTGGTTGCCCCACGACCCCTTTTGTGCCACAGGGCGAGGGCTGAAATCCCTCTTGCAGTGAAAGCCGAGTTTCAATAATTGTTCAAACAATTGCACTGTTTGGTTAAGGCTTTGCTGTTCTAGAGCAACTGCTTAGTTGGCCCGACTGGCTTATGATTAGATTTTTTATTTAAAAATTAAAAGAATAAATCCTACTCCAAATGCCTAGTGTTTTGTGCATGAGCTCCTTTGATCTTCACAGAATCCGGAGCAAAAGGATTGCAAAGAGTCTGTTAGTCTGCCAGAGAACCTGAACACGGGGAACTGGATCTGTTTGGGGACACCAAAAAATAGTTCACCCTAGGAGCCCCCAGTTTCTCACAGATATGGTGAGGGAAGTTGTCTGAGCACATACCACCCCATATACACATTGCATTCCTTAAAAGAATACTCCCCCTTTCAAAGTTCAGGCATGGAGACACTTGGGAAAAAAGGAAATCTGACACACCCAACCCGGAAATGGATTCCATTTTGGGGTGCTGATATTCTGGGGACAGGGCTCAGGCTGGCCAGCTAAAGAAGTTGGGGGTCTGCAGGGAGGAGGGAAGGAGGACGAGGCCAGATGGGGCATGTCAAGCATCTGAGAACTGCCCCAAACACCTCAGAGGCCTGGGCTGGTGACTCCTCTTTTGAGCTAAGAGGTTTAGAGCCTGCCCAAGCTGCTTTTGTTTTATTTGCCATTAAACGGAGAAGAAAGGTACACAGAAGGGTTCGCTAACTCACATCATATTTCCCTTCTTCCTTCTCTCTTTCCAGATTTCTGCCTAACCTTTATTACCACTCCACTTAATGCTGCTACCAACAGCAGACACCAATTCCCACATCAGCATTTGTTTGGCTTCTCAATTCACTTCTCTGGCTGAAGATTATAAAAGTAAAACAGGTCCCAAGCGCCTCTGTCCCATTACACTCAGCCCTGAGCCCCAGTTGGTTCCCTCTAGAAGGAATTATTTCTGTGTTTTGGGGCCCTGCCCCCAAGCCTCCCACTTCTATCCCAAGCAGCTGATTATCAGCTGAGGAGGGGGCACGCAGAGAGTCTTCGAACACAGTATCTCAACCCCATTAGGAATGGGACTCAGACTCCAGTGACATTTCAGGGAGGCAAAGCAAAGTGGTCCTGCTTTGTCCAGGAGGAAAAATGAAAAACAAGACTATTCTGAATATTTTTGGCCCCCAGAATGAGGCTAAAGGAGCCCCCTGGCTTCTCTAATATCCCTTCACACTGAGCAAGCACTGCTTGTACCCATTTTGGAGGTTTATGAGAATTGTAAAATTCAAGAACATGGCATTTATGACGTCACCGTGAGTTGTCATGAGGAAATTGTAAGTGTCATAAAAGTTATATACAGCAAGAGTTTTGTGTGTGGGTGCCCTGCCTCCCCTCATTTGTTTTTCCTTTTCCCCTTCTTTCCCTGGTCTAAGTTCTCCCACTTGAAAATAAAATGTTATTATGTTCTGGAACAATAAGCCAACAATGAAACATAGTCCTCATTTTCCTATAAATAATTTTATCCTTTATTGTTTGCAGATCTGAAAGAACTATTTAATCTGCGCTGGCAAAAAGAGGGAGAGAGATGAGGAGGGGGAAATTAATTTCAGAAACGAGAATATTACTTACTTCGATGATACTCTTTTAGATTTGATAGCCAGGAGCAAAATTAGAGGCGAACAGCGGCCTCTCCGACTCTACACCTGGCGGGATTGGAGATTTATAGGATCTTTAGCAAAGGGGCAATTTAATTTTGTAGGATTTGCTTAAATTCACTGCTATTTTGGGGGGCTGAGAAGGGAGGGTGAGGAAAGAACGACATGCTTTATCTGGCTTTATGAATCCGCCAACATTACTCTGATTTAAAACCTAACAACCTGTGTCTCAGGGAAAACTCCTGCAGAAAGGAGTGGGGGAATGGGGGAGTGGAATGAGGGGGGCTCAACTTTCTCAGTGACTGTGGCCCCTTAAAACAAGCAGTTGCCAGGGGGTAGGAAGAAAAGCCGAGGCAAAGGGAGGACTTGAAGTCCCTCCACCACCATGACACCAGGTTTATGATGTCCCATAATTCCCCCAACCCTATAAACAGCTGCCGATTTTAGGACAATTTCTGCTTCCTCCTCTCAGAAAGGGAGAGTGAGGGAGGAGGTAATGGCGGGAGCGGGTGCCGGAAAGGGGAGGGAGTTCGGATAACGCTGCACTTTGTTCTCCTGGGTGAGTTTGCTGGTTTGGCGGGTTTCTGACACAGGGTGGCAGCAGACAAAACAAGTAAACAACTCCTCACAGACACAATAAACAGGGGCGGCTGCAGCACCATGGCAGAGGCCGTGGGCCAGAGGAAGGACATGATTTGGGGGTAATGTCACCCCAGCATCCCAGGGTGCACAAGGCTGCTCTTGGTGCCAGCGGAGATAAGGTGGAAGAAAGCTGCAAGACTCCGTACCCGCAGCATGTCTGGACCTGATCACCTAGGGAGTGGAGGAAAACCCCGCCAGCCCCTCTCCTACCCTTACTTTCTTTTATGGGTTTTCTCACTATTTATCATTTATATTCCCCCCACCCTACTCTGTCTTTCCATGGCCCCAGAAGGAAGAAAGGCTAGGAAAGAAGCCTGGTTAATTCCCAGCCATGGCTGACACTCAGCACTCCAGGCCCACAGGCACCTAGACCCAGCTTCTCTTCTGGCACTAACCTGTCCGCCTTCTCCCCAACTCAGGTAGCAGACAGAATTCAAACAAAGTCCCATCATCTGGGTATTTGGTGAACTTAGCAACTAATCTGCCCCACAGAAGACGTAGGCAAATCTTGGGCCCAGTAAACTGATAAGGTGAGCAAGGCCGAGAGACAGATATTCAACCGCACCCCTACCTATTCTGGCACCTTCTCAACTGGCCTCTCCATGTACTCTAGGGGCAGCCATTCCAGACCACTGCCCAGAGGCCACCTTATTAACCACTTCAATCCCCTTCACTGTCCCAGCAAGACTTCAAGCACCAGGGCCCAGCCGACTGCTGACAGCCCCACCTTACCCACAAGTTTCCCACAGAACTCACTTTCAACACAACTGGGCTCCCCCTGGTAAAATAGTCTCTGAGTTGGGGGAATTTGGGGGGAGGTGTGGAGAGAAAGCAGAAGTGATCAGTATTTCCCCAGCCCAGCTGCTTGGATAGCAAAGGCAATAAGGTAGAAAAGCCTTTGTAACATCCACTGGTTACTGGAACCCGCATACTCCGATTTCAGCACGGAGATATTTCCAGCAGAGCATGCACAGAGGGCCTTCTCGGTGCACTCAGTACCCCCTTGAGCCCGTGCACATATAGTGAGGGTTAACAAAATTCCGCATGCACATAAAACAGTGTTTGAGCAAATATAGGCATGGTAATACACAATTAACCATGGAAATACGAGTCTATATATATTCATGCAAAAATCTGAGTCTGTACATTCGAGCCTGTATATAAGACGTGTATAAAGCTACCAAGCCTGTATTTGGAACACAACAGTAACCCGACAAAGCTGCCTTCTGAAAACAAGGTTGCATTCTTCCTGTGGATCACAACTCTCAGACAAGGGAGAGAAAGGGTTTGCTCTACCCATTTCTCCCTTGCTAGGAACTGGCGCATAAAATACAGCCCATGGCAGGGCTGACAAAGCCTGTAAGGGGCAGGCCTAAAGTGCCCAAAGAGTGGGCTCAGAGGGGAATGCTGGGAGCACTGGGTTCCAGGGAGTGTTGCCAGGCACTCACCCACAGATTCAGTGCCTCTGCCCAACCTTAGCCCTGGGTGTGCAGAGTCCTTGAGCCAGATTCTATTCTCAGCAGCCCTGGCTATTATTAGATAATCACAGCAGTGCTCCTCTGCACTAAGAACCGTGTCTACAGGGAATTTGACCTGCAAGGAGGCTGAGGGTCGCCACTGGTGGCCCTCCTTGTGTTTCTGGTTGAGTGCCAGAGAGAGAGAGAAAGAAGGGAAAGAAAATTGAAAGTAAGGAGGGAAGTAGGGGGCTGGCTTAGGGGACCAGGTTTATTCCCTGGCCAGACTACAAAACTGGAAAAAAAAAAAAAAGGGCCAGTCACTGCTGCTATACTTTCTCTGCATCCTTCTGTCTCATGAGTCTAGGGGTGAAGGGCATGGGGGTCTGCAGGACCCTAGCCAGGAAGAGACAGAAAATCAATTGATATTATATAAAAATATTATATAAATATATGTCAGGATGGTGTTGTTAACCCGTCAGCCACGAACCCTAACACCCTGAAATCCCGCCAACAACGCATTGGGTTAGATCCCTGTATGCCAAGAGAAATAGCTCAGCTTTGCCCAGGCCCACCCCTCAAAGAGAGGGGGCCCTTTAATATCCCAGGTGAATCCCCACTGGCCTGAGTGGCCTTCTCCAAAAACTGTTTCCCTGAGGGCAATGGAGATTTGTGCCACCCCAGACAGTGCGGCCACCTGCGGAGGTGGGGGGCAAACGGCGGGGGTCAGACAAAACACAGGCGAAAGAGAAATAGAGGCCTCACCGGTCGGCGGTTCCCACATTACTCCAGGAGAAAGGCTCCCATTTTCAGGCCTCCGAATTCCCTCCACTGGCCCACTGTCCAACCCTTGCCCTTTCCAGGTCCCACAGACTCGAAGTCTCGGTGGCCGCGGCCTGGCTCCCGACCCGGCAGTCCCTGGGCCACGCTGGAGCGGCGGGAGAGCGCGCGGCAGCCTGAGGAGGCGGCGGGCTGGGCCCATTTGGGGAGAGCCAAGCGCTTTTCTCGATCGTAAACAAGGAACGCGAAATTAGCCCCGCGGCAGACGCCTCTACCGACACACAAGTCCTATGGTGGGGGGGAAGGGGGAGAGAAAATGCCATTTCTTCCCCCAGGAGAATACCTCAGAGGCCTTTATGTCGGCTGAGAAAGGGGAATTTTGGGGGGGCAGGAAGAAAGGGAAGGGGATTGTGGGGGGAGGGGAGTGAAGATTCACCGTCAACTGGAGCCCAAGCGGCTTGATTTGAATGCAGTCGAACTATATTTTTAAGAATTAATAAAAACAGGTTCTTTCCCCCCACCCCCCCAGGCTACGGGTCAGGGTTTAAACAGGAAATCGAGGAGCGATCCCCTCCCCCCACTAGGGTTGGTGGAGAAGCCCTGTCGCGCCTCTGGGAGAGGATGCGGGCGGGGGGCGGGAATCCTGGCTTGGACGGAAGGCAAGTCTAGCCCCCAAAATCTCAACCCTCTCCAGGAATATGCGCCCTCCTCCCCCAGCTCTGGGGTGTGTCTGCCTGGGTGTGTAAACGTTTGCGTGTGCATCGCCCTTTATAAACAGCTCACACATATAGGGGCCGCCTCGGACCCAGGCCAGGGAGCAGGGCGCGGTCATATATCAAACTGCAACACATTCAGGGCCACGTACATTTGGAAGAAATTAAGCCACTGTGTTATGAAACCATATGTGTCGGGTTAAAACTATATACAACACGCCATTAGCACCAATTATTAGGAAGATCCCGAGCGCCCAGGACCCTCCCGGCCGCCCAATTCTGACGTCCCTACCCCATGAGCCAGCCGCGCCTTGAGTACTCACTGCCTCCACTCACCCAGAAGACCCCGCCAGCGAGGCCTGGGCCTGTCCCCACCCAGCCTGGTGCGGGGGGTCTCCAATCCCACCTCCGCCCCAGGCAGGGTAGGTCTTAGCCCAGAGCAGCCAGGCCGAGGTGGGTGAAGCAGCTCAGTGGATACCCTGGGTGGTGGCCGCACTTGGGGTGGGGGACGCCCCTCCGGGAGAGAGAAGGCAGATTGGCCCCTTTTCTCTGAGCACAAGATGGCTTTTGAGTACCGCGTCCCCCACCCCCACCCGTCCACGCAGTGCAGGGCACCTCCCATCCTCCATCCGCTCTAGTGGGGGCGGGAATAGGGGGTGGGCAGATGCTCTCCCCTCCGCTGACGCGCACCAGCCACCAGCCTCCCCACTAATTGCCAATTAACAGGCCCCGCCGCTCTCGCAGCCGCGCTCTCTTCCTGCTCCGCGGCCCGGCCTGCACTGCGCATGTGTGAGCTCTAGTGGTCGCGCTCTCAGGGAGGGAGGGGGCTGCGGAGCAGGGAGGGGGCGCTGGAAAGTTTGTTTGGGGGCTGGGGGGCAGACTTTGCTCAGGGGGCAATGTACAGGTTCTCTCTCTTGCCCTGGAGTTTGAGCGTCCGGGCTCCTTCTATCCCGCTTCCATTAGCCAAGAGGCCGCAAATCTGTATAACAGGTAAGGACAAGGTGGGCACCAGGCATGGTCCTCGCACTAGACCCCGGCCTGAGCCCCACAGGCGCAGTCCTCTTGCCCCCTCGACCCTCAACTTCGGCGCGCAGTGACATCAGAACAACACACTTCCCCACTACCATATTCTAGTTTAACCCAATTTCTCCCCCCTCCACTTTTCCTCCCTATAATTGCCCACGCGCCCACCCTTTCTCCATCCCCCTCTCCTCTCTAACCAAGACCAGCCGCTGCTGTCCTTATCTTGAAACCGCCACCCAGCTACGGACCATTAGTTACATATTTGAACCAATAAGGAAACACTTACCGGGTGCTGCTGTCACTCTCCCTCTCCCTCTCTCTCTCTGCCTCTCTCTCTCCCACTCTCTCTCTTTCTCGTCTTCCCTCATTCTGTGCCGCTGCGGAGCCTGTCTCAGCTCCATACACACGTATATACTTTATGTAAATTTAAAAATAAAAAAGAATAGTCCCAGTAACCAAAAAGCCAAATAAAATTAAAGAGAGTTGCAAGAAGGTGGCAGGAGGCAGAATCTGGGAGAGGGAAGGGGGAAGAATCTGCAGCTCCAAATCTCAACTGCTCCCGCATTCCTCTTGCCCCTTGGGGGGCTAGAGGGTTGGGAAGGGAGAGAGAGTTGCCCTCAACTCCTTCCTCTCCCCTCCCCTTCCCAGGTGCCCCCAGCTTCCAGGAACTCCACCTGGGAGAAAAAAAAATTAAATGGGGAGAGAAAATAATTATTAATCAGATTAATTTTAAAAAATACTAGTAATGAAGGGAGCGCCCAGCGCAGGTTTCCCTGGCAATGGTTAGGCTCTTACAGAGAGGACTGTTCTGCGGAGCGCTCCGAACGGACAAACCACAATAAAAAGTTCACGTTCATGGATGGAATCCACATGACTTCTTGTGGCCAATCCAACTTGTGAGTCGATCGTAAACTTTTATTACTCAGCTGTAAATTTTCTGCAAACAACCGGGAATGCGATGCATTTGTGTAGCGTGTGCAAATGGGCGCCGCGGTCGCCATGTTTACCCAATTCTCTCGGAGAGGGAGCATCCCCCGACCCCCACCGCACCCCCACCCACCGCCCACTCCCCATGGGCCGGGCTGCATCAGGCTAGCGCAGAAAGGGCAAAGGGGGACGCGAGAGAAGGGAAGGAAGAATTCTGGTACTGAGTAGGCTGCTTTCCTTTGCCATGCCGAATTTAAAATATTTTCTTAATAAATGGGGTAGTAAGGTCGGTTCTGAGGGACTGAAGCTTTGCAAAGATTTCTGGCATTGGGACAGTGAAGGCTGACGGGGTGAAGGGACCAAGAAGGGATGCGCGCCTTACGCCTACCTTTTTTTATTCCTCTGGGAAAAGAACAACATTCTTCCCAATGGGGTGTTCCGCCCCGCAGACCCCCACTCACCCCAGACAGGAACGGGAGGGGCAAGCCGCTGGAAGCCTCAGAACCAAGCCTGACCTGGCCGTGGTCTACAGAGCGGAAAAGGTTTAGGCTGGCCCTGGGCAGTCATGCGGAGGCACCAGGACGGGTGAGAATTGGGGACAGCCTACAGAACTCCCAGAGCACCCCTTATTCCCAGGTTCCTTTTTCAGAGAAATTAAATTCACTCCCCCCAGACCATCCCTAGTGTCAGGTCTCCTTAATTCCAAGGTTCAGATGGAAGCTGACTCCCAATCATTTTAGGATTAAAAATAAAAGTAAGGCCCAAGATCTTGGTTCTCACTTCTTTTTCCTTTGGGTACAAGGCAGTTGGAAGCCTTTTCTTTCTTGTCAGGTGGCCCACACCTGCTTGTCTTTTTCAGAAAAAATTCTGGTGTCCAGGCAGCTGGAACACACCTTTGAGGCCATGAAAAAAAAAAAAAAAGACCTCATCCCTCTCTAAATTGCACCTTCCAGGCTAAATTCTGAGCATCTGAGGTAACTAACCCCCACCCTTCTCCAGACTCCAAATTTTGGTGATGTGTCCAATGTGGGGAAGCCCAGAATAAATTCTCCTATAGAGACGATTTGCCAACCAGTCACAGCCCAGCCACTCTTCCCATTAGCTGGAGATTTGAAGACCCAAAGCTCTCCCTTAGGTTTGGCTGGGAGCTGGCACGGTGACTTCCACAGCTGGGTGCCCCACCCCAACCAACAGGGATCCCTCATCCCCTCCCCAAACTTCCTCCACAGTGAGTGCAGCAGTTCCCTCAGCCGGATGAGGGACCTCGGTTCTTTTACAAACCCACTCATAAATTTTATAACAGGTAGTTAAAAATTACGACAAGGAAGCGCTGGCCCAGCTTTTCACAATGGGCCGCGGGGAGAATGGGACAGCGCTGCGGGCAGCTCACCGGAAATTTTACTTCTAGTCTGTGGCACAACCTGTCCCGAGTTCGCCCTAATTGGGGCAGGGTAACGGTCTCCAGCCGGCTCCCAGCCACTGGGGTATTTTATTTGGAGAAGATGAGGCTGGGGAGGCCAATCCGCTCTCCCATCTTAGGGTCCACCAAGGAGCCCCTTAGGACACTCACGACCTCCCTCAGCCTCCAGATCCCCTGCAGGCCCGCACCTCCCCTGGCTTCTGCAATGAAGCGAGGAGAGAGAAAATGCCGAGAATTAAAAAAAAAAAAATCTAAAGAAACGAATTTGCCCCCCAATTTAATAGCTACATTATCCCGTCTCTACGGTTGAGATTAGAATAATAAATTCAAGGCGAAATGAGGGAGATGCTTCAACTCAGCATTTTGAAAGATACTATTTTTCACAAATCACAAATAGCTTTCGGAAGCCACTTTGATTGGCTAATAAAAAGTAAAGAATGGGAGAGAGTCCTATCTGCAGCAGCAGAATGGTCCCCATTCCAGTAATGGGACGGCAGGAACATTTGGGAGGACGTGTTTCTAAAGAGTGCATCCTGCTCGCAATTAAATTCCCCCATAAAACGGGTTTTACCTCCTTTTCTCTCCAAACGAGAAAACGAAGGCAGCGGGCAGAAGGGGTGGAGGAGCGGGTACTGCATGAGGGGGTGGCTGGAGCTCTCTCAGTCTGGCCCATCCGATGCTTCGCATCTCAAGCGATGCCCGGCGCCAGACGCACCCCGCCCTCCGACGCCGGCGGGCTTGGGGCCACGGGCATCGCTGAGCAAAGCAGGGCCAGGGATGAATGGGACATTTGGTGTGGGAAAAATTCGGCGAGGGTCTTTGGAACCACTTAGTGTAGGTTTCAACCCACTCGGATACTAGGCCAGAGATTTTTATTAATAGAAATCACAGTTCCACGTTTTAAAAATGAAACGGCCCCTCTGCCAGCCCTGGAGTCTGGAGGGGCCGCCTCTGGGAAGGCCAGAGGTCGGAGCGAAATGCTCACTTTTCGGGCTTCACAGGCGGGTAGCCTGTATCTCCCGCAGCAAACAGGGTTACCTGGCTGGCACTTCGGCCCTCGGTTGGGACCCCAGATTCCGAAAGATTTTCTCCAGAGCTGCTCAAAGCTGTTCCCAGTTGCTCCCAGCCCGTGCTTCCAATCTACAGCCTCTTGGGCTACAGCAGTCCCCTATCCATGATGCCTGACCCAATCCTGTTTTCAGAACCACATTGCGGCGGAGCCAGGGACCCAGGTTGGGGGGGCAACGGAGAGTGTCAGCCTGGGGCCTAAGTCTGGGGAAATAATTGTCGGGGTGGGGGGCTGAAGCAGAGAGAGAGACAGACAGAGAGAGAGAGAGAGAGAGAGAGAGAGAGAGAGAGAGAGAGAGAGAGAGAGAGAGATCTGGCCTCAAAAATATTTCAGTCTGTGGGGATCTGGTTTTTAAGACCAGAAGATCCCATCCCCTCCCCTTTCCCCTACTCCTTTCTGAGTCAGATGACTTGTATCTCTGGAATTTGGTATTATTTGACCAGAATTTTACTGGCATAAACAGATTTCTCCATCTAAAACCCTCCAGGGAGGCATGAGAGACCCCTTTGCCCCCTGAGTCTCTTAGCCTTTGACCTTTTATTTTGGGGAATAAGGAGTCCAGTGAGGACTCTCCTTACCCTGCTGTGGCTGGGGTAAGAGGACTGTCCACTCAGCAGGCCCATTCCCCTTCCCAGGCCAATGGCCCCACTATGTGGGCAGGGCAGGTTGCCTGATTGCCAAGGTAAAGCTGCAGGCTTAACATAGCCAGACAGAGGCTAGAGTAGATGCAAGTGGGCTGGGTGACAGTGATGGCTCTGTGCTGGCTGAATTTGAATTTCAGAATGTGGACTCACTCCTTGTGGGGTACCAGCTCACTCTCTCTCCTTTTCCCAGGCTTAAGCTTCTTCATCCACCCCCGCCCACAACCCCTTAGGCATCGTTCACCAAGTCTTCCAGGCTGCCTTGAGCCTCATATTCTTCCCATCCTGTTTACTGTTCTAGTGCTGGGTGCTGGGTGCCCAGGTTTGGCCATAAGGGCCATGTGTAGATCAGAAAGAATCCCATTGCCTCATCCTCAGCCCCAACCTCTGGAAGTAAAAGGCCTAGCTGTGGGAGGAGTATGGGGACAGATTCTTTGTCTGGGCCCAGCTCAGGGCTGGTGAAGAGGATGGTGAATAAGTGGGGAGATACTTTCTCCCCATTGGGATCCTGGCATCCAGAAACTCACTTTACTTAGAGCCAAGGTTCTCCCAAGAGCATACTGCTCTTCTTCCTCTTCCTCCTCACCTCCTTTTTCACCTGCCCTCCCAGCCCAGCCTGATCTTTCAACTCCACATTGAGTTCCCCCCCTCAAAGTAAGATCAGTGGAGGAGACTTTTTCCAGAGTGTTGGGAGAGAAGGATAAGGGAGGTAGAGAGAGAATAGAGAATGTTAAGGGGGGTGGCACTGGAGAAAAAAACCAAGTCATTCCAGCTTCATATATTTTTTTCTCCTTTTTTTTTTTTATTATGACTCACGTATACAATACAAAGTACTTGGACCAGAAACAGGGCTGCCGGGACACAAAATCTACATTCATAGCTGGACATAAAGACAAATGACCAAAATTATCATTATAGATATATTTTAACGTTTTTTTTCCTTTCGAGCACATTGCATAAACAGAATTCAAGACAGAGTTAACTATACATTCAGTGCAATTTAGTTCTACTCTACTGGGGTTAGAAGCACAATAAAAGCGCACAGGACCGGCGAGCTAGGCAGTCTCAGTTGTTGGGTTTTTCTTAGTGAAATAAGCAGCAACAAACGACAACAAAACCGCATTACGAATACTCAAAGCAGGATTTCTTTCTATAGGTAGTGATAAAATACGCTGGAGGTTTTTCTTTTTTTTTTTATTTTAAAATTTTTCTCTTTTTTCTTCCATATTAGGATTTTTTTTTACTTCTCTTTTTTATTTTTCAAGATTATTGCAGGTTCCCTTTAGGTAGTATGTTAAAATTTTATTATTAATATTATTATTTTAATGATTATGGTGATTTCTGAGCGCTAACACTAATGCAGCTCAGAAGAAGCTGGGCCCAACAACAGAAATCAGAAAGCGAAGGGGAAGAAGGCATGGGCCCAAGTGACCATGGGATGACTAGGTAGGACTTCAGAGGTGATTGCAGTCTCCTATTTACCCCCTGGAAGTAGGGGGTGCGGTAGAGACCCACATCTTCAGGTTTCCATCAGGTTCCTAGAGAAAGTCAAGGGGTCTTTCTAAGCAGGGAGCCCCAGAGAGGGAGAGGAGATATTTCTTGCTATCATTTTTTAAATTTCTTTAAACATTTTCCCTTTCCCTCCCTTCCTTCTCCTCCCTTCCTTCCTTCACTTTTTCTTTCCTATCCTTTGAAAAGAAGTAAATCTAACACTAATCATAGCAGAAAAAACAAAACCATGAGTCTTCTTCCACATTTTGAGGGGCTTCCCTCTAAAATAAATACCAGAGAAGCAGGGAAGTGGGAATGTGACAAGAAGGGGCAGAGAGAGGGGGCAAAGAGGCAAGGTCTCAGACCTTAAAATCCAGGCAGAACTCCGAAGGGTGGGGGTAGGGATAAGTGTGTGTGTCAGGGCAACGACTGAGACAGAGACTCCGAACTTTTCGCTGTCTCGGTCTCCCCCCTCCAGCCCCCGAACAAATAAAGATCGGGGGAAGTCCAAAGGTAATAAAACCAGAGCTGCAAGTATCTGACAGGTAGTTAGAGTTGTGAGTGTCATTCTATTCTCTATAAAAGCAAATGACAGTCGTAAACTTCTCAATTTATCCGCTACCATAAAACGAAACTTCAAGGGAGTTGCTAAAGGGGTGGGGGGATCTCTCTTTTTTGCTTAGTCCTTGTTTTCTTCCTTTTCCTCCTCTTCTTTCTCCTCTTCCTCGTTTCCTTCTTCCTCCACTTTCTCCTCATCTCGGGCTCCAGGCAGTTTATCCTTGTTATTCTCCTTTTTCCACTTCATCCTTCGGTTCTGGAACCAGATCTTCACTTGTCTCTCAGTCAGTCCCAGGGCGTGAGAGACTTCAATTCGGCGCTTTCGTGTCAAATAAGGATTAAAGAGAAACTCCTTTTCTAGTTCCAAGGTCTGATACCGGCTGTAAGTTTGCCTTCCGCTGCGCCGCCCCGGAGCTAGACAGAACAGAACCCCAGTCTCGTTATGTTTGGGTAGGGGCTCAGCTTTCCCCTGCCACTCTCCTTCCCCTAAAGTCCCCCCTCAAATCTCCCCAGTTCTCCTCCCTTCTGCAGAAAAGGCGAGAGCAGAAAGCAGGCAAGGGCAGGAAAGTTTGTGAGCTTGTTTTGGTTTGGCTTCACCTTGGGAGGTGGGGTGGCGGGGCAGGGACTGGGGTCTGTCTGGAAACCAGGGGATGGCAGAGGCCAGGGGAGCACTGCAGAGTCCCCCCCAGGGCCTGCAGTCCCAGGAAACTGACCCTTGCAGCTTTGTTTACAAGTGCAGAGTGGCATTTGGTTAGCAGGGCTGAAGACAGTCTGTTTCCAAAAGACAGGAAAAAGATCTTAGGATTAAAGAAGAGGGGCTTTGCTCACTGCCCCCTCCTCAAATCTCTCTGCCTAATGCTTTGCCAGCAAGAAAAATAATTGATCTCCTGGAATGTATCACTGCTTGGCCTGATTGCTAACTGGAGACCAGCAAATAAATCACGGGCCATCCCCGCTGGAACTTGTCGCTTCTCGCTTCCCCTTTTACTTCGAAATTGGGCCACGAGGGGCCACCCTTTGAGGGGCTCATGACCTGAGCCACTCTGAGGGTCTCCAGGAGACCCCATAAGCCTTTGATTGGGGACAGTTTGGCTAAGGTCCCTAGGACCTCAAAGCCCTCTAATCTGCATGGCCTCTTTTCCAGCACTCTTTTTTTCTCCTCTCTGACTCCCTCTCTTCTCTCCAACTGAGGGAGGTACAGCAAAGTTGGGGTAGTAGCCCTAAGACTAGTTCTCTGAGACAAGGCAGTGGGTGCCCCCAGAGAGCCAGAGTACCTATTCTTGAGGTCTCACCACCCTCTGACCTAGCTAGGGAAGGGAAACAGGGTCTCCCTTCACCCCAAGACAGCCTGGCCACTGTCCTGGATTAAGGATCTGTGCCTATGGAGACACTGGTTTGCTCCAAAGGCTGATAAGCTCAGGGTCTTCAGCCCCCTTCCCAGCCACTCCACAACTTTGACTTTAGAGATGGCAAGAGGGAGAGACAGAGAGACAGACAGACAGACAGAGGTGGAGAAAATGATTTTCAACCCTGTGCACCCAGACACCACCTTTCCCCCACCTTCACCCCAGTCCCCAAAATTTCCAAGGCGAGCCCCCACTCCACCCCAGCTGAACCTCCCAACCTCAAGAAACCCACTCAGGCATAGAGGTGGGGCTGGGGAGACCCCAAAGCCAGGAGGGAAAGCCAGGGCAGACAAAAAGAGAAAGGGCAGGGCAGACAAAACCCGGAGCGCGGGAGACCAAGGGGGAAAGAGAAAAGACTTCTCACCGTGGGGTCTCATCCATGGAAACATGAGGCTGGGAGACGAGTTTTGATTTAAGTGGCCTTGTCCTTCGCTACTGTTAGTGTTGGCGGAGGATTTACAGTCGGGATATTGCACCACGCTCGCCTCTTGCTGAGCCCCATAAAGGGACTGTCTAGGGAGCGCCTCGTAGCCATAGAATTTGGAGGCGTCTCCGTGGCAGCTCAGCGAGCACGGGTTCTGCTGGTAGCCCGAGTTGGAGATGCCCGAGGTGCCGTGGTGGAAGAAGTCTTGGACGTGGTGCGAGGCGTGCTGGAAGCCGGGCGCCGAGCCGCCCGGCCCATACACCAGCGCATGGCTCCTGCCCACGCTCTGGGGGAACCGGCAGTCGTAATAGGCCGGTTCCAGGGACTCGCCGCCTTTGTATTTGGAGAACAGGGGGTTGACGAAGTAGGAGCTCATGCTGGGCACATGAAAACCCGCCGCCCCCTCCCCTCTGGCTCGCGACTCCCCCCGCCCGGTACCCCTGAAATTCCCTCCCCCCGGGAGCGAACCCCCGGCCGGCTGGCTTCCCGGGGCTGGGCCGGGCTGGGCGGGTGGGGGGGCGCCGGGTGCCGGCCGGCCGGCTCACGCAGCTCCCGGGCTGGGCGGGCGGGCGGGCGGCGGCGGAGGCAGCGGGCGCGCGGCGGCGGCGGCGGCGGCTCTCTTCACTGTCGGTAGGTAGAGCTCGCGCTCCCTCACTTAGCTCTTTCCTTTAACAGCCCAGGCGAATTCCTCAGACTCCCGGCGGTGGCGGCGCTTACACGCGATTCGCGTTCATCAATCCACGACATGAAGACAGGCGAGAGAGAGGGAGAGAGAGAGAGAGAGAGAGAGGGAGAGAGAGAGAGGAGAGAGAGGGAGAGAGAGAGAGAGAGAGAGAGAGAGAGAGAGAGAGAGAGAGAGAGAGAGAGAGAGAGAGATGGTGGGGGGTTGAGGGGTTCAGGGCTGGGGGGGACTTGGAGGAAGGGGAGGGAAGGAAGGGGAGGGATGGGGGTGTGGTATGTACATGTGTGTGTGTGTGGGGGTGGTGAGCCAGCCCCAGCTAATGGCTGGGGCCAGTTTTTCCAAGGTGCGCATTCAGATCTGAAGGTGCCTCTCCCCTACTTCTCTTCTCCTTCCTCTCAGAGAGATACCAGGGCCAGCAGGTCAACTCAGGTTACCTCAACAGGTATAAGACCCCCAAGGGGGTTGAATGCCAGCAAGGGAGAGGAGGTCCCCTGACCCAAAAGATGGGATCCCAGGGGGTCCTTAACTCTGAGGACTTTGAGGAGGAACAAGCACATCATATCTCCAAATACTTCAGGCATCAGCAGCCTCCATGCCTGTTGCCCTTCCCAGGGTGAAAAGCTGCCCTGTCTTCCTTAGGTCCTTAAGGCCCTCTTGCCTGCCTGCTGTGGGCACTGAAGAGGGCCAGAGGTGAGTGGCATTGCATACACCCAGTTTGGTCTACACAGCCCCTTCAGACTCCAGTTCCTGCCCGAGGCACAAAGCCCAGGCAATGGCCAGGAGCTTGGCTGGAGACTCTGAGAGCAAAGCTGCTTGTGGGGATAGAGAAGGAGAGGGCCGCTGGTGGGTCCCTGGCTTCCGGCGAGGCTGATTCGAGATGTTTCTTCTTAGGAGAATACTTATATCTGGGTTGGAGGAGACTAGAGCACGGTTCTTACTTGTCCCCACACACCCTAACCCCATAGGAAATGCCAGCTAGCCCTAGAGGGCCCCCCTGGCTTTACCACACCCCTACTTCCCCAGGGAGGCTGCCCAGGCCAGGATGTGGATGGGAACTGTCAACAGACACTCTTTAAATATTTACCGACATACCCACATATTGGGGGGGGTTACTCCCCATCTCCAAGGCTAGGTAAATTCAAATAAATTCTGACAGATAAAACAACAACAACAACCACCACCACCACCACCACCTTACTCCATCAACACCTTTCTCTGGCCATATGTGTGTACAGTTATGTGGGCTGAACACAGAGAGAAAAGGGAGAAAGTGAGAGAGCTGTGGATATGTGTGCTGTGTGCATATGAATTAAAAAGAGGAATAAATGATTTTTTCAGTCTCTCCCCTATGCAGGGCAACACTGAGGCACAGTCAGGATACACACATACTGTATGTGTTAGCCTTCCACCCTGACAAACATCAAATGCATGCTCACTAAACTACCATGCATGCCTGGAAACACCCCTGTCACCTTACAGACACTGCACACACGTGCACACATGTGCACACCCAGGCACAGAGGAAAATAATACCTGACAAACATACATGCATCTTTAGCTCTTTGTATCATGAAAAAAAATTGTTACCAATTTTCTTCCACATTCTGGGGTTTCAGAGTTGGACAAGGAAGGAGGCAGTTAGAAAACCAGATCTTTTTCTCTCCTATCCAGAGCCCAGCTCTAGGGGTAGAAGAAGGAATGGCATGAGAGGATGGTGCCAATAGAATGAGCACCCCCCCCATCCCTCTGTTATCTAAATTATTGCTGGGGAAATGGCCACCCTCAGCTAAATTCTCAAAGGAGATTCACTGGTGCCCCAGCAAGAGATGTTTCTTCTGTCCCCTGCATTTGGAGAAACCCACCCCCATCAGAGTTAGAAATTGCTCAGACTCTGCAAAATCTAGAACATGGGCCCTGGAACAGGGCGGGGAGTAGGGGGGGGGAGGTGCAGAAGAGGGCTATGCCAGAAATACCGGTCTCCTTAGGGTCCAGGATGATGCCGGACATGACAGGGGTCTCCACCACTACCAGAGAACATGCGTCAGCCTGCTCTTCAAGTACTGAGCTAAAGGAGCTGGACTCTGGGCTCCCAGCCTCTGGGTCACTGGGGACTGTCATAAATACTTTCCCTGGAAAAAGGAGGCTCTGCAGGCTAGATCCGCTCTGGGGCCTACGCCTTATCTTTAGAGGGTGGGGGATATCTCGACAGTTTATGGTCCGGTAAAAACCCTGCCACACAGCTATTCTTCCTGGCCTTTGTGTCTTGGAATGCGACTGTCCCGAGTGCGTCGCCACCACCTTCGGCTCAGAGAGCCCACCAGCACGAAATCCCTGGCTGGACTTGGTTTTCCCTTTTGGGGGTCCCTCGCCTATCTTTCTTTCATTTGATTTTTTTTTCTTCTTTTACACATATCTGGTTGGTTTCTCTCAGGAACCTGGAAATAAGGAAATCACAAGCAGCCATCCTCGCCGCGGCGTCTCTGTCCCTCTCCTAGAGGCCTGCACCGCCCTCTTAGGTACCACGGATTTATGTTCGTTTGTCCGGGTCATTCTGCCTTTTTGTGTTAATTACGCGCTGCCTGCTTCGTGCTTATCACCTCCGCAAAGCGATTCTTTTCGACACCCGCCTTCTTGAGCCTCCCTAGCCTGCTGCCAGAGCGAGGGCCCATCTCCCGCCACCACTCACAATTTATTTACACCTCGCAGGTGAGAGGATTGATTTGCTCAGAGCCAGTGGGGCCAGGCTGGGCCGGGGCGCGGGGCCTTCTCGCCGCTGCTCCTCGGTGCTGGGCCTTAAATGTCAGTGCGGCCAGGCAGGTCTGGGGCGCCAATGCAGTCTCTAACATTGAGCAACAGCGCCACCTCGCGTCCACTTGCTCTAATGCAGTCCAGCCGGGGAAAAAAGCCAACAGACACAGCAATCAAGTCCCAGGCTTAGCCCTAAGATGGGAAGTGGGAGGGAGTTTCTAAATGGGTGCGGGAAAGAGGGGAGGAGGGTCCCCGGAACAGATTTTTCCTGGGACCTCTGTTCTCTTGTTTTCTAAGTTCTCGGAATAAACCTTGTCAAAGGTTTCACACTATTTTCTCTTTTTGTTACCCTCTCTTCCGGCATTAAGGGACACTGTACGAGAGAACTGCCACGATCTTCCCCCCTGTTCAGGCGCATTTCTGGGCTGGGAACACCTCTGCGCATTCAGATTACTCCCCAAAGCTCCCGCGACCACCTGCCCGCAGCGCGCACCCTAAAATCCTCGATCCTCTTACCCTGCTGCTGCTTCCGAACAGCCTATTCCGCCGCCGCCCGCAGGACTTTGGAGTGGGACTCTGACTTCTCCCGGTTGTTGGTCCCCTGGTTTGTAGCCCATCCCTCTCTCACGAGCGCTCTCTCCACCTCTCCCTCCTAGCCAGTGAGGTCCTGTTTTCCGTGGGCCATAGACAAAACATTCCTATAATCCGATTTCAAAGGAAAGAGTGTCCACCTTATTTAAACCATAAAACAATTAAGCCCAGACGTCTAGCCAGCTCCGCGCTGCTGTTTTGTTCGGCCCCATTCAGAATCCAGAGCAGGGAGACAAACAGCGCCATAAAAGTGGCATTTCGGGGCTGCGGAAATGTACCTATCCGCTGCCTTCCCAAGTGGAACAACCTTTAGGGTTTTGTGATTCTGACAAAGGAGCTGAGGAGAGGTGGGAGGAAGATTAGGGCAGGAGGGCGTTTGCTAGCCCCTCTTTCCCCTCAGCTTTCGTTTTTTTTCCCCAGATGTGTGTTGTGTTCTGGTTTTAATTCATGCGTTATAATAAAAATAGAATCCAATCCTGACCTGCAGGCTGGAGCCTGAGCTGGTACTGAACAGTGGGCCGGCGGGGTGGGCCTGCTCAGGATCCCACGCTTCTCTCAGGACCCTTGAGCCCTGAGGCCCTCCTTCCCGCCCCTATTTAGGCCGTGTCTGGCGGGCTGCAGGAAGCAGGCCACGCTGATGGACCAGGGGAGGCGACAGGGCCTTGGAGCAGGGGCTGGATGGAAAAGTCCGGAAAGGCCGCTGAGCTGGGCTTGGAGAGAAGCCTGAGTCCCTTCGGTCAGAACAGAGGAAGATGGGTGCCTTGTCCTCCACCCGGTATGGAACTGAGGCCAGGGTCACAGAACAGCAAAGCGGCCAAGAGGAGGAGTAAGGAAGCAAGAAAAGAGAGAAACTACACGTAGGCAAAGCACCTTTCAAAAGGACCAAGAAAACAACGGCTTCTGGAATTGGGGAGGAGGTCTCTTAAGCTGGAAACATGAGAGGGTGCTTTAGCAACTAGGAAAACCACAATGTTGTTTGTCACTTTTGATTGCCCCTCTCAAAATATTATCGAATCAAAATATTCACCCCTTCCCACCTTTCTACAACCACCAAAATTGGAGTGTTTAGTGGAAGAAGGGGATAGGAGATTCAAATGATAGAGAGGGGCTGGTCCCTACCAATGCCTCACCAATCCTGTAAGGTGATACGATGGGGGGCGGATTTCACATGGCCTGGGGTCCCCAATTATTTTTTATGGTGGTATTCCCCAAGTATTCAGAGCAACACCCTGCAACCTCTCCAGAATGGGCAGCTTGAGATATTAAAGGGCTATATTTCAGGCAGTCTTGAGTTTAATAGTTTCCAGATTGGGGGATTTCCGAGAAAGGGGCGCCCGGGCAGAGGCATACCCAGCAACTTGTGTCTGCTTCTGATTAGCAGATGAAAACTGCTGGTTCTGGGGAAGGTGCTCTGGGGTACAGTGCAGCTGACCAGCCCCATCAGGCTGTTACACACACATCCCTACACCCTTGTGCCTGGGGTCCCACAACCACCAGAGAACACCCCACTTCTGGCTAATCTGTGACCAGCTTCCTTGGGCCCTGGCCACACCATCCCCAGAAAATCTGCAGCTGCACAGCATAACCCCATCACCCCCAGACCAACATTCAAACTAAATATCAAAGAGACAGAGATTGAGAAGAAGAGAGAACTAGGGGACAGAAAGAGAGAGAAGCTATGAATGCGCTGAGTAAAAACTATATCTAATTCTGACTGTATTAGTGTTGCCACTTCCTTCTTTCTTTCCTTCCTTTTCAACTTTCTCTCTCTGCCTCACTGTCTCTGTCTATGCATCTTCCTCCTTTTACTCTGAATGCAGTCCCCAGAGCCTGTTCTGCTCCCTGAGGCCTGCTAGTCTTCCTCCTCCTCACTGCACACCCACCCTACCTGCCCCGCTCAGCCATCCCTCGAAGCACCGATGCAGCCAGGCAAGAATCCAGCCTGGGCCCTCACCCAGCACCCAACTTTCATCTTCACCTATCTCTTCCCTCCAATCTCATGTACTCATAAATTATTACAATTAATTACAGCCAGGGAAAACCATTCATGCCGTGCCCCCCTTCTCCCACCCCCCCGCCCCGCCCCTGCCGACTCCATTAAGCTACCAAGAAACTCACAGGCAGCCAGCGGAGCAGGCACAAGCACAAGCTATACCCAGGCCTCCTCCACCCCACCCCCGAATCCCTCACCCCCATTCCACTCAGCCTGGAGAGAAGCCACAGGCACTTGCCCTTCCTGGCTCCGGCCTCCCCCAAAGGATCTGAGCACTTGCCTCCTCCACGACAGCAGCCTGGGAGCCACAGGGAGGAGAAATAACGAGAACTGGATGCAGTTGGGTTTCTGGTTTTTTAAGTGACTTCGATATATTAACACAGAGCTGTTCTACCATAACAAACAGAAGCACGTTACAGGACGGACGCTGGGGATGAGAGAAAACACTGCTATGTACACGCCCGAGGCGCCGGCCTGCGCCGCCGGACCCAGCCTGCGACACTGTCCCGGCCCTCGCCCCTCAGCTCCTGGGCTGAGAATCGTTATTGTGTATGTGTGTGTCTCTTTTTTGTACAAAATCTGCACGCAGAGCACCCCAGGCCTGGGGAGAGATGGCCCGGACCAAATACGATACAGGAAAAAAAAATAGAAATATAGCGATTCAAGTACTGGCTTCTCTGAAGAAAGGAGAAAAAATCACATTTGTGTGTGTCATTTATTTCAGTTGCGCTGGGAGAAGAAAACGCGGATTCTCTCCCCGCCTCCTGCTCCTCGCTGGGTAGGACTAACTCTAAAACACCAATTTCTCAAACACTGAACCCTCCCAAATCGCAAGAGTTTTCCTTTTCCCTTTTTTTTTTCTTTTTAAGCTGATTGGCTTTTCTCTATCTTGCTTTTTCCTTTTCTTTTTCGTGCTCTCTCCCGCCTGGGTTGGGGTTTTTTTGTGGGGTTTTTGTTTTTCCCTTGGCTGTGCCGAGGCAGCAGGCTGGGTCAGGGTTTAGGATTGCTCCTTGTCGGTTTTCTCTTTATTCATCTTTTTCATCTTCATTCTCCGGTTCTGAAACCAGATTTTGACCTGCCGCTCGGTGAGGTTGAGAACCCGGGCCACCTCATACCGACGGTCCCTGGTTAAATACATATTGAAGAGAAACTCCTTCTCCAGTTCCAGCGTCTGATACTTGGTGTAAGGGCAGCGCTTCTTCCTCGTGGAGCGGGCATGGATCCAGTTGGCCACGGGGTTGCCTAGAGGGCCAAACACAGGCAGGGATCAGTGGAGCCCCTTTCCAGCCCAAGATCCCTTCCAACCCCATTCCCCAGGCTTAGCTAGGCTCCCCAAACCCAATAATTGAACCTGAATTTGGACAGGTTTTGCTTTAGGATCATCCTCCCCCCTCACTCCTTTTGCGTTCTGCTCCCTCCCTATCTTCCCCTTCTTCAGTTTCCAGCACCTAAAACTATAGGAAATCAAAGCAATCAAAGCCCCTACAGTCTGGTCCTCAGCTTCAAGGGTAGTAATTCGAGAATATCCTCATAAAAAGTCCAAATTCCCAACCGTTTCATAGGCCCATAAACGCTTCTCTCTCTTGTTTTTTATTTTTATAGCAAGGTCTCTCTCCTCCCCACTTCCCTCCTCCTCTGCCCCCTCCCATCCTCCCAGCCCACGACCAAGTCCTGAAATTTCAGCAGTTCTGCTTCCTGACCCTGAGAGTCCCTAAGCCCCTCACCACCCTCTCCAGCGCCTGTCTCCGCTCTACGAATTCAACCCTGTTGAGGCGAATTCTCAGGGTGATGCTGGGCTGGGGAAAGCCTTTCTCCTCTCCCCAGAGAGCTGCTGGACTTGGGAACAGGCTCCCCTATATTTTAGCTTCCCTGTTTGGCTTCTCTCTTGCCAGCCCCAGGACAGGCTCTGCAGGAGCCAAGCCTCCAATTTCAGGTTTATGGGAGTAGCTGAGGGCAAGGAGGGAAGGCTCAGAGAGGTATAATTAGGCCCTGGCCCCTTATGGGGCTGCAGGAAAGGATTTCCTGGAGCCCCCTCCTGGGACTCCCCTAGACACTTCCTCACACCCAGGGGGCTGCACCCCCTCCCCTGCTCTTTCCCTTCTTTTTCCTTTCTCTGGCCCTGCAGCTCCCACCTGCCCCCCCCAACCTACCCCTGCCCTTCTTTGCAAGACTCAGAAAGCTCCTGTCTCCCTGACTGAAGTGTGTGTATGTGTAGGGGGGGGGGATGGTGGTGGATGGAGGTGTATATATGTGTTGTGTATAATTCTCTAATCTGGGGAATGCCTCTCCCCATTTCTCATTCCTCACCCTCCATTCTTAATCCTCTCTCTTAAAGACCCTCAGAAGAGGGTTTTCAAGTTTAAGGAGACTGGGACCCCACTTCTCTCCCCCACCTCTGGAAGTCCTGATCCCTCTAAGTTTCCAAGCTGTGAAATCCCCCAGACCTCTCACCCATTGCTCCTGGGAGAGAAGTCCATGGACCTTCTGTTTCATGAATCTAGTGGGGTGAGGAGCCCCATGCTGGCTGGGAGGTAGGGTGATTTTTCTTTCTGGGGTATTTCCTCTTTGCCCCCAGTGTCCTTCTCATTTCTCCCCAACCCACCTCAAACCGTAAAATGAACCTCGCTGCCACTCTATCCCCTGGCCCTTCCTGCATTTCTTCGAAAGTAGCGACTGAGCCAAAAAGCCTAGGCTGGGTGTGTGGGGGGCGGAGGGTCTCATCAAAGCCATCTCCTGGGAGAGAAGCCCCCTCAGTCCTCTCCCAAACTGGCTCTGTGAGCCCCCTTCTCAGACCTTCTTGCCCCTGAAAGCTCCCCAAGGTAATTCGCTTTTATTGAGTCCTCGCCCCTCTCCCTCGCCCCTCTCCCGCGCTCCCTGCGCAGCTCCGAGGGGCTGTAATCTGGCTCCCCCCGCCCGGCCTCCCCTCCCCTCCTGCGCTGGTTGTAAAGGAAAATTGCTCCCAACTTACTGGGGTCCAGGTCGGCCTTCTCCTCTTTGTGCTTGCTGCCGGCGAGGGCGTCCGCCTCGGGCGAGGGCAGGGTCTGCGGGGCGCGGTCGCGCAGCTCCCCGGGCGAGCCATACATGTAGTCCGGGTAGCTGCGGCCGTCGCCCGGGCCGCAGTCGGCGCGGCGCCCGGGGTAGGCGTCCGGCTTGAGGGCGTAGTGACGGCCCCCGGCCGGGAAGCTGGGGAAGGAGACGGCGCCGGACAGCGGCTCGAGCCAAGTCCGCATGTAGCGCGTGTCGGCGCCGAGGTGGGGCTGGGGGCCGTACGGGTGGTACACCACGGACGACTGCGAGGGCACGGGCGCCCACGACGTGCTGAACACAGCCGGCTTGGGCGCGAAGCTACAGGACGGAAAATCGCTACAGTCCGGCACCAAGCCGCTGGGTCTGGCGGCGGCGGGGTGAGCCCCGGTGGCCGGAAACCTGGACGCTAGGAGGTCTTCATTGTCGTGAGAGATGAGCGAGTCCACGTAATAGTTACTGATGGGCCCCGTCGCCGACATCGTAACGGGGTTTTACATACATAAGATTATTGTATGAACTGTATATGTACTTTTTATCTGCTCACAGAACAATCAAGGCAGGTAATTATTTTTCCAGCCTTTTCCCCGCAGCTCATTGGCTCCCCGGCCCCCACGTGATCGTATTTACCCAAAAATACGGCGCGGATCAATGCGCAGGGGCTTTTTTTTTCCTTGCTTTTTCCCCCCCTTTCTCCCACCCCCTTCGCTGCTGATCCCCGAGACCTGCGTTTTCCTGGGGGTCCGGAACTCTGGATCTAAGGCATGAGCCACCCCCTCAGGACAACTCGTATCTCATCAGAGAACCCCCTTGCCCATGTCCATCCATAAGCAGATGGTCTCCAACCCCCACCCCTAGGAGGATTTCTTAATGGGGTGAAAATGCCAGTCCCCGAAGCCAGGGTTCCCGGACCCCAAGGGCCGAGCTGGGCGCAGGAGCCCCGCAGGGGCGCAGAGGCCGCTGAGGTAGGTGGAGGAACTATTTCTTGACGTAATCCGTCTCTGTCGGCCCCGACGCTCCCGCAGTCTCTGCGCGAGCCGAGATCAGCGATTGTCAGTTCGGAACGTGGCTTTTAAAAATGCGTTTTTAAATAGTGTGTATGTATGTATTTCTTTCAGGAGCAGCAGCAGCAGCGAGGGAGGGAGGGTGGGAGGGGACTGGGGAAGCTGGGATGGAGGGAGGGAAAGAGGGAAAGGGGAGAATCCTGCCACTGGCCAACTCAGCCCCCCAAATCTAGGGTAGGAGAAGCTTAGGGAAGGTGGTTCGTGGGGGGAGGGGTAGGACCTCAGGATCTCATACACCTTTATCATTAGAAGTCCTCTCTGCTTTGGCACAGATATGCAAGCGCCTTTATTTTAAATTTATTGTCTATATCTATTTATCTTTCTTTGCCAGCTCGAAGAAGTGGAAGAGAGATCTACACAAACTTAAATGGGTCATCCCCATCCCATCTTCCTACTCACCCTCCTTTGCACCCAACTCCATCTCAGAGACACTCACTCTGCCCCCCCAATAAAAAGAAGTCACCCCCTCTTCAGTCTGCAGAGTGCCAGGGTGAGAGCAGGCAAGGCAAGAGAGCGACCTCGGTCTTGGGCAAGTAGCTTGTTTTTACGTCCTTCAATAAAATTTTTATGAGGATCATTTGATTGTTCATAAATGTGTCCTTCATTAAATAAAATTGTAGGCTGTTTTTGGAACGGGAAAAAAGCAACGGAAGGATAAGAGAAAGCAGTTTCTTTGGGGTCGGACACAGGAATTCTGGAGGGGCAGTGTGATTTTAAGCAAGATCAGACAACTTGGATTCCTCCCCCCAATAAGTTGGTTGCTACCCTTCTCCTTAAATTTGGGGTTCGGTGCCCAGCCCTCTGCTTTCCATCAGAGTGTCCCATGGTGGTTTAGTAAGGGTGAGCGTTAAGCAAGCAGGAAATTCTCAGTGTGGGTGCAAGAGAGGTGGTAGGGAGGTTGGCTGGAGGGGTGGGGGATAAGGGCAAGTGATGTCCCTAGAGGCAGATGCACCCTAGGCATGGCAGAGCGAGTTTGAAGGTAGGGTGCAATTTCAGGGTCAGAAGGGAAGAGTCCCAGTTTGCGCTAAAAGAAACATGCAGGAGCTGAGCCTGAGACGCAGGCTCTGAGGCAGCAGGGAAGGACAAGGCTTCCCAGACTCAAGATGCCTGCCCTTCTTTCACACTCTTGTCCCCAGGAGGGACCAAACATTAGGGGTGGGGGCCTAGGCAGGTTTTCTCCTGCACCTATGTCAACCTGTCTCCTCTGGGGTGGAGAAGGGATAGAGAGAGGTGTCCCAGAGAGTGTAGTATGTGTATTGTGGGGGGGAGTGGAAAGTTGAGGGAAGAAGGGTAGATCTGAAGCCCACAGCACTGACCCCAGCTTTCTAGGCCCCCTCACCAGTCCCTGCTCCTCCCCCTCTCCAATTCTTTCCTTTTCGGACAAGCGGGGCTAGGATTTCCTAGGATTTCGAGGCATGGGGGGATGTGAGAAGTGCCTGGCTGGGGAGAGGAAACCTGGGGCCTCAGCCTCCTCACCCTCGGCTCTGATTATCTTCTCCTCCCCAGACTGGAATGGTCTATAAAATCCAAATTACAGCAAGAAACAGAGTATCGCTTTGGCCTTGATGGAGTTGGGTTAGCTGTCAATCAAAAATTCTCCCTCACCAGTTCAAGGAAAAGACAGGAGGTTCTCGTTCCCCTGCCCTGCCGAGGCTTTCTGCAAATCCCTAGCACCATCAGCACCTCCCCAGCCCTTTGCGTCTGGGGACCCCCTACCCAGCTCTTGGGCGGCTGCTGGCAGATACATGTAGCCTTTGGTGGGCCCAGGGCCAGACTGTGACCAAGGGGACGTCAGGGGACAGAGCCTGAGAGAGAATGAGCCTGAGATAGCCTGAGACAGAACAACTGAAACAAGGTATCAGGCCCATAGGGAAGGAGGGAGGGAGGGAAGGAGGAAGGGAGGGAGGGAGGGAGAGAGGGAGGATGGAAGGAAGGAAAGAAGGAAAGAAGGAAGGGAGGGAGGGGGAGGGAGGGAGGAAGGAAGGGAGGAAGGAAGGGAGGAAGGAAGGGAGGAAGGAAGGGAGGAAGGAAGGGAGGGAGGAGGAGGGAGGGAGAAAAAAATGGAGGATTGCGATAAAAAGGAAAAAGGAGAGAATTAAAGAAAAGAAAGGAGGCAAGAGGAAAAGAGAACGGAAAGGAAAATGTGCAGAGAATGAGATGGAGGAAGGGCAGTGATAGGCAGGAAGGACGTGGTAGGGCGAGAGCTGACTGAACAGCCGTGGCATTGTGCAGTCCGCTTGCTTGCTGGGCCTTTGCTGGGGACCGACTCAGGCGCAGCGGCCACTTCTGTCCGGACACAAAGAAGGAAGAGGCCTCCTCTCCTGCCCCTCCTGGGTGACTTGCTCCTGTAGGTACACTAGGCCTCGGGAATATGGAACCCCATCTCAGCCCAGGGAGCTGCCCAGGCATCTGGGGCTGAGCCACACTCTAGTCAAGGAGCAAAGAACACACGATGAAGGTTTCATACCCTGCATTTCTTTTGCATCTTCGCCAAGGGACAGGGCCCATCTCCCCCAACCTCAGTCTTCCTAGAAAAAAGATGCTCCTAAACACCCTCTTCTATGCACCTCTACTATTTGGGAGAGCCCCTTAGAGATTGTGGCTGTAAAGAGATGTCTTTTCTCTTCTACCTCCTTGGGCCACTGCCTTCTTTTCAACTCCTGAGCAGCCTGTCCACTGTCCCTGCCCACTCAGCAGAGGCAGCAGCAGGGCAGCCAGGATCACCTTGCTGCTGTCAAATTCTCTGTGAAACTGAGGGGAGATTGTCACCTGTGCTTCAGAGCGAGAACTCAGACCCTCCCCACTCAAGCAGGCTCAGGCCCCTTCCCGCCAAAGCCTCATTTTGCCTAGGCCTTGCTGAGAGAGCCAGCCTTGGGGAGGAGGGCTAGAAGAGGCTGGGAGCCCCTGAGTTCACCAGGCCAAGGTCCCTGGGGTTTCACAACTGCATGTAGCTTGCACACCCATGCAATGCATTTGGAGGTAGGGTGGCAGGTCAGGGCTCTGAAGCAGACCTTAAGGCTCCCCCAATCCAGGCCTGTAGGTATGAGGGCACCAAGAATGTGGGGGCATCAAGAAGGAGGGGCTTCTCTTTCCAGGTTCAGTTACTGCTGCTGAATCATCTGCTAGATTCCAAGTCTCCCTCTCACACCCACCACTACCTTTAATTTTCTTCAGGACTGATGGGGAAAACTCAAAAGAATGGAGGCCACTGGGAGTTCTTGTTGTGGAGTGAACCCCAGCTTTAGCTGGCAGCTCTGCATTTACTCTGGTTCTTAGAGCTCCCCTCCAACCGGGAAAGATTTCAGTGGGCACAGGAGAGTCCCCCAAGGGGGAGGAGCACCTTTACTCCATCAAATCAAACCTGGGCAGCTTCCACCACAACCAAGCTAGCACCACTGTGGGAAGGACAGAAAGAAAGACAGACAGGGTAGACTCATCCCCTGCCCTTGCCCTGTGCCTCTTTTTTAGTGATTTAAATTCCCTCCGGTTCAATCCACACCGTCAAGTTCGGATTAAATTTAAAACAGGCTTTCCCCGGTGCCCCCAGTGGGCCATCCCAGACGCCGCAGGCAGGGAGTCCGCTCCAGGGCTCGTCAACACCCGCCCGCGCGGAGGAGGCCGTGCTCCATTTGCTTTCATTTTCCTTCTCCCCCTGAAATGGGCTCATTTCACCTCTCCGCTGCCCTCTCCCCCTCCCACCCCCTCCCCGGTTCTCCTCTACATTCCCCCCTTCTCTCTCCTGATCCCTCTTTGTTGGGAAAAACACACCCATACACAACTCCTCCTTGCTAAGGCCTGTGCTGGAAGCAGAAACTGAATTCTCTTGGCCTGCCGCGAGGAGACCCGCGTCCTGCCCCACCCCAGGTGGGTATCCGGGATCCCTACACACCAGGAGTCAGGCCCCTAAGCTCAGCAGGAGTGAAACTCCTAGGGCCTGTGAACATGGCCCTCTCAACGCCATGGCCTGCATTCCCGCCGGCCCCCTGCCCTGCCGCCCGGCAGCAAATGGGGCTATTTCCGGCTCCCCCAACCAGTCTCGTTTCCCGGCCTGGGGAGTGGCTGGAGGGGGAGGGCCCCAGAGCTAGGGGTGCTCTCTGCCTGGAGCCCCCATGGCCCTGGGTGCCTTTTTACCTGATCTTTGTGTGATGTGTGTGTCGCAAGAAAATTTGCAGTGACTTTGGAGCCCAGACTGAGGAAGCAGAGGTGGCGAAAGGAGAGACAATACGGGCCCGAAGTACAATTAAGGGGCCAGAGCCGCTATTCTCTCCCCCGCCCTCCCTGTGCGACCGGGAGCTGTCTGGCCTCCAACCTCAGGGCAATCCGCGAACCTGGAGCCGGAACTCAGTCCAAGGCGGAAGGAACCAGAGGATCCGGCTTCCAGAAGGGTGAAAGCAAGCTCCCTTCCAACTTGGGGGCGCAGCAACCAGCCCCGCTAAGTTGCAGGCAAGCCAATGAATGAAAGTGCACATTCCAACAAATTTTCTCCATTTTTTCAGCCTTTGGAAGGAGAGCTTAGGGTTTGGGACGTCTCAGACAGACAGACAGACAGGCAAAATGCACCTCCGGAGGCAGACAGACTCACAACATGAGTGTGAGCCTGAAATCAAATACAGGTTCAACATTCCCCGAGGCCTCTCTGCCAGGCCAGCGGGCGCCGATCTCCCTACCTTCTGTCCCCTCCAGGGCGCTGGGCAGAGACCCGGAAGATTCGGTCCCTCTGGCTTGGTCCAATCCCGCCTCGGGAAGCGCCTTCGTTACCTGCTCCTCGGCTCCTCACGGCCACAGAGAGGCAGGGCAGCCGCCTCTCGCCGGGGGAGGGAAGCCCGGGCCACCGCAGCCGCCGCTGCCCGCCCTCCTTCCCTCCCTCCCTCTGTCTCGCCCTCCCTCCCTCTCTCCCTCCCTCGCTCTCTGCCGCTCGCGGGGCCCTCCCGCGGGCAACCTGTTCTGGACCAAATCCAGGTATCTCCGAAAGAGAGAAAAAAAGAAAGGACTTCTTATGTGGGAAAGAAGGAAAGACCCTTAACTGCTTTTATTTTTCATGTTCTGACTCTGGTTCGGCCTTGATTCCCACGTCCTGGACACAGCCCTGCGGGTGCAGAGGTGTGCGGGGCCTGCTGTCTGGCCCACGCGGACCGCCGCGCCCCGCGCACGGTGTGCTGCATACTCTCTGGGCCGCCGCCCCGGGCAGCCCAAACACCACTCAGACATCAAGGTCCTTCCTACTGACTCTACATCCGGTTGCCCGCCTCGCCGCAGGCCTCCGCCCGGAGCCCGCTCCGCTCCGTCTGCGGCCAAAGTCCACATGCAATCCACCTTGTCCGTGCTCTCGCGCCCGGCCCAGACACCCCTCCCAGCCAAGGCGCCTGCAGGACCACATTCGGGCTGCGGTCTTGCCTCCGGCTACAAACCTCCTCCCCTGCCCGCGACCTACACAAAGCCCAGGCCCTGACGCTCCTACCCACAGCCCCCGAGTCCCCGCTGCCGCCGCTGCCTTTCACCTGTTCCCAAGAAGGGCTGCATCGCCGTGCCGAGGCCAGCCCATGGGCCCAGGCTGAGGGTGCTGGGGAGCCGAGGTCCCAGGGCAGCTACAGAGGTTCGGCCGGGCTGAGCCGAGCCCTCGCAGTGGCGAGATTATCTCAGAGACCAAGGCTCTCCTTGGCGAGCTCTTGCCTTTTCCTCTTTCTCCCACAAGTCTTAAACACTCACACGCCGAGAGTTCAGCTCTATAAATCCTGCTCCTCTTTCTCATATCATAATTAAAAAAAACCAGTAGGGGAGGTTTTAACTTTTATTGCGATTTCTAGAGTTGGGCTGCGGAGCATATATTAAGTTTACGCTATGCGCTCTCGGCGGGGAGGGTCCTTTAAGAAATAAAAATCCATCTTAATATCCGCAGACGAGAGAGATAATTTTCCCCTCCTCTTCACGCTGTTTCTTCTGAAGACTCCCTTCCAGCGAAGCGAATAAATAATCACCACCGCATTAGCCATGATCCATGGCCCAGTGCCCTGGGGTGAACGCGGGCCACCAAACTGGCCCTCACCTTGGCCCTATGAGAACTCGCCCCATTCCCCAGGATTTGCGGGGGAGGGGGAACACGGAGAACCACGGCTCTGTGGATAACCCTTATAAGCCCTCTGTCTTTAAATGGAAATGGAGGCAAAGAGATCCAAAGCACAGAAGTCGTTCATTGGAGAATTTCGGCCCATCAGGGACCCTGTTTCCAAGCCAGGCACTCCTGAGCACCCTGCCCCTGCCTGAGACTCCCTTCACTCCAACTGGGCCCCTGCTTCTGACAGCCTGAAAACTCAGAGACTGCTAGGGCTCCAAAACAAGAGATACCCCTGTCTGCCTTGCACCAGCTGGCCCTTCTCTCTGAAAACCTCTCTCCATTTCCCGGGGAGTCACAGAGAGATTTGAGCACTTCCACCAAGGGAAGAGATTTTTTTTTCCCTTACAAAAGGCCAAAGGACAGAAAGACAGATTGACAAATTCAGCTGGGGAGACGAGAAGCTCTATTTCCATTTTCTCCTCTAGCCTCCTTGGGGTCAAAAGAAATCTCTTTGTATAAGAGAAAAATAAATGAATATGCACATAAATATGTACAGGGGGGTTGAAAGAGCCTAGAGGAGACGGAGATGTATAAATAGAGATCCACATTCATACAAGGTTACATATATACCCCAGCTGACAATTGCAAGAATATAGAACTCCATGCATGTATTTCGTTACAGGGACATGATTTTATTTCCCTCTCTGAAAGTTTATAATGTTTTACTAATGATAATGATTCCACAGAAAACCAACAACCTGTCCTCCGTTTGGTTTTCTCTTTCTCTCTTCCCAGTCTCTCTGAGAACAGGAGCATATCTCCCAACTCTCCTTGACACCCCCCCCCCATTTTTTTTCTCCACAGGCAGAGACACCTTTTTGAGAGCTTCTTTCGAGCAACCAGGGCCAAAATTGAAGAACCAGGGACAGGGGTGGAGAGGAGAGGAGGGAAAGAAGCTTTCCAAAGTTTCATATTGCTCAGATTTCTCCTCACCCCATTATTCTCCCCTCCTCTCCCTGGCATCAGCCAACAACCTTTCCAACAATATATGGTAATGGTAGGCACTGGCAGCCTCCGTTCACCCAGACATTTCCACACAGCGCAAAAACAAGAAGCTGCCTGACAGCCACAGACACAACAGATCAAGGCCTATGGGCCACCGACAGCTAGGACAGAGACCAGAGCCAGATTCTTGCCCTGATGTTTCTAGTACGGTGAATGGGTGGGTGGTGTTTCTACTTGGACTTGATGGCTTTCCTCTAACCTTTTAACACCCTAAATATGCTTTTCTCCTGGGGATGGAGCTATAGAAGGGGATGGGAATGTGGCTGAGCTGACGCTCAGAGTTCCCAACTCTTGGGACCCCCCCAGTCACCCCAGTTTTCTAAGGGGAAGCTTCAGTCCCAGCAGTCTGGAGGCATAGGTTTTATTTGGAGGTGGCAGGTGAGAGAAACTAACCCTTCCAGAGACTCTCTGCTCTTTCTATGCTCTTCTCTCTCCTGATGATCCTGCCCACCCTGGCTGCCCCGCCAGGCTACCTTTTAACCAAATTTGTGAATTTCTTTGTATTTGGCTGGACGTCTTTGTTTGCCTCCATCAGCTGAGTCTAGGAAACAATAGCTGCGGGGTAAACTTCTCTCTCTGAGCCTCAGAAATTGGGACCGGCTGAGGAGTGGACAGTAGAAAGCGGGCTTCTCCAGACTGGTCCTGCAGCCCCACTCACAGCTTGCCCTCCTCAGTCAGTATGCACTGTGCCCTGTGGGGGAGGGGGGTTGTGGGGCAGTCCCACGAGGGAAGGTTGTAGCAGGATAGGTGGGTTGGGGCCCTCGACGAAAACCGACTGATGTAACTCAGGCAGTTTCTTGTTGCCGAGTTCAAAACTCAATCCCAACAACATGAAACTACCTAAGCCACAGATCAGCTGAGCGAGCAGGGCGGGAGATTCGGCTTTGCATTTATCGGGAGGAGAAGGGAAGGGGGTTGGTGAAGGAAGAAATTCAGCCCCGTCCCCCTTTCCACCCCCACAACCTCCCTAAGGACTAGAGAGTAGCTTTGGGTGGTTGGGTGGGTAGGGGGTCTGACTGCCTCATCAGCTTCTGGTCTAAGCAAATTGCTCAGGAAAACTCTGGTGAAAGGGGACCTCCAGTCACCAAACCCCCGCCCCGCCCCCAGCACCGCAGTAGACCTAGTCCCCTGCCTCTGGCCCTAGCCCTAGGGGAAGCTGAAGTGACCTTGCATTCTTGAGCTGGGTCCCCTGTCCATCTGGCTCTCCTAGATTCCCTCTGATCCTCTCCCTCTCTCAGCTTGACTCTGGCTCCCCTGCGTCTTTAGGTGGCCAAACCACGAAGACTGTACTCCAAAGCCTCTTCCAGTCAGGCCACTTGCCTGGCAAAGCCCCATGGCCAGGGAGTGTGGGGACCGAGAGCCTGGATAAGGCTCACATCCAAACCAGCAGAAAGCAGAAAAACCAAAGCTTCAAGCTTCAACCCTCTCTAGCCCACCCTCCCTCTGCTCCCCCCAGCAAACAATCAGACTGAGCAACATCTACACCCATGTGTCAACCGCGAGGAGACCCTACATGTCCGTGTAGAGAAAGAAGCAAAAACCCACCAATTTACCCCTTTAACCGCTGAACCCCACAGCAACAGACCGAGAAGGGAAGGAGAGGGAGCTCACTGCTACTACCCTTCACTGCTAGTGGCCACAGGCAAGCCTGGGCTCTGAACAAGCTCGGATGCCTGAAACACCTTCCTCCTGGTTCTGTCCGCTGCGCAACGGGCACCTGGGGACGCCGGAGTCCCCATTCTGCCGCCAAGAAAAGAACAAGAAACCGCTTCTCTTACCTTGTCGCCGCCTCCTCCTGCTGCTGCCTGTGCTTCTGCTGCTGCTGTCAGGGGGGGGGGTGTTGGCTGAGCTCCTCAACCCCCTCCGGCGGTTAAGTTTATTCCTCTCCTTGGATAGGTGGGGAGCTTTTGGGGTTCCCCCAGCGGCGGTGGGGGTGCTCCTGGCCTAGCACCCCAGGCAATCAGATCCGTCTGCTCCTCAAGATTGCAGTTTGCTCTCTGCCTCTTTCCCTCCTCCAGTCACCTTTAAATGCATCTTTTACTGCAGCACCACATTATATTTGCAGATCATAAAATCCACCTCTCGCGCGCACCAAGACCGTCCTGACATTACTGTTTTATGACCTTGACTTATTGTGGTCACCTGGATAATATTTAAATCAACGTTATGGTCTCTCACTTACATTAAACCTGCCAAGAGACATTCTAGAAAGGCTCTAGGAGATGAGTCAAACACAAAACACATACATCCACACACTCAACATCTTTGGGGAGGGGTGTCACTAAAACTAGCTAAAAACAAAACAAAACAAAAAACCACCCATTGGAGGATTATGATTCTGGAAATTTATTAGGATTTTTTCTCCATTAAGGAAGCTACATGCAAAAGATACAACATACAGAATATCTTTAAATAACACAACTGCCAGACGGGCACAGGGTGATATTTTGGTTTGGGGGGGGGATTCTGTCTCTGCTTCACTATGTTCTATTTTTAATTTTTAATTTTTTAGTTCCACTGGATAGAATTTCTGAGATGTCAGTGAATGGGGGGTGTGGAGGTGCTGGGAGGATGGGAGAAAAGCAGAAAGCAGTACAAATACAAGACTTCAAGCAGATTCTCAGAATGACTGGGAGGTAAAGACGCGAAGAGGGTTCGGTGGACGCGCTGGGCACTACGACAAACACACAAACACTAGCTGAACTTTCCAAAACGTCTATTATTCTACAGAGGAAATGCAGCAAGGAGAGAGCGATCCTGACTGTGCTCTGCGAGATTACAGACCTTCTCTGGTTGATTTTTGTCTTCTTTCCCCCCCTCTCATCAGGTGGATTCTACCTTAACTTTGCTTGGAGAACAGGATGATGTGTGTGAGTGCATGGGTGAGTGAGGGGTTGACACACACACCAGCCACACTCCTACCCTTCTATGCAGGCACATCACACCCCAAACCCCGGCACCCCATTTCTCATGCTTTAGGTGGACACATCTTCACAGCACGAACCATTGGTCCCTTGGAAAGAGAGTCTGAGGTCTTTGCCTTTTTTGCAGGCGTGTTGCATTTATACTCAGGGAGGGAAAAAAAATTATATATATATATATATATGTATATATATATACCACCAGGCACAAAGGGAGGAGGGGCGGGGAAAGGAAGGAGTGGGGAGAGAGAGGAGGGGAGGAGAGGCTGAGCGCTCAGGTGAAATTAAAATTGGAGGTCAGTTCCCGGATCCGATTCTCTCGGTTCATTTTCTTGAGTTTCATTCTGCGATTTTGAAACCAGATTTTGACTTGTCTGTCTGTAAGGTTAATGGTCTTGCTAATCTCCAGGCGGCGCTCTCGCGTCAAATACATATTGAACAGAAATTCTTTCTCCAATTCCAGCGTCTGGTGTTTAGTATAGGGGCACCTCTTCTTCCTTCCGCTCTTTGCTGTCAGCCAATTTCCTGTGGTGTTTTCTGCCTTTATCTCCTCTGTTAAAAATAACATTATTTACATAAGTATCCCTGAAGAGGCAAACCCTCCAGCACGCTGCAGCCTTTGCCAGCCTGCTGTGGGGTGGCTGAAGGAGCACAGAGGAGCTGGCTCTCGCCCCACAGGCGTGGCTGGTAGGGTCCTCTTGGGCTCATGGCTCTTAAAATATCTTTGGGGTCTAGACTTACATGGGAGAAGGACAGAAGGTTCTTGCCTCCAAAGCATTTATTAGATTTAAATTACCCCAATCCACCTTGATCTAGCAGATTCTGAGTACTCCCGCTCTCCCTCAGCTTGCTGGGCGGGCGCTGGAAACCTCACCAGGCCCTTCCTCCTCTCTATTCCATTCCAGCTTTGGAAAACTCCAACCAGAAGGAAAAGCAGTTTCCAGGCCCCAGGCCAGGCTGCGGAGTCTACACGGTTGGCTAGAGCAATTCCCAGAGAGCTTTGACCTTTTTCAACTCAATGGAGGTATGTCATCCCAGTCTCTGCAGCCAGAAGCCACTGCAGTTGTCCCTGCACTCGACCTCCCGTCCTTGTGCCCACCTGAAGTCCCACAGAGCAACACTACCCCATTCAATGTCCCATCACTAGTTCTTTCTCTCCTGGCCATTCCCCCCAGCTGTGAGTAGCTGAGGCAAGAGAGTTTGTACAGGCAACAGAGGTCAGGGGCAACAGCTGAGTGGTTCTCAGACAACTGCCCTGGACATAGGACCTAAGGTCAAGGGAGAGAGGCATCCTGAGGCAATGCAGCCTCTGCAGATCTTCTGCCTAGTCTATGTAGATATCTATGCTTGCATGTATGCATGTATTCCTGCAGAGATGTACACTCCTACACAGATGCACACTCATATAGATATGCACACATGTGTCTATTTATTTAAGGAGATACTATAATATAGTGTGTATTTCTCATTGTCTCATTGATAGCTTCTCTCCCTGGACCACATTCTTGCTGAAATGAACTGGCCTTACTCCTCAAGCAGGAGAAGAGACCTTGGCCATCTTTTCTAGGGAAAAATCCAGAGTCCAGAGACTGGAGAGGGGCACCCAGGAAAGGACTCTGCCGGTGGCTCTTTGTGCTATCTCTCCCTATGACAAATGAAACTGCCAGGTTCCTGGATCTTATCTTGATGGAGGGGATGGGGACCCTAGAGGAACCAGGAAACACCAGAAAAAAAAAAAGCAAACTTGAGACTGTAGTTTAAAACATCCAAATGTCCTTAATTCTGCTCCCACTTCTGCCACCTGCAGCCCCTTGACAAATTGTTTAAAGGCTCTCCACATCTAACTCTGTCCTGTTTATTTTCTTATTGGTGTTGTTGGGCTTGGGGGAGGGGAGAAATTACAAATGGGGAAGTCTGGCTGAAAGCCCTTTAGTCTTTGGCTTGGTGAAGACACCAAAATGGGAGAGGGGGAGGCAAGAAAAGCACAGACAAAGTAAAGACTGAGAGGGATGAGTTAGGGCAGGAGGGCTTCGCTTGTTGTGAGAGGGGCAGGAGAGAAAGGGGAGTCTACAGAATGGGGGCAGTTTGAGTTAGGAGGTGGACTTGTTAACCTTGACTTTGCTTTTGTGGGGCTAGAATGCAGCTTTTCCTACCCTAAATCTGCACCCCGACCAAACTCAGGGGCTGGGGAAAGGGTGTAAAATTAAATTTCCATGTTGCACATGTGCCATAATGAAGGCTTCATGGATGTGTGTACCTCACGCTCCCCCTCACCCTCATGAACACGCGTCATCTTCTGCCCAGGGTCTCCATGAGCTGATTTGCAAAGGCCACCTTTGCAGAGGAAACCCAAGAGGGTAAGGCTCTGCCCTTGCCCACCAAAAGAGTGTATGCGCAGGTTGTGAACAGGCATGCGTGAGTGTGCACTGAGCATGAAAGAGGGGTGTGTGTGAGTGTGACACTGGTCACTGCCAGGCATGCCTGCGTGCCGCATCCTTCTATAAAGCACCACAAGATCGAGGCAGCCCCCAGCCCCCTCAGTTCTCACTAGCCCATCTACCTCTACACCCATTGAGCCCCTCTTATATACGGCCTCTAGTAGCCAGTGCCAAGGAGAGCAGCTTTCTTCCTCCTCTCCCAGTTGGGCCTTTGCTGATGCTTTTGGCTCCAACTTTTCGGGGAAAGTCAGTCCTCCTCAGCCTCACTCCACTTTCCTCATTTCCTCCACAGTCTTTCTCCAGGTGTCAAAGAAAGGTCTTGAAGGCCCCTAGTTCCCGCAACAGAAATGAATCTTGAACCCTGAGCTTGAACTCTGGCTAGACTTTCTCCAACCAAAATCAAAATGAAATGCAGCTAAAGCCATATTCTCTTTCAGGAGAAAACCGCTTGCCGTGCACACAGAAATTTCCAAACCACTCATTTATAAGTTGCTTTTGGAAACCAACGAAAAAAAAATAATAATTTAACTAGAAAAAAGGAAAAGAAAAACTTAGAAAGGAGACAAAAATCTTACAACATTCCAAATGCCCTTTTCCAACACTATGCCCAAGCTAGGCATCTTGGGGAGGGAGGGACGCGGCAGGCAGCCCTTTACCTCCACCTCTTCCGGCCCCAGCCCGATTGCCTGAGGCCCCCAGGCCAAGCCAGAAACCGCAGGAGCCCAAACCACACGCATAAATAAGACCCACAAAGAACAAATCGCGCTTCGCAGGAAACAATTTTCAACCCGGAAAACGCAGTAAAGCGAAATCTCCTTTCCCCCAGCCTTCCCTTGGCCCAAGATCGCCATTTTAAGCTTCTTGCAAGCATCTGACCTGAGGTGGGGGAACATCAGCCCCCAGGACAACAGCGTAGAGCAAGTAAGCCAAAGCCAGCACGCACCCAGGAGCGGTCACCCGCCCTGGGCAGCACAAGGCTCCTGCAGGCCCCACTGGGTGCGCAACACCTCCGGGTCTCAGCGCCCACGGCCGCTGCCAGCCCGGCACCTCCACTTCGCCGCTTACCTTCCCTAGCCAAATGACGCGCCACCAGCCTGGCGCTCAGCAGACACGAGTCGCAATCCGGGTTCGCATTCCCAGGACCGTCCAGGGCCTTCTCGGCCCAACCCTCTCCCTTCCCCTGCCGGGGCCAGGAAGACTAAGTACCCGAGCGTCCCAGCCGGGCCACGGCCCAGGCGGCCTTACCTTTCGCTTCGTTATCCGAAGTGTCTGGGCTGGAGTCCGCAGTTTTGGCCCGCTCCTTCTCGCTCTCCAAGGGGCTGCCTTTTGGGCCCGCCAGGCTCTGCTCGGTCTTGATCTCATTGGGGCTAGGGGTCTGGCTATCTGACTTGGGGGTCTCAGGGAAACTCACTTTGACCCCAAGCTCGGGTGACTCCAGATGTTCTGTGCGCGGGTTGAGGCTGGCCCGCTGCTCAAAAGGGGCTTCGAAGTCGTTGGCCCCGGCACAGTGGGGCGGCTTGTCCAGCGCGGAGTAGCTCGGGCTGGCGCGGTAATAGCTGGGCACAGGCACCTCATGCTCCCCGAGGCAGGACTCTTGCAGGGGGTGGGAGTAGAGACCTGCCTCGGGCCACTTTTCGCCCGCTTCTCCGCGCTGTACATGCAGCAGACATTCTCCTCCTTGACACTAGGTGGGTAGGAGCAGGAGGACAGCGGCCTGCCAACAGGTTGTTCCAGACGGTAGGCGGCTTTGGGGTCACCCCAAGAGTCCAGCTGGGAGAGGTAGGACGGGTAGGTGTTGAGGGCGAGGTTGGGGCTGCTACCCTCGTCCCTCTTGGAGAGCGAGGGCGCGAGCCCGCAGCCCCTCATCACTCCGCAGTTGAAGTCACTCCCAGATTGCATATACATGCCTGTACTCCGACTATAGCGTTCTCCTCCGCCCGGCACAGCCAAGGGCTCCGCGTATGAGTTCGGAGTTACATTGCGAGGGCATGTCATTTTCAGAGAGAGGGGTTTTTAAGAAGCAATACTACAGCGGAGAAGCTGACATCTTTTTTTCCCCATCGGGGGGGGGGGCGCGGTTGGAAGAGAGGGAGGGAAAAGAAGGGGAGGGGGGAAGGAAACATCAGCTCCATAATTAATTCCGGCGCATTCAGTCCTCACCATGTGACGGCTAGACCAATGGGATTTGAAAATGGCCTTGATGATTCAGACGGCCGTGACGTCAGCGGGGTCAAGTTGTCGGCAGGCGGAACGCGCAGCGTGGAGCAACAGCGCCACCTAGCAGCCGCCTCGGGGTAGGGACGCCGGAGCCCTTCCCCACGAACAAAGGAAGCGCCCCCGGGGCGGCAGGGGCAGGAGCGGGGTGGAGGGGAATGGGGGGTTCTAGGGAGAATGGGGTTTGTTTACCCGGGAACCAGACTGTAACTCTTGGGGAGAGAGGGCCGGAGAGGGGGAAGATGCAGGAGAGAGGGAGAGAGCGAGGCAGCTCGGGGCTAAAACAGTCAAATTCAAATTAAAAGGTCAAGGCACGATACAGGTACTTACTCCCCTCTCCTCACTTCTCCTTTTCCCTCCTTCACCCCCGCCCCTGCTTCTTCTCTTGGGTCGGGAGTGGGGTGAGGTTTGAGGGATGGGGAGGCTCCAAATAGTCAGGGAAAGGGAGAAAAAGTTAAGGAATCCCAAAGGGAACTAAAGTTTGTGTTTTCCAGCGTCCTAATTCATCAAGCTTGGCCCTTGGGCCTGAGAGCTTAGCTCAGGGATGGCGGGAAGTTGGTTGAATTGCAAGTTCCGTGCGTGTGCGTGTGTGTGTGTGTGTGTGTGTGTGCACGCGTGTGTATGTTTTGCAGGGGGGATGGTGACAGGGAATCTTCAGTGTATGGTGTGGACTAAGGAGGGGTCACTATCACTTCAGGGCTAATCGGAGAAAAGAGGTTCTGACGGGATATAGGAGTCAGGGGAGGAGGAAGCCGGCGACCAGAGGCACCGGTTTCGCATCAGGGAGTGCAGCCTAGGCCTGGCTAGGTGGGCGGCTCCTGCGTTACCATCTCAGCGGCAGAAGACTTTGGCCTTGGGATCCTTTCCGGGGCTTTGCTCCAGGCTCTAGCAGTCTTCTCTTTCCAACTGACCTTGCCCCCACTAAACAGGGAATATTCCCAGGGAGAAAAAGAGAACCCACCCGGGTCTCAGCCGGTTTGGGTGAGTCGCATATCATTCGTGAAACCGGGATACCAGAGGCAACAAAATCCGACCCAGGAAATTGAATGAACTGGGCATTTTTAAAAGGAGAAAAGGGACGAGTCTATTTTTGTGGTTATTTTTTAATAAAGGGAAGAGAAATAGGGAGTAAAGCATGTCTCAAATAGTTCTTTCCGTTTCTCCATTGCCTTTCTCTCAAAGCGAACTAAACTCTCCATGCCTTCCTTAGGAAACGGAATCTGGAGAATAACTTGTTTTTCCGGTCGCCCCACATTTCCTCCTGGAAAAAGCCGCGGATTTCTGACTTTCTGAAGGACTGGAGCCTGGCAGGGAAAGGGCTGGAGCTCCCCGAACCCTGACTACGTGGAGGAGTGAGAAGGATGGATCGCTTCTAGGGAGGCCCAAGCCCGCGGCTGCTAGAAGGAGACTTCGGAAAGAAATCTGGGCATTTTCTTATCCAGGAGGCCAGAGAGAAGGCGCAGAGGTCCCTGGACCCGGGAAGAACTGGAAGAATATCTGTAATGTGTGACTTATTTGCAAGGCCAGGCAGGGGAGATTTGAAAAGGTTTTGTGTTTTCATTTGCAGGGGTCGCAGTGGGCTCGGCACAGGGGTTGGCCGGGGCAAGGTTAGGCTGTTTAGGCCCCAGAGGAGACTTGGGACAGCCCAGGCAGCAGTCAATCCAGGGAACCATTTGTCCCGCCACTCACCCCGAGGGAAACCACAGAGACTTTATGGCCACTCTGTTTGTATTATCTGCATAAGTCTTTCCCCACCAGTTTGATCGAAACTGTTCACTTTTATGAGGACCCAACGAAAATTCCCCGTCATATTTATCAGCCGGGAATAAAAATTTAGTATGGGAACTGATATTTCCTCATTTATGGGGTGATGAAATTAAAGACCAAAGCAATTGAGAATTATATGGCTTTGGGGGTTCTCTCCCCCCTCTTTCTCGTCTCCTTTATTTTCCTGTCTGGTGTGCTTGTCCCTGGAATTTGGCATCCCAGTCCTCTGCCCTTGCCTGGATCTACTGGGCCCTCTTGCCCATGCCCAGGTCCCGCTTGGTCACCTCAGTCTTTCCTGTTTTTTCTTTCCGCGTTAGTAGCTGGGGGCCAGGACAGCGCTACTGCGAGCCTCATCTAGTCCAGGCTGTGATCTGGCTGGGGCGGCAGGAGGGTTGCAAAGAGCCTCACAGTGAAGGGTCTGAGCCCAGCCTGGGAGGGGGTGAGGGAGGCGGAGGAGAAAGGGTGAAGGAGACAAACTCCAGATTACCTCTCAAAATCTGTGAGCCCCTAGGCTTAACCTGAGGAACCAGAGGGAGAGGAGTGGAGTCACTGGCTTTGGCCCTGTCTCCCACTACCAGCCCGACTCTCACCCCAAACTCGTTCCTTACCTCTGACATGGGGCAGGGGGTGGGGTGGAAGGAGAAACTTAAGAATCCTTGCCATTATTAATGGAAGTAACCCCGAGGGAGGAGGAACCTCTTGCCTGGACTCCCAACTTCTCACAAGAAAGAATAGTGTTTAAAGTTGAAATAATTAGAAGTATGATAAATAGGGCCCATTAATGAAAAAAAGAAATCGAATTCATCAGCCTAAGTGGGACCCCTGGTGGGACAAATGTTTGCCTTTAATTACACTTGATAAACGTAAACCCGCAAATCCAAACGAAGCTGTTAAACTAGAGCTGAAGCAGACACAGACTTGAATAACCTGTTGGTTTTTTGCAGACTTTGGGATTCTGCCCCAGTGGGAGCAAAAGGGAGGAAGATGTGAGGGTAAGGACAGGCAAGAGAAACATTTGTGCAGGTCCAGAAAGTACAGTCAGATGTCTGTCCCAGCCCTGCCCCTTTGGACTCGGTCTTTCCTGAGGCCACAAGCAAAGGTTGTTTCTGTCCTATTGTCCGGGCCTGGCGTTCAAAGGCACTCGTGCTGCCACAGCTATTCTGCCTGCTGCCGCTGCCAGGCACCCACCCGCCCAGCCTCACAGGACCAATACCCACAGGCCTACACCCCTGGGAAAACTAGATTGGGGTTCAGGAGAAGTCTGTGTTAGAATCGCTCTGTGAAGCCGTTTCCCCAACTTTCTGGGAATGCCAAGAGACCTGCGCCTATGCTTGACTCTGGGGCTCCCGCTTCTCGCCTCAACTTGGGGATGTGAAAATCCAGGGCTGTAGGGCTCAGACTGTGCACATCTTGGCAAATCCCACCCACCCCAAGAGCCCTGGCCCCTTGTGCCTTTCTTCCCGGTACCCAGACCCTGGAAGGGTGGCAGGGATGGGGGCCTGGGCCGCCTGCTGCCTATGGGACTGTGAGTTAGGGAGAAGAGAAAGGTGCTCCTTGCATACTCCAGGACAGTCAGTGGGTTCCAGAGGTGCAGGCCGAGGGCAGGGGCACTGGGGTTCCCATGTGAAAACAGAAGAAGGAAAATGAACTGTTCGACAAACAGAAAGACACCTCGGCTGTTTTCTGGACTCTAGCCCTCAGAGTATCCCCAGAAACACCCTGATTTCTCCAAGGAAATTTAACGAAGTTTCCCCAAGAGGTTAGAGGAGTCGCTGGAGGCAATTCCAAAGGTGAAGAGAAAAAGGAAGTGTCTCTCCCCTTGGAGTAAATTAATAAAAGAATAAAGTGTGTGTATTGAAATCTCATCAAGCGAAATGGAAAACAAAATCGCACCAGTGACGAAAATTGCACTTCTTTTCCTCTCGCGTTGGAAGCCGAATTAAATCATTCTTTTCCCAAAACTTGAAGACTTGTTTTTCTTTTCGCTAACATGGGCTCTGCCCTACTTATTTGGGAGCAGGGGAATCCCAGACAAAATGAAAAATTCTAAGAAGCCCAGAAAAGAGCTTTTCAGACAGGTAGGAGAGGGAGGCAAGAGGCCGGGGACGTTTCCAGGGGCCTCCGGTCTTCTAGGATCTCGCGGCTACTCCGGCAGGCAGCTCAACCGTCAGAGTCGCTCTCGCATCTGGACGTTGTGTGCACATTTGCACCCAGGCGCTCTGGAGTTTACCATCTACACACGTGTCTAAGTTGTGCTTAATTGTGTGTACAGAGCCACAAATATTCGTTTTTATCCCAAAATGGGCTCCCTGCAATCCTCGCATCCCGAAATTTTATAACCTGAGCCAGCGCGATTGCTTTCTTGCCTTGCGGAAGCGGGCCAGTTATTTAACTGTGCCTTCTGAATCGAAACCAGACAGCAAACACGTCTGAGAGAAGCTTTGGGAGGGGGAGACAGATGGGAGAATGTCTTTAGGGAAGGCCTTGCTCCCCACTTTAACGGTTTGCTTCCAAGTTGCCCCAGTAGGTCGGATTTCCAGCTGGAGCCAGGGCTGTGGTCGGGCCAGCTTATTCCAAAGAAAACCCCGCTTCTTCCTTACCGGCTAAATTCCTTTTCCAAGATCTCTGTTTTCCATTATTTTTTCCTCTTTCTTTTTTCTTTCATCCTTCCTTTTTCTTTCTTTCTTTCTTTCTTTCTTTCTTTCTTTCTTTCTTTCTTTCTTTCTTTCTTTCATTTCTTTCTTTTTAAAATTTCTTTGTCTTTCTTTATTCTTTCTTTTTCTTGTCCTCCTCTTTTCCCTTTATTTGCTCCTTTCTCTATTTTTCTTTCCTTCTCTTTTTACCTGCAATTAATTTTTTCCTTCTCTTTCTCTGATGCTCTCTCTTCCTCAATTCGTTGTCTTCTTCATTCCCCCTTCTTTCTTCCTTTCTTCATTATACAATTAATTCTTCGCTCTTTTCTTTCCTCCTCAATCTTTTTCTTCCCCTTGACTTTCTCCCCAAGACTTTCTTGTTTATCTCCGTGGTGCTGTGCTCAGTGAGGGGAAAAAACCAGGCCCGGTCTCCTCTCTCCCAGCCCACTGCTCAGGTTTGGAGTTCACCTTCTCTTGCCTTCAGTCTTAACTCGGCTCTTCACAAGGCGAAGTGTAGAGCTGTGAGCAGCCGGGGGCCAGGCCTCAGGAGTCGCCATTAGCCATTAGAGAAGGAGTAGCGGGTGCTGGGGCACGTCCCTACTAACTCCGGTAGCTCCCAGCAACGCTGGCTTCCAGGGCTCAGGTATCTTCATTTCCATCACCCCGAAGGAGCCTGGTCCACCAGGCCTAGCTTTATCTTTGTGTTGACCTCCAGAGCTGAACATTAAAATAACCCCAGTTTGAGCTCAATTGATTTCTCCAAGGCTCGAGTCAGGGGAACTCAAGGAGTGAGGTTCTGTCAGTTCCAGGTGGGTGGCAGATCCAAGGGTCACCCGGGGGCTTAGCAGCCCAAGGCCATGTTCCCACATGGGGGCAACTTTGTTCTCTGAGCTCCAGGACCACAGACTCACCGCTGGCTCTCCTCCTTTGGTCCTGCAACCACTGCTACCTCTGGGTAGGAATTTCTCCGCATTTTGAATTCTATCTTTCTTCAAACCCAATGTGGACTTTGCAGGAGGCAGGGATGCAGGGGTGAGTGTGCAGAGACCCTCTCAAGTCCCAAATCAGGGGTCTGAGTCAAGGTTATAGATCTCCACTTTATGCAATGGATTGGGGAGTGTGTAGGGGTGTGTGTGCATGTGTGCGTGCGTGTATGTGTGTGAGAAGGGGGGAGAGAGAGAGAGAGAGAGAGAGAGAGAGAGAGAGAGAGAGAGAGAGAATGATATCTGCAGGAGAACAAGAACAAGGCTTGATGGGGGAGGTCTGGTCCTGCCAAAATTGTCTAAACTTTAGGGGTTCATAAGGGTGTGTCTAAAGAGCAGAGAGTGAACAGGACTCTCCTGGAGACCTGCAGCCTCTGTCAGCTGGCAGCCCCAAATATGGGTCTGACATGGGCTTCAGGAAGGATTGACCTCAACATTTAAACCTTGTTTTGCCTTAGGCAGAGAAAGGTAGCTCCAGATATCACCCACCATGGGAATTCCAGAGCCTCTCTTTCCTTCACTTCCCTATAATCCTGAAATTTTATTCCATGGCAAAACCAAAATGAAGTTTTTTTTTTTTAAAGGGAGGAGGAATCTTGTAAAACTTTTATACCAAACAAAGTTATAAAAACTTCCTGGGCGTTGCCTTTTCCAAAGGTTTATATGAATAATAAAGAGTATAGTCGCGTGCACAGGGTTCCGGTGAGCTCTGAGACAAGGAAGTTTCAGCAAACAGCATTATCCAGCCCTGGGGCACCAGGAAACCCCAGGGGCAGCCCCTTTGAGAGCACGTTAGTCCAGAAAGAATTGCCTAACCGATTCTTAAAAGGGGCGGGAAGAGGGAAGGGGTGGCGCCCTTGACTCCCTTGAAGTTCAAAGTTCTTTGCTCTGGTGAGTAAAGCCCTTTCTGCCTTCAGCCCACTAGGGAAATTAGCCCCTGGTAGTTTCTCCTTCTCAGGTTGATAACTGGCTCCAGGTATTCCCAACTAGTCACCTTTCAGACATCTGGTCTGTAAATTTCTCGTTCCTCCAATGCAGAGCTCGCATCCTCTTCATCTGGGACACCTAGCACCCAGTGGGCTTTCTCTTGTGGGCTTGTGTGAACCATCTTCCAAGGAGCCCTTGCATGGCCATTCCCTAGCAACCTAGAGGTCTGAGTGACAAAGAAACCCCAAACCCAAGGCTGACCCCAACTCATTTCTCCTTTCAAGTCCTCCAGGTTTCCTCTGCACCCCCAAAGCTCATAGTGGGAGGGGGAGGGGCTCAGAGTGCTCTCTCTCAGCCCACACCACTTAATACCCTTGTAAACTCCCACGTGCGCTATAAACTTGGTTTTTACAACCAACATTCCTCCTTAGCTCCAGGAAACTTTGAACTCGGCCTCGGGTTTATTTACTGGGGGGGCAATGTAGGGGGGCTGGAGAGCTGGGAGCTGAGAAAGGCTAGAGAAGAGGGGGAAATGCCAGGCAAGGGGGTAATGGAGTGGGGGTCTGGGGAGTGTTGGGGGTGCCAAGACCGTCCACTGCACGTTTATTTACTATTTAGGGCGGAAGCGTTTTCTAACACAGGCCAGACTGGGTCGTTAAGGGCAAAATGAAACCTGAGGTTTATCGTTTAAGGCAGGGGTGGGTGGGAGGGGGTGCTTTATGGCGGCGTCTAGACGGGGATCTTTTGTTCCTGGGCAGCGGCTCGCTGGAGGGGATTACCCAGAGAGGTTGAGCCCAGAGTGCCCCTGAACAGAGAGGGGGGTGAGACACCCAGGGGGGCCAAAGATGGGTTTGTTTGGGGGACAGAGACCCCCTTTTTTCTTGTGCTTAGATGGTTAACAAGTACTGGCAGTTTCCTGGGCCTGGGTCACAGAAGCCTTTGTTTTTGTTTTTGTTTTTGTTTTTCACTATGATTCCCCCTACCCACTCATCCTTCAGAAATCCCTTCCATAGCTGGGGATCTTTTCTGTACTGCACATTGCAGAGAAAGTGGTAGCTGCAGATTTAAAATATTTTTTTACCAAAATCAGAAGCCATTTGGGAATTAATATTTTTGCTTTATAATAGATTTGTTCTACAGAATGATCTTCCTCTTATTTTATTAAAAACATGGCTGGCAGGCCAACATTCCTTGATATGACTAGGGGATAAACACCACACATGTAGAGAAGTCTCATGTACCCACACGTGCATGCGCACACATGCACACACATACATACACAGAGGACCCTCAGTTGCATTCCTGCTGACACTCACTGAACACTGCCAGTGGTTACATACCACAGAGGACACAAGTCCTAGATGTGCATGCGGTCAGGTTTACTCCATACTACAGGAAAAAGTGTACCAATAATATTCCTTCTCATGTGCACCCATAGGCCCACTGACTTAAATGAAAATATTTGTGTGTGGGCACATGGAGGAACTGTGGGGCCGCATATACAGTCCAGTTTGCAAATATTGTCTCAAAACCACATTTACAAATTAGAGATTCAGATACCTGCAGAGATCCCTGTTATCAAAAATAACGGCGGAGCCTAGATGTAATACTCCACAGTCCCAGAGCTTTTATCTTTCGTTCAACAAAATTGTATTGGCAAAAATATTTTTTTGAATTACATAAGAACAGTTCCAAAGAGACAAGAAAAATCTCTGGTCCCAAATAATGAATTTAGATCAGAGACTGCCGGAGTGACCTCACTGAAAGCACAGAAAAGATTATGGTTATCTTTATGCAGAAGAAACATGCAGCAAATATAGATGGGTGTGGTGACTGTTCCCACAGGTCATCCCATTCACCAGCACCCCACCCCATGCCAGTGTCTTAGAAAACAAATCTCTGGGGCTTTTTCCTCTGGGACACCTTGTGTGTAAACATCAGGGTGGCCCCAGACTAACATCTTGTTGTGTCTGGAGGAGCCTGCCCATTTGTGCTTGAGGGGAAGGGGCCCAGCCCCACCTTCCCACCCTTCAGAGCGGCCAAGGTGAGGAAAGGGAGGGGGCTGGTTTCTCCTCCTCTCCCCTCCTTCCTTCAAAACTGTATATTAAAATTCCAATACAGTCTTCTCATGGGGGGAGGGAGATCCTACCCTCAACCCTACACATTTAACTGAGACAGACGGAGACATCTGGCAGGAGGGCGGTGGAGCCAAGAAAATTCCTATAAATTTAAATTCGATGATGGTTACAATTAACTCCACAACAAACATGTACTTAAACGGAAAGCATTGCTGGGTGTTTGGACTCAGCTCAGGCTGCACATGAGAAGGGAGAGCTTTAAGAGGAGCCATAGAATGTCCTCAGCTTGAGAGCAAGAGGAAGCTACCGCCACACTCTTGCTCCTGTCAGTGGAGAGGGGTGCAGGCCCACCAGCTCTGGCCTACGTCACCTTCACACACCACTGCTAGGACTCTGCCTGCCTGCCTCCTCCTTCACCTTGAGAATATTGAGGATTTTAAGAGGAGAGGGACTAATAAAAGGGTCAAATAAAATCATAATATTGAACAGAATGAAATATCTTTATTTGCCACCAAAAAAAAAAAGAAAAGAAGAAGAAGAGAAGAAGAAGAAGAAGAAGAAGAAGAAGAAGAAGAAGAAGAGCTCACAGCAATCCTTCTGGGACAGGAACAGGGTGGAGGGCTGCACACATACACACACTCACGCACATGGAGACAGATGAGTGATTCGAATCTCATTCCAGGCAAGTCCTTCCCCCATCCCCTCTGGGTAGAAAGAAATGCTTGTGAAATTTATTTACAAAAATTCAGGCTTCAGCATGGGGGAGGCGCCCAATCCCATCTCCCTACTGCCTCATACACCCCAACTTTTTAAATTTTTCCTTAGAAAAAGGTGATAACAACTGCATAGGCTATAGCTATACATGTTTGGAATAGGGCACGACTCGGAAAAAGGTTAGGAAACCTCAATGCACCAGTTAAGAAATTTCAAAGGAGGGCTCTACACAGTCACGGGAGAACAGCTTGGCTCGGGGCGGGGCCTGGGCGCAGACGGAGGTAGGACACGGACTTTGCACACCTAACACCAGGATGAAGATACAGATATTTCACAGCAAGGCAGGATCACATTTAGCTGCGCCCCTAGCAGTGGGGCAGGTGGGGTAGGAGAGAAGCGCCCGAGATGTCTCCCCTGGCAGACGCAGTCTCTTATAAGATCTTTTCACTTAGGCAAGGGAAAGCTTTCCGCTCGAGGATTGTTATGTTTGGGAGCCACGACTCTCGCCCCTCCCCCACCGGATCAGAGCAGCAAGACATTGTCGCGAGGTGTGTTTTCTTTTAAATAAAGAGTCTTGGCCACGGCGCCAACGGAGTCCATTCGCAGTGGGCCAGGCACTTCCCTTCACCTCCCCCCTTCCAGGCCCGGTGCCTGTCCCGCGCGCGAGTCAGACCGAAGTAGAAGGAGGTTCCAGAAAGAATTGCGGGCAACGGCAGTGGGGGCCAGCCCTGGCCACAGTACAGTTTTCCACCCGCGGAAAGAAGGCGAGTTAGAAAATAAAAATAAAAATAAAATAAAATAATTTCTTCCTTTCCCCCTCCCTCCAAAGGGCCCTGTCTGCGGTTACAGCAGAGGATTTCCCGAAAAATACTGCAGCCGGTCTCTGCTTAGTTTTTTTTCTTTCATTCTTCTGTTCTGAAACCAAATTTTCACTTGTCGGTCTGTCAGGTTCAGCATCCGGGACAGCTGCAGCCGCTTCTCTTTGTTGATATACACGTTGAAGAAAAACTCTCTCTCCAGTTCCCGAATCTGGAATTTCGAATAAGGACAGCGCTTCTTGCGGGTGCGGGGGGCGTCTGGAGGGAAGGGGGGCAAGTGCGAGGAGAAGGGGAGAGAGACATGTGAGACCCGGGCGACCCCTACCCGCTGAGCGCTCAGCGGCCCTTCTCCCAGCCCCGCCGCCAGGCAGCCCTCCCACCAGGCGGGTCGGCATCCCCTGGCTGGCCGAAGCGCTATGGCCAGCCAGGAACCCCTTGCCAGATCTAGCTAGTCCCAATCCCAGGCTACTCAGGACCCCCCTTCCCGCCACACACACACACACACACACACACACACACACACACACACACACACAAGCACACTCAGGCGAGAGCCCTGGCTGCCCGAGTCTTGGGAGAGAAGGAAGTCGTCCGGGGCCAAGTGCGTCCCTGGCCCTGACACCCCCGCGCCTGCTCAGCCAAGAGCCTCTGCCCTTCCCCCAGGTCCTCCTGGTGGCTCTGGAAACCCACCGCCCCCTGCTCCAGAAATCGAGGGTAACCGCGGAGAACAAGCGCGCAGAAGTGAGAGCAGGCGACAGCACAGGGGAGGTGGGGAGGAAGCGAAGGAGCAGGCACCAGAGACATCCGAGAGCCGCTTCCGGGGGCCCTGGCGCCCCGGGACGCCCGCCGGGCCGCGCGTTCCCTGCCACCCGGCTAGGCCCGCGATGAGTCCGCGGAGCGCAGAGAAACGCGGAGACCCAGGCCTGGCGCAGAGTGGCACCCGCAGCCTCCTCTCCCCGCACCTCTGTTGCCGCTAACCCCGGGTAGTTCCGGGTTCTGCTCGAGGAACCGCGAACACAGAGTTTGAACATTTCAAAAATAGTTTTTAAAAGAAGTAGAGTAACCCTGGCTGGCCTCTCCGGTCTCAGGTTCTGCTCCATTGCTTCTCTCCCCCACCACTCCCCCTTCCTGAGTTTCTCCCTGTCTTTCCCTCGCCCTCCCTTTTTTCCCCCCTCCATCCCTCCCTCCTCCCACCCCCCTGGCAGTTCGGTTCCTCATCCTTCCTTAAATACTCCTCTAAGTTCACGATCAAAGTTAATATCGCCCGCGATGGTGGCGCTTTTTAAAATTTCACAGACAGAGGGAGATAACGCGGAGGGGGGTTCACCCAGCTTGTCCTAAGAGCTCTTTTCCCTCCCTCCCCACCCCTTCTCCATCGTAAAAAGTCGAGTCGTTGGAAGAGAGGGCTTTGTAGGTTATAATAAAATCCTTTGAATGCTTATAAAACTCCACATAAAATCAGAGTGACCCAAAACACGAGGCCGTCCCTGTTCCCCTTGCCTCCCCCCTATTCTCACCCTCCCTCTCTGGTTCCCTCCCTCGCTGCCCGCCTGTTCCCCCGCCGCGGCTACCTACTGGGGGCGGCTCCCTTGGTCGGCTCCTTGGCCGCGGAATGGGCTGAACCGGACGAGCTGGGATTCGTGTTTTCCTCCTCGGCCTCGGCCTCGGCACCCGCCTCACCCCGGGACGCTAGTCCCGAGGCCGGGGGCACCTCGGGCTCCCCTTTGGCCTCACCCTTGCCTGGGCAGGGGGGCTCGGCAGGCGCGTCGCCACCACCACAGTAGGCGTTGTCGAAGAAGCGGTCGAAGGCTTGAGGCAGAACGCTGTTCTTGTTGACGGAGGAGTAGAAGCCGGCGGGGGCTGCGTGCGGGGCGCTGGGGTGGGGTGACCGCCGTAGGAGCCTTCGTTTTTCATGAGGATCTCCGTGACGGTGGACGGGGGCAGGCACTCCCGGTGCATAAGCTCGTCGGCCGCCGCATAGCAGGAGGAGTAGCTGTTCCGGTGGTGCCACTTGCCGGATGGCTCCAGGCCGTAGGACACCTCCCGGACCGGGGGCACTTGCGCCGTGTAGGGATAGGAGATCTGACGAGAGGGGGCCTGGGGCAGGAAGGAGGAGACCGTGGAGAACTCAGGCACGTAGTAAGTGCAACTGGGCAGATAGAGGTTGGAGGCGCAGCTCCCTCGCTCGCCGAAATCAGCGCCCCTCTCCTTGCGCGACGGCGAGCAGAAGTTGCCCAGGTTGACCGAGTTAAACATCGTTCTCTTCTCCTGCCGGCTCCAGATGGAGGTTTTGGACCCAGTCTAGCGAGGGGGGAAAATTTGGGAAGGCGAGATGACGCGTTATCCGTCTTAGTCTCTCTCCCCGAGCACGTGATCCAAAGTAGATATTGTCATATATCAGTTCGGAGCACTTCGCGGACGTAGGAGGGGTTCTCTCTTAGGTAAGATGGGGACGTTCAAGCGATTGGTTTGCAAACACCGCAGAAACATTATGAAAATCAATTGCAGATTTGTATTCGTTTTTCTCTCGTCACTCCCCTCTCCATTCCACAGAGCGAGCAAAGGAGGAGAGAGGGTTGGGGTGGGGTGGGCGGTGGGATGGGCGGGGGTGGTGGCTAGGAGGGGGTAATTGTATTTTTTTCTAGCTGCTGCTCTCTTTTTCCCCAGGATTGGATGAAGGAGGAGGACTCTCACATATGCGGGGGTCTTGCCTCCTCCTCATGACCAGCCAGGGACTAGGGTGGGGATGAGGACCTCTTTCCCAACTGCAAGATTCCTCCAGAGATGTGAATCCTTCCTCCCAACTCTCAAGGACTCTTACCCTGCCAACCCGCAGAGGGCCAGCGCCTGTTTGGAAGAGTTTGAAGAAGTTGATTCTTTTTTTTTTTTTTTTGGATAGGGCTGGGTGTCAAGACTCCCTTTCCCCTTAGGAGAGACTCCTCAGAAGAGTATCTGAAGTTTCCGAAAGGTGAGGCAGCCCAGTAGCAAGTCCGTGTCCCAACTTTGTCTGGCTTGCTGGGCTGCTGGCGGCTAGGGACTCAGATTAGTCATAAATGAGTGGTAAGCAGTGCGCCAGCCGCCCAGCCGGTGCCTGGCGAAGTCTGGGAAAAACCTTCTCTAATGTTGTGTTAAATATTTAGTATGAGAGAGTGGCCCTGGGTGAATATTTCATGCCTGCCTTTATTGTCAATCAATGCACAGAAAGCTACATCCACTGTGGATTTTTAAATCTCAAACCCCAAAGAAAAAGGTTGGAATGAGAGCCATATATCTTCTCTTGGGTTGAGGGCTCAGCCTCAGTTTGGAGGTTAAAAAAGCTTGGTGTCAGAGTCCAGGAAGGATATGGGGGGGGGATAGGTTTGAGTCTTCTATCTTTAGATGATTTGGGCATTTTAGGGTGGGTGGCAGGGTCAAGTATAGGTCTCCAGAACAGACCAGCAAGGTGATGGAAGGAAGCTGTGTAACCTGGGTTGGCAGGGCAGGGCCAGGGGCCACTCCCAGCTCTGCTCCCAGGTTCCTCCTTCCTCCTTCTCAGCCCTACCGTACCTTCCTCCACATCTCCCAGCTTTCTGGATGGCTGTGGCCCAAGAGGTGGACTCTCCCTTGGCCATCCCTCTGGACAACACAAGACACATTTGGGCAGCTAAAAATTACTTTATTGAAAGCTTCTGGAATGAGCCCGAGGGGCCGGGGGCCAGAGCAACTGCCATAAGTAGAACAACCTTGGATCCAAGGAGGAGCTGCAGGGCACAATTCGTTTGAGTAGGAGGGAAGGAACTGAAGCCCCCAAGGACTCAGCGCATAGTGCTCTCAGGGAAAGCCAGAAATGACCCAAATCCTCTTTATACCCTAACTCATGGTTAAGATTTGAATTTGATTATCCTTGCAGACCAATGATGAGGTACTGAAGCCCCAAAATCAAATGTGGAAGACACAAAAAATGGTGCCTCGTCCCCAGGTACAACCCTCTAAATCCATTCCTTCTTAACCTTCCTGCCTCCCCAAATTTGATCTGTCTTTAGAGCAATACTTGGGGTGGAGCTGCCTCTGCCATGGATCTCATTTTTGGGGTGGCTCTGTAATACCCAAGGACAGACCTCCAGCACCCCTTTACCCATTCATCCATCGCTGAATGCTGTTTTCCAAGCCCTTCTTTAGACCAGACTAGATCCTAACTGAGGGCGAAGAGGAACTAGGTTAGGGCTTTGCTAAAGTGTGGGACTGCTCCATCGGTAAGGGGCTAGGAGCTGCAAAAGAAAGATCTGTTGCTTTTTCTCTTTCCTCTACCTTTTTTAATAGGGTAAGCTGGGGCCAGCATTTTTAATTATAGTGATGGGGAACTATGGACTATGGCTTTTATGGGGTTCATACTGACCTCATTAAACTTGAGTTTATAGGAGGCAAATGCTCCCTGAACAGAGAGGGGAACCTACAAAAGGTGTGGATGAGGTACCACTATCCCTTGCAGAAGTGTGGATAAGGGCTCAGAATCTCAGGTCTGGCTCTCCCCACTTTCCCCCAGGGCCCTGCTTCCTCCCCATCCTGGCCTCCAGGGCAACGTGGGGCCCAAGCCCCCAAGGTAAATTCTGCACTGTGGGGAGGGGGTGTGCTTCCTGTGAGCAGACAGCTGTGGGCCTGAGCACTTGAATTTGACCACCAAAGTTTATTCCAGGGCCACCATAAAAGTGAGCCAGGCGGCTGCTGCAAAGAGCTGCTGGCGGCTCTATTTTCTTGAAACAAAAAAGAAAGGCAAGAAAGAATGCCCAAGGAATTGATGTCCAGGAAACTCTAGGATCTCCCAACAGAGGTTTCTGAGAATTAATATTATTCCTTTTAAAAGTAAGTCACCAAGTTCCATTTTTCCCCCTCATTTTGGTCAGACTTTTAATTTCTCAACAACTTTTTAAAAATCCCAGCAACTGGAGGCTGCTGTTGGGGTCAAGGAGAGAAGACCCAGACCGATGGGGTCAGCGAGGCATTGATTGGCAAAAATGCCCATGTGTGGGCTGCCCACCTCGCTACCTGGCTCTAGGTCTAGGCCTCTCTGAAGCATAGACTGAGCTGCCTGCCCCAGACTGCACCCCAGTGCCTCCCCCCAAATGAGGCCTATCTGTGGCCCTAAACTAGTTTCCAAAAGCCTGGCAAGCCCTACTTCCTGGGGGTGAAGGTAGCTTTCTGCCCTCTCAATCTCATGGGTGCCTGTGGCCCTTCACTATCCTGAAGTCTCAGCTTTCACCTGAAATCCTCCTCCTCGATAGAGATATCCTGCTTGCTCCACAGTTCTTGGTGGCCTCAGTAAGCACTGCCTGCTTGCTTGGCTCTTAGCAAAAAGCTGTGGTCTGGGCAGCTGCCGCGGTACTCTGGCCAGGGCCACGGACAGACTCCAGAACACTTCTCTTCCACACATGGACACTAGAAATGGCTTCAGAAGGGGGCAGTATCTCCCCAATTCCAGTCTGGGAAACCCCAGCGCAGCATCCTCCATACAGCT